>OX104039.1:43390442-43990442 GCA_944470415.2 Schistosoma rodhaini | reverse complement strand
ACTACACGTTGAAGCCTTCAACGTACGTACTCTATGTCAAATCGGCCAGCAAGTCTCCTTGACTAAGACCCTAGAATCTCGTACCATTGATGTATGCTGTGTTTCCGAAACACGCATACAGGATCCTAGTGTGATCATTCACTTGACCTCACCTAGCCAAAACGGAGAGCCGACGAGATACACCCTCCATGTATCTGGCGACCCAATGGCTAGTTCTTGTGGACTGGTGGGTGTAGGCATAGCACTAAGTACAAGGGAATAACAAGCACTACTAGAATAGATCCCCGTTAACAGTCGCCTATGTGCTGTGGAAACTCTGTTCTAATAAGAAGTCAAGTGTAAGTGAAACGATCTCAGAAAAAGACGTAACTCTTATCTGTTCTCAGTCTAGACGATTAGAACGATGGGAGGAACACTTAAATCCTACGTTGTAGATGATTGACTGACTGATGCATTCAGCCAAGCATAGCTATTATTCCAAGCAAGTATTTGACAAGAAAACCCAACGGAAGTATAGAAATCTCGATGATGGTGTGTTCTTTAAGTTAGATGGTCTAAATATGAAGTTTTCATTGTTATTCTGGACAAAATTATCACTGTCTACTGTATGTAGAATTATTTTTTCAGATATTCCTATCACAAGTGTGATATCAATTCATTCATTGTCGCTATCACTACTACGAAGTCTTTCACTTTCTACGATGCATATATATATATATATATATATATATATATATATATATATATATATATATATATATATATATGCGAGACGGTGTTCCTTTGATATTAAACCACCAGGTAGGTTTCAGGTTCGAACCCTACCCCAACTATTCCGCTTTGGGCAGCTGGGTTGTATCCCATAATCGTCTTCACACAAACGATGTGAACTTAATAAATGGATCATAGGAAAAATCTACAGTAAGAAATAAAAACATGAAGTAAAGTTGTGGGAAGCATGATGATTAAAAAACTACAAACAGGTAGGACAATGGTCAACCTTAGGCGGCATAACATATAAACATCAATAGAAAATCAAACTAACCTGTAATAAATCGAATTGTACACGCCCATCAATATTTACAAATTTGTTCTCTCTACGACCCATTTGTTTTGATTGAGTCATAGCTTCCCTTATTGTAGAACGTGCACCACGTATACGACCAAGAAATTCAAAACCATCAACTTTTAACGTGTTAGCACGATTAATAAGATAAGGTAGATCGAAATTTTGAATATTATAACCAGTGATTATATCTGGATCAACTTCACGCACAAACGCTGACCATTTCTGGAAAATATAACAAAAAATAAAAAATATTAACCATAAATACATATATTTACGATCTATTGATTATTGAGTAGTGACTAATGTTAGGTATGTCAAGTCCTTTTGCAATATGGCAACTAGTCTAAGTGATTCAACATCGCATGTACTATGTTAAGCTGTGAGTTGGTGGTTGGAGATAATCGACATGAAACACTGGATTTAGATATTGTGCTATCTGGTATTCGTCAACTAGGTACACACCTGTAATCAACATCAATGTAAAAGTTCACTGTGTTACCACTTATTAGTGTTAATTCACTTATTTATGTACACCTTATTTTAGACATTAAAATACAACAATTAGGGATTCGTAAACGTCTTTTATTCATTCAGTCAGATGCAACTTAAAATATGGGATATGTGTACATTGATTTAAGTTGTCATACCCGATTAGGCAACGGAGAGACGATCTCAAAAATTACACATTATGTAAATCAAAAAAGATGACAAGAAGTTCAAAATTCGGTAGAAGACAATGAGTGGATGCATTTGCACCACTGTGAACAATCTGGGGCCATGCCATTCAAAGTCCCTAAGCATTGACTACAATAGTAACGAAAACCCCAACCAGGTAGTCTGCATCTGCTTATATACTTTAGTTAGAGAGTCAGTGTATATTCATGGACTGACATCTTGTCTTGGTCTGACTGTCCATATCTTTGTTTCAACGTACTCCTACACCAGCAATCCTTGTCTGTCTAGGTCGTTAGTGGATAGATATACAAAGAGCCTCATGATGAAGCCATTAAAAGCAATTGATTGGTTATATATATTACTGAGTTGATTTTGTGAGGTACTTTATAAAAGTTTAATGTAATTCCCATCTTGAATAGACTGTCGATCATGATATATTTAGTTGCTCAATCAGATCTCGTTTCGCATAGGTAGATGAGTGAACAAACATTCCCGAAGAGTCTTTTTCTAGCTATCAGCGATTCTTCGGTTAGTTTTAACTACCGATAGGAACAATTAATATTTGTTTATTTATTTAAACACATAAATATTAGTACAAAGAAGCACCAAATACATATGCGCCACACAAATCTCATTCGATTTGCTTGAGGGCTGTGATACTGCCCAGGTGCCCGAACTGAAGCAGGTGATTTACTTAGGGGGCCACACCCGGAGCCTTTCACATAAAGATCCGATCCACAAGGCAGCGGAGCATCGTGATGAGATGCAATCCCATGGTAGTCGGTGACCAACGATTGATTCATATGCCATTTGTTCCCTCAGGATACTGAAGATCATGTAAACCATAGGTTTGGAATCAGGGTTTTTCAACTCCCCTAGGCAGACTCGCCGTGTCCACCGACCAAGTTAAAGTGCCAGACATTCGCTTTCGTCCTCTCAATTTCGTAAACAACAGTAATGCCACGAGAAGGCAGTGAGTAGGACTTCCCTAGCAAAGGCTATATACGCGTGACCATGTGAGAGCATTTCGAGAGGGAGAGCGGATTCTCCACACTCTCGGCCGTACCAGGGCATTTACACATACAGATACAGTATTAAATAGACTAAAAACACATATATATTCACAACACAGTTTTATACTTACAGCTAACAGTTCTTTTTCCGTTTGATGGCTAATAACTTGTGAACCAACAATTGGTGCACATGTATTCAATGTGAATACATTACGTATAAATGGCGTTGTTTCACCATAGTTAATAACCATATTAGCAATCTGTATAACTGGATCTTTATCAGGTACAGGGAATACACCTAGTTGAATGAATTGAAAATAAAGTTGTATGTAAATAAATGACTCATGATCTCAACTCTATAAAATTACTAAAATCTCCACAAAACCCCTTCTAATAAATGAATACTTTCGTGGCAATGGGTATCATATAAGCGATATTTGATGAATAAGAAGCTTCTAGTTTAATCCAACTCAATCGATTTTACACCTATAATGAATACAAACACATCAGCTCTCATAATAATACGATGACAATCAATGATAAAACATCCATTTATTCAGTCGTAACCTTGTGGAAACGCGAACTAGGTAGTCTTAGCCTACTAACATGGTTTAGTTCAAAGCTCTAAGACATGATGGACTGATCCTATGTCTCAGGTTGACTACCTCTAGATTTCTTCCAACTTACTCCTATATCCCAGGTTAAATGGGTGCGTTTTCGTACATGCAACAACTTATCTGGGAGTATGATTAGACCTCCGAAAACAGATTTATCAACCGATATAACTCGATAGAGTCACCATGACAGTTATGTAAATCAACACTAACGTGGAAAGCTAGCTTTACAGAACTGAATAAAAAAATATTGTTAAATTAATGTGGATTGATTTTAAAACCGAAATCACCTTATAAAATTCTGAAATATATATTAGTTCACCTTCCGTACATAAATGATCAGATTTATTGACAATGACAAAAAGCACCCATTCTATATAAACAGTTTACTCTAACTGAAAAGTGTTGGATTATACAATAAGTTTGAATGTATCATTATTAAGGCTTGACTTGCTAATTTTGAATAAATTGAGCATTAGATAGTGAACATCAACTCTGGACTATACGTTCTCAGAATGAAGATTAACTTAAAACAGAATAACTTACTGATTATGTACAGATTTGTATAAGTGACTGTGAGCATTTCAAGTGTGGCGTTCAATAATCATATCATCCAGTTCTGCTCAGAATAAGCCGAACAGAGTGGGAGTCAGACCATTGACGTAGTGGCTGAAAGTCGAAAGACCCAGCCAATGAGCTACAGCTCCACTAAATAGATTAAAACTTGAATACAAATCGACAAAATGGAGTCTTCTGACAACCTTTAGTAACATGGGAAGTATATTCGGCATGGCATTTCTCTCCCATTAAATATTAAATCCATAACCACAATTGGACTACGTTAGTGCCTGAACTACTGATTAGCAGCGAAGTAGTTAAGAGTATTGATTATTTCACTTACGAGTCTAATCAGTCCTGATGGCTGCACGTCTGATGAAGTTTCACAACTTGGTCAGTCGATTTCCATCCTTACCTAGTACCCGTTTCCTAACAACTGCGCTACTTACCCGGCGGTCCCAGGATGCGTCGAAGACACCTATGATCGAATACTAGTAACCTACGAACATCCTCTACTCTTATCGGCCATATTTCACTGCCAGAAAGTAGGACAGAACGAACTGTTGCGCAGTAAACCCATCCTTTAGTTGCTAGACGGATATCTCGCCTACAACATAAATAACGCAAGTTGGAGAAAGTTAGACTAACCTTCTGTATCCGTGTTGAGATTTCGTCACACACCAGACCACAAGGGCTGATGAGACTCCCAAGATAAGTGAAGCGGTCGACACACTCAACTACTTTACTCCCTATCATTAGTTCAGGTGTCGCTGCATCTCAATCCTGAAGTAACATTTTGCACTTCGAGAGGGAGAATCACATCCCGAACATGCCTGCATAGTTGCTTATAATGGTCAGAAGACTCTGTATTTTGTCAGCGTCTTCACCAAATAAAACTATGTCGTCGGCATATTCTAGGTCAACAAGTGAGTCTCACGGAAAAAGTTCAACCCTTCTAAATTTGGATGAGGAAAGTGTTATTTCTAAAAGCATGTCAACGAAAAAGTCAAACAAGAATGGAGAGAGTGGACAGCCCTGACGAACACCACTTGAGGTAACAAATTCTGATGACAGTTCGCTATAGGCTCTAACTCGACCAGTTGTGTTCGAGCAGAGAGCCTTTATAAGGTTAATGTACTTCTTTGGTACTCCTTTCAGTGACAAACACTGCCACAGAACCTCACGATCAGCGGAGTTGAATGCCACCTTAAGGTCGAGAAATACTACTATTGTGGGACATCTGAATGTATGTCTATATTCTAGGACCTGATGAATTCGGGGGTCGACATGTCGAGTTAATACTTACTAGGAACAGTCAGTTATATGAGCATAGCTGAGACAGACGGTCGCCATTATCTGTTCTTTGAGCCACGACACTATAAGATCCACCAAGGTGTTTTTTCCTTTCGATTTGTTTACCTACTTGAGCATTAAAGTCGCCAGCCACTATTACTACATCAGAGAGCCTAGCTTTTCGGAGACGGTCAGAAAACCTTCTGTACAACTCATCTTTTACATCATCTGAGCTGCAGTCGGAGACGACGAATAGGCAACGACGAGTGTCCTTATCTTTCCGAGACCTTTCTGTTCCGTTTAGTCGGACATAGTACAACCGACTGTCTACTGGGATCCAGTCTAAAAGAGCTAGTTCTGCCCTAGGATTCAATGCTATACCTAGACCAGAGAGGCCACGAAGAGAAGCATCAGGGTTTCCAGATACACTACTCGGATCTTGTATGCGCGTTTCGGAGACGCAGCACACATCGATGGTGTAAGATTCTAGAGTCCTAGCTAAGGAAGCCTGTTGTCCTATTCGGCACAATGTTCGGACATTAAAAGCTCCTACATGTAGTTTAGAGCGTGGTTTCAGGAGACCAGGAATAATGTTCTGCGTACTCGAATCGTTTGCCTACATTGACACGCGATGTTATTTGATGTAGGAGTAGGTTGGTATGAAGTTAGTGGTAGCAAATCAATATTCAAGGATATAAGTACATGAAGTCATTTATGACTGAACTGAGCCATGTTAATAGGTGTAGACTAACTGGTTGAGATTTGATTGATTATTATAACCAATGGCAAAAGACTTTGTGTGACATAACTCAGAATCATTTGAAATGGTCCAGGTGCATTTACCCTTTGTCTTCCCCTAAATCTTAAGTCTCGAAATTCCCCATAATTTTTTCTTTACAAAACGGACCTATGTCTTCCGGGTTGTGTATCCGACTTCTAACCTTATCTATTTCCACAAATACTATTACTTACTATCTTATACAGCTGTTTCCATAAACAATTAATTAGTTAACAGCAATAAAAAAGTATTCAACAAACCTTTACGACTGGCACATTCAATATCAAAACTTAGTATACGTAATGGTGCGATATTACTCCATTGACCTTCAGGTGAATGAACAATCAAAGCATCCCATGCTATATCAAATTCAATTTGACATCTTGTTTGATTAGTTAACAATGTCGATTGATCATTAACACCATTTTGTGAAACACCATTACAACCATTCGTAGTAGAGATCATTGAAGAATTAACAGAATGATTTGATTTTTGATTTATAGATTTTTTCATATCATCCAATTTCTGTGTAGAATCTCTTAAATGATATTTTTGTGCTGGTGCTTCAACCCAACTACATCCAGTCATTTGTGTATCAGTCATGAAACGTATTTCAAAGTCAATATTCGCTTCAAAAGCAGGATATGACTAGTATATATTCAGTGGAGAAAAAAAAGAAGGGAAATATATTTTTCAGAAATAAATCTTTTGATTATACTATTGTTAATGATAAATAAGCTGGTAAGCAATAATCTGAATTTTAACACACTTTAGTTAGCGGAATGACAGCTTAGTTGGTTAGATCACCAAACTGTTAAGTGATAGGCTTGTGGCAAGCTCAAATCCCGCTCCTCGCAATTCAGTTTGAACAATCAGGTAGTAGGTGCAAGTAGGCAAGTGTCTGTGAATTTGTAGTACATCTACCTCTCAATGTTCAATATATATCCAATATGTGAAATTTCCCTATTCACTGAGTGAATACTGGATATAAGAGCATAATTTTCACGGAAGATTTCATTCCAAACTGTAACTCCCAACTTTTTTTATTTTTCCATCAGGCAAGTTGAAATGCGCTACATTAGCGTGTCCATGGACGACAGATGAAGATAGCTCTAAATGACTAGAATGAAGTCTTTAGTGAGGACTACACTCTTAAACGCACCAGCGACACACAAAGTAAATAGTAAAATAGTACTGACTTCCAAGTAAACGGTTTGATCTAAAATTACCTACATAAAAAATACCTGTACTTGTCAAATAAGTTGTGCTCTTAAGTAAAAAATTAACAGGAAGTATTATTGATTAAAGGTAAGACTGATTTCCTTCCCAACCATGTTGTAGGGTTTCTTGAATAAGCTACTCCTAGAATGAAGGCTTAGTGGTTGAACCACTCGAATTTGAAATGCTAGGTAGAAAATTTGAACAGCATTCTACATATTTCGGGTTTTGAGCAGTTTCATATTATTACTAGCATTTATAAAACAAATGTATCCAACATATAAATCAATACTGCTGCTCTGTATTAATCTATGGCTGTGAAACATAGTCTACGAAAATATGTAGCCTGCAAGTTCTCAAACATAAGTGTCTTCGAAGAGTTGTTCGAGAATCATGGAGCGACAGAGTGGACAGTGTTGACGCTGAATTTATGGTACTATATAACGGCGACAAACTAGCTGATGAAACCGAAAACAATAATCGATTGAGGCATGTATTACATAAGTATAACTCTCATCTAACTAGATATGCTATGCTCATCGATGTAAGAGTAGGTTGGAAGTAACATAAAACAATCCAAACGAAGACATTGCATCAGTCTATAAAGTCATTGATCATTGGAACTAACTCGTGTAGGTAGATGTAGACTGTCTACCTGTGGTCTAAGCGATAACTTTGAGTGACATGGCTCTGGATCAGCCATAATGGAGTAAATGTATTCACATGTAATCTTCATACCAGACTTCGGCTTCAACATAGTCTCGTGTTTTTTATTCAGAGAATTCATCCCTTCAATCCAAATAGTATTTTAATAGTTGAATTCATGAGTCAATTAAAGCTAGACCACCATGACAAACCTGAAAGTACTGTACAGCCGTTTCGTCCTAGTATGGGACCCCTCAGCAGTAGTAGTATTCTTTAATGAGAAATCATTGTTGAAACTATTAATACTAAGATTAAATCATCTCTCTTGTGTACTTGACGCACACTTGTGGCAAAATGTACATTGATTAGGACTGATTGATTTGCACTCATCCTGACAACTGTCACTACATAACTCGCAACAATGCATACGTTTCAGTAAGACAATACGAAGTTTGGACTACAGTTTATTAGTGGATAGAACAGATTACAAAACCACAAACACACTAAAAGAATACGAACATAAATGCGAATGGGATTGGATACAAGCGGGTGAATGAATTAATAGGATTTAAATAGCACATATATACACGAAAGAGAATAAATCATTGAGTGATCTAAGTAAATAATATATCAACTAATAAGAGAAATATGCGTGTAGAATGTAACACGTGGTCAACCATACATGCTCATACAAACATAATAATACTACAAAAATATAGACCAATCCTTACTGACCTAACGACACTGACTATTAAATAGGTTGGTTGAAGGGCTTAACAAGATTAAGCATATGCAAACTAAAATGTAAGTTGCTATGGTCTTTACTACACCATCAAACCAATATTAGATCATGGTGTTAAATGTCTTATATACCCAATAGCTAATTATCCACCATGATATTACAAGTTCATTTATTGTAACATGGATTACCCTATATACAAGACATAACCAAGATACGTACAGCAGAACAGGTTATACATTAATATGATGAACAATTGATCTCCATATAAACCTACTATATTTGTCAAAATCAATTGAGTAATACTGATGAATGTAACTCATTTATCAAGTAGAGATCTACAGTATAAGCTTTTGGACACATTATTTATATGAGGGCTTGTAAAACTATCTGGTTCTGCTCTGAATGAAGTAGATTGGGATGCAAGTTTGAACCTGCTAACGAGGTATTGGAAACAGTGCATTTAATTATTAAGCAATTGTTTCTACCGTCAAAAAGGCATGATATGAATTTCAAACAGAGAATTTCCTTAAACTAAGTCAATCATCTCATAATAGTAATCAGAACCGGAATAAGCGTGGGGATGAGAATGAATCAGCCATGATGAACGTTTGTTTCGTTTATTTAACACTACTATTTCTACTCCATGATGCCAAAAAATAATCTCTTCCTATTAGTTTTAACATTCTGAGTCGGATAGAAAGATAACTCTACTGCTGGTTATACTTGATATTCGAACTCCGAGAAAAAAGCCTTATATATATATATATATATATATATATATATATATATATATATATATATATATATATATATATATATATAATGGGAACGTTAAGGTACACAAATACTGACATCACTGCAGTTTTGAACCTTACCACACTTAATAATGGGTTAATCAATTGATCTATAAACTAACCTGTAATGAATAATCAGCAAATGATAAACCATTATCTAATATACGTTTAGCTGGTGCAATTAAACGTGGCAATGCCAAAGTAATACGAAGAAATGGTAGACTACGATTTCCATGAAAACCATATATATCTATGATAGTTATTAACAAATAATGGATTTAAGAAATAAAGATATCATATAAGTAAGAAGCAATAATTTTTGTTATTGATCGCTTAAATTAACTTATGTTATGATCAAATTATGGCAGTTCACGATTGATTGAACACTGAGTAGTGAATAAGCACCATGTTTGTCCTTGGTACAGATCGAATTCCATGGATTAAGCTAGAATGTTGCTACCAGTCTAAGTTAGTCGGTATTGTGTGAATTATATTGTGACATAAGATGGTTAGAAGTAATCGAGGGGAGGTCTAGGTTTCGTGGTAGCTGGCTGATACTTGTCAGCAAGGTGTACCTGCAATATTGAGGAAACTTATGACTCCTTGTTGGATTTGAACCTTCATATGATGATGTCTAGGTTTAGGATTTCTTGTCGACTACTGTCAACCATTCTAAACTATGTTCTGTCACAATAACCGTACAAAATTGAACATTATCACAAAGAAAAAGAAATGGCCTTCAAGGTATTTGAAAACAATACTTCTCATAAGTCATAGATATATGGAGTAAATATTATTAAAGATGATGAGTTTCGTGCCATTCTATATGTATCATCAACAAACAATGTAAATCAGTTGGTCAGGTATAAAATCTGGTATACATGGGTATTTATCAAAGTTGCAACACTAAACCGATACAGCGAAATTAAAACTGATGAAATGCATGACAAATAAGTTGGAATCATAATAGTAGTAGTTAGTATCAATCGTAGGAATAAAGACTAAAAACACAGCAAATATGGTTTGAGATGAGAAAAGAAATGAATTAGAAATAAAAATACTGAGATACAGAATTTACAAGACAAAGAATCAATGTACCTGCGCCCTAGCATCATCGGTTCTAAACTATGCAGTCTATTCATCTATATTTGCAGTTAAACAGTATTGATAAATGTCTTTTTACCCGAAGCCAAGTATTGTCACTTTATCCAATATGGTTTATTGGTAAACAGAAACCATAAAATGGTCTGTATCCGAGTTGAAGCCTTTTAAAACAACATTTGATCTGTTAGATGGCTGCAACACATTTAAGTGTGTGAAGAGGCTAGGGATGGTCAAAGAACGAAAAGACATTATTCCACGACGTTCATTGACTGTTGCTTTAAGTTATATCATGCCAGGAGGGATAGAACTTTTCTATCCAAGTACGACAAATGATTGTAGCTTATAGCCTAGAATCTGTAGTATATTGTTTAATAATGTGAACCACTACCTACTTCTCTCCTATATTAGTTTTAACATCCTACCCCAATGATAAGTCTTGCTAACCGAACGCTATACTCGGTTGTTAAGCTATTCTTGTACCCTCAAGCTAAACTTACACAGAAACTTGGACAAAAGAGAAAAGGCGCAAAGTATGCGAGAAGCACTTTACTCCAAGGGTTCATTCATGCACAGAAAATATACGGTTTTTATAGTATTCCAGCCATTAATAATAATAATAATGATAGTAATAATAATAATAATAGTTCAACTCGCTCTATTTCATTACTGTCAAACATAGCTACATACAATCGAAGATTTCCATAAATTACCACTATTCAATCATAAGTGTCTTCCAAGCATCGCTCATGTGTTTACCGATAATCAAGTGAGCAATTCTGAGGTTATGTATAGGGTACTACGTACGTATAACAAATCCATTGATGTGGTAGTGGTCTTCATTAAATGAGTTTGTTGGTAATGCATCGAGTACGTTCAACTACCCCCTACATTGACGTGATGTTATTTGATGCAAGAGTAGATATGAATATGGTTAGGCGGTAGCAAATCAATAAAAAAGGATATCAATACATGAAGTCATTGATGACTGAACTGAGCCATGTTAATAGGTGAAGACCGACTGGTTGGGATTTGAGTGATTATCGTACCAATTGTTAAAGGCTTTGGGTGACACTGCTTAAGATCGTTCTCAATAGGCTAGGTTCACTTACCCTTCCTTTACAGCCTGAGTCTCGAAATCGTATACTTTTTTAAATTTTTTCGGTACTGAATCTTTCCTAAAACCGTGATGTATGCTACTTATGCTGAACGACATAAGTAGTATGTAACACCAGTCGGAAGTACAGTGTCTGTTAGCAGAACATTGAAATGAAGAGAAGAGAAATGAAATTTTGAAGCTATCAAAATAACAATAGAATTAGAGGAATAATGGAGTAGGTAAAGGACAACTCGAAAAAAAAGTGCAAATAATATACTTAATGTATGGTTTCCATATTTTACCAAGACACCGTGTAATTTTGAATTAAACAAATTAATGTTCCCCAGTCGAGTTTCCGTCCACCACACTACTACTGAAAATGTTACTATATCTACTACGCTGTGATTCATCTTGAAATTATCATATCTTGCTGTGATAAACTGGTATCACAACTTGAGTCGATGAACACGTGTCAGGATTAACGTTTAGTATAACTGACTGACTGAACCACTTAATATGATCACGATTTAAAAGAAAAACTATCTTAGTTACCAACCTCCGAAAAAATCAAAACATTCCGAGTCACCTTGATCACTAAATAAAAAGCTTAGAAATGTCAAAGAAGCAAGAATCAAATACTGTTGTAATGTTCAACAAGAAAACGCAGTAAGGTAGAACATACAGGAATAGCATTTCAAATATCAATCGACATGACTTACTTTGTTTCTCTTCACATGTAACTCTAAGTACAAGGTGTTGTAATCCTTCAAATTCTTTTGATTTCTCTTTTAATAACATAGAATTTAAGGCTTCCCGAAAAGCACTTAAATGATCCGTTGAAAAATCTTTCGGTGCTGGTACATAGAAATATGGTAGAAAACCATGTACATGTGCGCATACACTATGACCTTTTTCAGTTATACCAAACAAACGTATTATTGGTACAGGACTTTGAGTAGCACCAGGCATACCAGGTAAATGTTCACCCTGGGGAAAAAATATGTAAATCATTACAACACTGTGGAATAAAGTTTTCTGACTCCAGCAGAAAACTACGCAAATCAAGGTGTTAATAACATGCAATAGAAAATGAGGTCAAAGTGAAAGAAAAGACTTCGGTGGTGAACACAACAGATTATCACAGAACAAGATATATTTCCATTCTGTCAGATAACCTTCTATATGAATGGTCAGAAATGAGTAACATATGTATCAACCAATCCAGTCAATTTAAAGCTACGATCTAAATAAGCTTAAAGAGAATAGATCCGTCAACAATACTGTTATGTCCCGATAGCAATATTGAATGGTAACTTTGCGATCCATTTATGGACCAATATTATGTATATAATTTTTATTGTATATTTGCTAAATAACTGAACTATTCATATCCATGTTCCCCTTATTATAAGCTTTATTTTGATCTATAGACTATTATTGTACGATTTACCATTCTTGAGTTATCCCTAGTTTATCAATTGCTGCCTCCCCCCCCCATTTACAGCCACATATAGCTAACTCTTATACCAATGTTATTTCCCATTTTATTGGTACGATGTGGTCAGTCTGTTTGGTATATAAATTCAGGATGTTTGAAATACAAGGATTCATACCAGAGATTGTTATTGGTGTTCTGGATTTAACTAGCTGGGCTAGGCAGAAGCAGGATTGATAAGTTTATTTATTTATTTATTTATTTAAACACATATATATTGGTACAAAAGGGCACCAGGTACATATGCTAAGGTACATATGATACAGGTACATATGATAAGTACTCTAGACTGCTCGTACAGTTTCGTGTGTCACTGTTCCAATCGATAATTCGCTGCTCTCTGATTGCCGGTTTTATCACATCATACATTAATTGGACATCCACTCGGCCACAAGATATAACAAATACTTTTCAAGTTAATAGTTTGAAAACAATAGCCTCGATCGTTAGATTCATTCAAAACCTATATGAACTTCAAAACCATTTATTAGGGAAATATATCTCACCTACTTTTTAACAACTAAGTAATATTATTACATGTTAAGTCGACTGAATAACTCATCAACTATGCATAAATACAGAACATTTTGTAAGTTCCAGACACAGTGGATCATGTATAAAAACAATATATACATATATGTAGAAAAAATGAGTTAGAGTACTAAGTAGGCGAAATAGAAACTCAAAAGTGGAAAGTAATCAAACCTCAACTAAAACTTGGTTCCTACCTCGAGGTACCTGGGGAATAGTGGAAACAGTGTGAACTAACATGAGTGATCAATGGCAAGCATCCTAGTTCACTACTCTTTCGTAATACTGGATTCACGTTTCACGAGTGCCGTGATTTATGAATTATATGATTTCACACTGAGAACACATTTCAGTTTGGCATGTGTGTCGCTAGAAAGCAACAACACTATCCAGATAGGCCATCAGCTCATCATAAAGCTTTACTTACTTTCGTGAACGAAGCAGGCACACAAGTTGCATATAAAAAACGAGTTATAGTTCTCAATGGATCAAACAGAAAACCAGGATAGAGGAAGTAAGTACATATCAAGTGATCAAACTATGAACTGTAACATGTAAAACATGTCGAGATGTACATGTTAAGTTTGACTATGGATTGGTGTCATTACATATCCTCAGCAATGAACACACCCATTTAGACCTGAAACATCTATCTTTAGTTACTATAGTGAAGTAGGTTTTTATTATGCGAAAGGAAGTAATGAAGATGTAGGAAAAGGATTTCCAACCCAAATTTGTTTGGCCGCTAAATTGCGATGCTGCTCAAATTATAATGATAAATCACAATAAAACCAGTGATGGGTGATTTCTTTACAGCACTGTTTGTACAGGAGTCAGTGAGAGAACATGAATGTTAATAAAGAAATAGATAACAGCTCGACAGTTGGAATCCAGATAAGTTTAACGCTTCAAGGTGATTGAAAGTTTGGTTATTTATTTATTTATTTGAACATATAAACATTGGTACAAGTGGGACCGAATACATATGCGCCACAATAATGAGGCCAGTAGCAGTTACCATTGATTTGTATGAGGGCTGTGATACTGCCCGGGTGTTCAAACTGAAGCAGGTGGCTTTTTTAAGGGGGGCACACCTGGAGCCTTTCACCTAAAGAACTGAACCACAAGGCAACGGAACAATGTAAGGAGATGTACTCCCATGACAGCAGGGCGACCAACAATTGGTTCATAGGCTATTTGTTCCTTTAGGATCCTGGAGCTCATGTGTACCATTGGTTTGAAATCAGAGTTTTCCAACTCTCCTAGGTGGATCCTCTCAGCCAGTCAGTCAGTCACAACGTAGAACTTCGTACGTACCTACGTACATCAGTTCGAGTTGCCATACCACGTTGGCACAGAGATGCAGTTGTCGATACAAATTCCTTAGTGGTAGAAGTAGTAAGAGTATAATCATTGATGTGAATGATTAGGGTTTGAAGATGTTATTCAAGGAGTATAATACAGTGAAATAAATTTGGAAAGAGAAAAAAGATAGAGACATGAAGAATTCAGAAGATTAGGATTTGGCAGAACACAAAGAGTGGATGCAACTTCGCCATTGCAAACGATTTTGAGTCATGTCATTCAAGGTCTCTAACCATCGATTGCTATCATCTCGCGAATCCCAACCAGGTAGTCTACACCTACCGACATGGCTCAGTCCAATCGTCAGTGACTTCAAGGATTCGTGTCAAGTTTTGGTCTGGCCGCTCCCAGCTTTCTTACAACCTACTTCTACACCATAAAACATTGCACGTCGGTGGTTCGGCATACGTAACACATGTCCCAGCCATCTCAACTGATCAAGTTTCACTACTTCACCGATCGATTCGCCATCCTTGCCTAGTACCTGTTTTCTACAACTGCATTAATTACCCAGTGGTCCCAGGATATACGAGCAATGCGTCGAAGACACCTATGATTGAATACTAGTAGCTTACGAATATCCTCTACTCTTACCGGCCATGTTTCACTGCCATAAAGTATTTATTATTATTTAAACACATAAATATTGGTACAAGGAAGCACCAGATACATATGCGCCACACAAATCTCATTCGATTTGCTTAAGGGCTGTGATACTGCCCAGGTGCCCGAACTGAAGCAGGTGGTTTAATTAGGGGGCCACACCCGGAGCCTTTCACATAAAGATCCGATCCACAAGGCAGCGGAGCATCGTGATGAGATGCAATCCCATGGTAGTCGGTGACCAACGATTGATTCATATGCCATTTGTTCCCTCAGGATACTGAAGATCATGTACACCATAGGTTTGGAATCAGGGTTTTCCAACTCCCCTAGGTAGACCCGCCGTATCCACCGACCAAGTTAAAATGCCAGACATTCGTTTTCGTCCTCTCAATTTCGTAAACAACAGTAATGCCACGAGAAGGCAGTGAGTAGGACTTCCCTGGCAGAGGCTATATATTCGCTGGCCATGTGAGAGCATTTCGAGAGGGAGAGCGGATTCTCCACACTCTCGGCCATACCAGGGCATTTCGGGACGGAGCGAACTGCTGCACAGTAAACCCGTCCTTTTGTTGCTAGACGGATATCTCGCCTACAACATAAATAACGCAAGTTGGAGAAAGCTAGACTAACCTTCTGTATCCGTGTTGAGATTTCGTCACACACCAGACCACAAGGGCTGATGAGACTCCCAAGATAAGTGAAGCGGTCGACAAGCTCAACTACTTCACTCTCTATCATTAGTTCAGGTGTCGCTGCATCTCAATCCTGAAGTAACATTTTGCACTTCGAGGGAGAGAATCGCATTCCGAACATGCCTGCATAGTTGCTTATAATGGTCAGAAGACTGCATGTTGTCAGCGTCCTCACCGAGTAAAACTATGTCGTCGGCCTATTATAAGTCAATAAGTGAGCCTCCCGGTAAAAGTTCAACTCCTGGAGGTTAAGCTGATGAAAGTGCTATCTCTAAAAGTATGTCAATGACAAAGTTAAACAAGAATGGGGAGAGTGGACAGCCCTGAAGAACGCCACTTGAGGTAATCAGTTCTGATGACAGTTCGCTATAGGCCTAACTCCACCAGTTGTGTTCGAGTAGAGAGCCTTTATGAGGTTAATGTACTTCTTTGGTACTCCTTTCACTGACAAACACTGCCATAGAACCTTACGATCAACGGAGTCAAATGGCGCCTTAAGATCAAGAAATACTACGATTGTGGGACGTCTGAATGTATGTCTATGTTCTAGGACCTGACGTAGGGTGAATAGCTGGTCTATGCAACCACGTCCAGGTCGAAAACCAGCCTGGTTTTCTCTAGTCTGCTCTTCACGAGCTTTGGTTAGGCGACCTAGTATTATTGAAGCTAATATTTTAGACACTACATTAGTCAAGCTGATCCCTCTGTGATTGTCACAGGAGGACTTTTGTCCTTTCTTATAGACTGGCACAATCAGTGACTGGGACCAGTCAGATAGAATTACGTCCAGTTCCCATATTCTACTTAAGACCTCAGTCAATCTCACTGCTAGTACTGGACCACCATCCTTAAAAATCTCAGGGGTCAACCTGTCAGGGCCTGCTCCTCTATATCTATCAACCCGGTTAAAAAGCTGAACATTCGCTTTTCGTCTTCTCAATCTCGTAAATAACGCCGCAGCCGCGAGAAGACAGTGATTAGGACTTCTCTGGCAGTAGCTGTATACGAGTGGCCATGTGAGCGCATTTCGAGAGGGAAGGCTGACTCTTCCACCTTCAGCCTTACCAGGGTATTCGAAGAATTGTAACTTATCGCCGAATCCCTTGAACCCGCATCAGCTTACTGAGTCGCATCATTACTTATTTTAATATTTTATGTTTTATTTAATGTCTGATCATGATATCCGCTGGTTCCAATCGACCGTTATCTGTAGGCTATAACCCTACATAAGATCTTATGTGGCAGCCATTAACATTCTCTAACCATTGGCTAGGACAATAGTCAATTAATTAGATGTTATATAGTAGGTTTAATAGACACTCATTGAGCCTAGTACAATTCGTAATATATCAGCCAATTCGTACACATAATAATGAAAAACCAAATGATAGTGTCCCTTAATTCGAATACGCATTATAAATGATGGAAGGGAAATATGAAGAGGCGACAACAAACAACTAAAGCGATTGCTGGCATATTATTTCAGTAAACTGAGAATCTGTAATGTAGTAACATTCAGTTATGTGCCTACTTTAGCCTATGAATTATAGGCCTCCGATCAACTTGTAAACTACTGTCATACTTTCTTCTAGTCTAAAGCTAATGTTCTTTAAACGTGATTCTTGTATTCTATTGTTCGTACTCTAATGCCCTAGTCTGCTGTGTTTGTATTTCCTTCATTTCTTGTAGGTTGTGGTCCCGTTACCACTATATTTGTTTGTGCAACATTTTAAGTGGGATCGAACGAACCAGATATAGAGTTTCCGTTAAATCGTCTTTTTCCGATTACCAACCAATCAGATCACCAGCCAGTGGTACGATAATTTTCAACTCTGCCCTCATACCCTTTCAGTCACAAATGAAACTTATGTGTTAAAAACCTCGATGTTGTGCCATGTAACCTAGTACATCAATCCCTAAAACTGGTTTGAGACGAACTCTTTCTTTATGGAACGTGCAAATTATTGGGCAGACAATCAAGTTCACAACAGTAAGTGATCTCCAACAAGCATAAAACTCAAAGAAGCTGAAGTTATACTACCTATCACTGAAATGACAGTTACGTGAGCAATGTATTTCATTTGAACAGCTACACGATAATGAAAAAAAAACACTATATAGATGCCAACCTTCAACACTAAAGATCGCAAACTAGTCGCATTGAGTTATTGACTAGCTAAATCGAAGGTAATTAAAGCTTTTCGTAACACCAATCGATGACAGCAATGAAGGGACAATCTATCAAGCTCAAATGATATGGAAGGCAAAACAAACAGTATGAAAATTGGTTTCTGTTTAAGTAAAATAATGATTTGACGAGTAGTGTGCTAATTTACTAATGATAAGTACGCACAAAGTAGAGATTACAATAGTCTAATAAATCGAAAAATCTATTCACAATAATTTCGACCCTTACACTCGACAGAAGTGTGCTTGGAGTACAGTAAAATATATTTATGAAACTAACTTTATAGTGTGAGACATCGAACTGCTGGAAAGTAATATTATCTTTATTTGGATCCAACTTCTCTAATTTACGTCTTGGCCAATGCGAATTTGTTTGAACGTCCAGATGAGACAAAGCAGAACTTTCGTCCACCAAAGCTATATCTTCAGTTTCAATATCATCCAACAACATAAGTTCCTGCTCGAACTTTGAAGGCTCTGGGGCATCATCATGGTTACCTCTGATCGGAGAGAAATGACCATTTTAAATAATGCGAACTAAATCTCACTATCAAACTGATATTAGTCAGTATAATGCATTTATCTTAACATGATGAATCATAATTTTAGCAAACCTATGAACCATCAAATCTGTTATTTCTTAAACACAATGACAGGTTAGATTGAGTAACGTGACTATAATTAATGGAAGAATCAATCACATATAAGATAATGGGTCTCGGATTTTCGCGCGACATTCACCGACTCAATCGGATAAATTGAGTTTTGGCATTACAGCTGGTGTCAGCTCGTGACGAAAGCTCGAAATCCAATTTCTAACCTTAATCGTTAACTATCAATCATAATTACAATTCCTCACACAGGTTTATAACCCTCATTTGTTCCTGGTTATTAGGTGGACATTCTCAAGGTCAGCCTAGCGTCTCTCAAAAGTCGTCGACAAATGATAATCACATCGATTGATTGACTTATTGTAAGCTTTAGTAACTTTGTGTCGATTTATTTGACAAACTTGGATTTGGTATGGAACGTTTCCTATGGATCTTCAGCTAAGCGACGAACGGATAGTCAGCGCAGTATTCACGGAACACTAGCCAGCGAAAATCAGTATCAAGAAACCTTAAGAATGGGTCTAATATTGCAAAAGCATCGGTCTAACTGCATGGAAAAGACGAAATTCGAAACATAATTCTGCTGACTACCCTGTGTCATCCTCAAAGATATAAACAGTTCAAATATATTACAAGATGAGCATTGATATTAAGCTATATTGCTCAGCAAAGTGAAAGCAGACAAGACAACAATTTGTGGGGGAACCAATCAGATAAGGTTAAACGAGTATTGGACCTCGGAGAAAAAATAAGCCCATTCATTGGGCTAAACAGAATTTTGACATTACAGGTGATGCCCGTTCGTCATGAAAACATTGACTTCAATTCTTAAACCCAGATTCTAACTCCCAACCTTAATCCTAATTCCTCACATTATTATACATTCTTTTGGTTCTGGTGAATTTTCCCGAGGTCATCCTAGAGTTTCGAAAAAGACGTGAGAACAATATTCTCAACAAAGTTGGCATCAAGTACTTCATACCCCATAGGTTTTCATGACGTTAGGTCTGGTTACACGCCTCGAGGTTATTTGCGAAATATCCTAATTTCGAAAATGTCACGTCATCTAAAAGTGATAGGCTGAGGTGTCACACGAAGTAAATGCACAAATAAATACCTTGGTTTTTTAAACGAGCTAGGCCCTTTCTGAGGAGCGAACGAAGGACGCTTGGTGGACATCGCCGCACAGTTTTTCGTAATTCCAACGACGCGCCCTTAAAACCGAAGACGGAACAACCTTGAAGAAGAGTGTCCCAACAACAGAGTATGACTGAAACGGATGACGAAAAAGATACATAATGTCTAAGAAATTTCACTGATCAGGTCACTACTTCAGCATTTTTATGGGTTTAGGAATAATAGGTATCCTTCTTTTGCATATACTCTGACGCTTGTGCTATTATTGTGATCATATTGTGTTTTAAACCTAATCTGATTACAATGGTTGGTAGTTCATTCAAATGTGGACAGCCAAACTGTTTATTCCCCGTAGATGAAGGGATGCAGTGCGATGAATGCAAAAAATGGTTCCACAAGATGTGTACCCGTCTCAGTCCATCTGCATACAAAAGATGTTCTAAGCCTAACTCGCACTGGCTTTGTATGTTCTGCTGTACTAACAAGACGACATTAATTCAAGAGGCTATGAGCCTATTGGCTCTAGCCTGTAAAAAGAAAGATAGTGGGTGCGCTAGTAACGCAAACACTGACAGTGAAGACTGTGTCAGTGTTGTAAGTGCTGTTACAAAACGCGCTGAACAACCTACTCTAATTAATGACAAAGTGAAACTTCCGTTACAACAAACGACGAGTAAATTACCACATGGTATTGACATGAGTAATCATGTATCTTTAGTAGAAATTGAGGACCTGGGTAAAACCGTCACCGTCCCCAATAGTCTCAATGCAGCTGTCCTGAATGACGAAAAATGGACCGCAGTAAAGAGGAAAAGAAAAGGAAAAAAAGCTAATGATAAAGCACACTTGGTTGACAAGCCATTGAGGAACTCACAGTCTGAGTCACTCAATGCATTATCGCACTCTGATAGAACGGCAGATCATCATCCTAGTGCGACTGAGAGGAATTTAATATCATCGAATATTATTGTGAGTAAATTGCCAGAGTCTAACGATCCAGATCCTAAGGTTAGACACACCCATGACTTAGAGAGGCTTGGAGAATATATCCGTAGCATATTACCAGATAACACTAAAGGTGTTCAGGTCAAAAAAATTAGTTAGAATAGGTAAAAGGGCCGATGACAGTGTTCTACACCGACCGTGTAGACTCCTTAAGGTAATTTTAGGGTCGGAGAAACAACGTAATCCTCTGTTAAGTAACGCTCGAAGTCACGACAACTCTGACATTCGAATGCGACCGGATGTGTCTCTTGAAGATAGAATAAAAAGGAAGACGGCACTAGCTGAACTAGAAACCCGTCGTCAAAACAGTGAAGAAAATCTCAGATTGGTGGGTTTTCGAATAGTCAGGTCTTGGAAGCGAATGCTACCAAGGCCTGTGTGGATAGGTCGTTCCCCCTAGGAGTTTTATATGCCAACGCCCGTAGTCTAAAACATAAATTCCACGAGCTAGGAACATTAGTGGACAAATTAAGGCCACTCATTGTAGCTGTGACGGAAACTTGGTTAGTCCATGACTTCGATATCACCCCAGAATTATCCGGATATCATTGTTTAAGAAGTGATAGACATATATGCAGGAAAGGAGGTGGCGTCCTTCTATACATGGCCAATAGTATAAATATCCGCTCCTCTGTTTGCGAATCTCATGATAGTGGAACTAGTGAAGTCATTAGCTGTGAACTCACTGTCGGATGTTGTACATTTGCACTCGGTGTCATCTATCGCAGCCCAATCTGCTTAGCTGATGACTTTATTTTAGAGCACATTCGGCTATGGAGTGCAATTAACAGATGCTTGATATTAGGAGACTTTAATGCACCTGACATTAGTTGGACTGAGATGACCACGAAATGCTCTATAAACTCATTTGATAGCAGGCTCTTGGAAGCAGTAATGGAACATACATTAGTACAACATGTATCCAAACCTACACGTTTTGGTGTAAACCAAGGTTCTACGCTGTTGGACTTGGTAATTGCACATGAGACTGAGGATATTGCCAACCTAAATATTCTTCCCCCGTTAGTAAATAGCGACCACGCTGTTTTATCATTCACGTTTAGAGCTGGCGATATGATATACGATCAGATTAAGCCTCGACCAAACATATGGAGAGCTAACATAATAGAAATTCAGGATTGTGCTACTAGGATAGATTGGTCAGTAGATACTAGCTCATCAGTTGATGAAGCGTGGTCTGTATTTAAAGGCAAGTTTAGTCACGTCCCCATTTATACCATACTTGGTGCCACGTAGAACAAACAATAGTCCACCGTGGATAAATAAAGAAGTTAAGAAACTCCTTAGGCGTAGAAAAAAACACTGGAACATGTTCATCTCTACTGGCTTAGAACAGTACAGATCTAGTTATCGTAAGATTAGAAATAATTGTAAAGCGTTAATTAGTAGGACTAGACGGTCATACGAAAAACAATTGGTTAGGGATTGCAAACATAGTCCAAAACGGTTATTCTCGTATATAAAGAGGCGAACTCAGAGAAGTGATGGAATACCATCACTTTTGATACAAGAAAATCCGTTAAGTTTGGCAAGAAATGATACCGAAAAAGCGTAAGCTTTTTCGGAATATTACAGTAAAGTTTTTTCTACCAATAATGAGGAACGATCACCTATTCATTGTGATTGTGGCGACTTGTTGATGGACCCTGTAGTTATTAAGAAAGAAACTGTTTTAAGGCTACTTCAGCATCTGAAACCTGATAAGTGGTCCTGATGATATTCATCCTCGGATTATGAAAGCCCTCTCAGATGTTATTGCTGAACCCTTAGCGATGCTGTTCGATATGTCCCTAAGGCAGTCCAGATTGCCTAGAGACTGGAAGGACGCAATTATCAGTCCGGTGTAGAAGACTGGAGGGAGGGATTTAGTTAGTAACTATCGACCCGTCAGCTTAACTAGTGCAGTTGTAAAACTAATGGAAAAAATTATTAGGATGGCTGTTATAAACTACATGGAAAGACATGATCTTTTGTCAAAGGAACAACATGGTTTTCGAAAAGGTCTATCATATTTGACAAATCTTCTCATTGCAAGAGAAGATTGGGCTGAGGCAAAAGATCGCAATATTCCTGTAGATGTCATTTTCATAGATCTAAGTAAAGCCTTTGATAAGGTTTCCCATTCTGGTCTTAAATTGAAACTAGAAAGTTTTGGAATTCATTATGCAGTCATAGACTGGATAAGTGACTTTCTTCATGAAAGGAGACAAAGGGTAAGAGTAAATGGGCTCTCTCATCGTGGGAACCAGTAAAAAGTGACGTCCCCCAACGCACGATTTTAGGTCCTCTTCTTTTTTTACTTTATATAAATGAATTGCCAGCTATAGCTAAGTCATCCGTCCTACTATTCGCCGATGACATTAAGATTTGGAGACCCATATATAGTGTGTCAGACAGAATAGTTTTACAGGAAGATCTTAACTCATTAGTTGCATGGATGAATGGTTGGTCACTAGAAGCAAACCCTAATAAAAGTGTTGTGATGCAATTAAATAACTACGATGATTCGTATCACTACACAATATGTGGACTAGTGTTGCCCAAAGTAAGAAACTATAAAGATTTAGGAGTCATACTAAGTAATGATCTCAAAACAACCAGTCACTGTAAGGCTGCTGCTGCAAAAGGCTATAAGGCATTATGGTCTATTCGTAGATCTTTCCGGTATCTGGATGGGGAAATTTTTAGATTATTATACCCAACTTTCGTACGGCCACATTTGGAATATGGGATTCAAGCAGCGAGTCCTTGCTTCAAATATGAGGCGGATATGTTGGAACGAGTCCAACGCCGCGGGACAAAAATGGTAAGAGGCTTATCTAGCCTATCTTATGAAGACAGACTGAGATACCTCAACTTATTTCCGTTATCTTACCGGCGAATACGGGGTGATCTAATATTGGCATATCGTATCCTGAACGATGACCTTGGTACTAACATGTCCTATCTTTTCCTCTCGTCTAGGGCTGAGCATTTGAGAGAACATTCAAAGAAAGTCCAAAAACCGAGATCAAATCGTCTATGTCTGGAGTTTCGTTTCTCACACCGAGTAGTGAATTACTGGAATTCTCTACCAGAACACGTAATATAAGCACCTTCTGTTGATATATTCAAGACGAGATTGGACCTCCACAGTGTAACAAACTGCAAGGATTAAAATAGGTCACTAGACCTCCTATCCTTATTGCTGAAGACTTCTACTTAATCGTCAACAAATAAATGTTTCAGGTTTCTTTTTCTGTATTAGAACTTCACTTAGACCCTGTGGATATGCATCTGTAGTAGAGGTTTGATTTCCAGCTGTCAAAAATAATCCAACGAAATCGTCATAGTCTAAGAATTTCGGAATTTTCTTTGTGTCTTTGCGTCGTATTCCCATGCAAACTCCTTGCTAAAATTCAAATGAAAATGTAAACATACCTGTGTCATCTGGAGTAAAATCAAATATCACCAACCCATTTTCTGATTGCTTAAGTATTCATAGGTACTTGAATCAATAAGATTAGGTGACTCATGTCACTTTTAAAACTCTTAACACGCATAGTATATTCTAGGCAAACGATAGTATTAGTTTGGAACTAGCACGTTAGCGGATTTGTAGAATTTGGGTATAAAATCGGTTGAAGTGCACTTGTGGGCTTATCTTACTTTGATTACTCTGTTCATGTGTCACTGCATTGAAGTCACATCATTTCCCATGCTGATTAGTTCTGTTGTGTTAGTCAGTGTTATCGCTAGTGTTAACTTCTGAAGAAGACTTAACATGCGGTGATAGAAAAAAAATTGAATATAAAAACGAGGTAATTTACAGTAACTACGCCCACAGAGCCGATTCATGCAATCCCGATGACTCGATCACACAGACGTCTATTGATATTGAACATATTTCATCAAAAATTCAACTACCAGTTTTGGTCTTGTAGGTGAGCAGATGTTCGGCCTCATGAATAACTTTGATGATGGTTCACTGATCTTTCTGTCACAAGAAAGTTCACGTTACTCTAAAGATCTCATATCATGCTTCACAAATAACACATATACGAATAGTTGGTAACTGACAGTCAGTAATACAAGTGGTTGCTCAACTTAGAATCTCTGGAATAACATATACATTTCTTTTAAAAACAATTATCTCCGTGTTACTAGTATCAACAATCAATGAATATTGCTTGTCTATATTAGTAGTCAACTTCAAGATTGAGTAAGACGTTGTGGTGCCCACTTTTATGACGAGAACGCGACTGGTATAATGGAAAAATTTATTATGATAACCAAGTGTACCAGTATATGTTTTACTGTAATTGTTTGTTTAAGTGCGCCAAAAACACTTTTCTTTCCGTTGCATGTGACCTTGCACGAACCCGCTTACGCTCGGCAGTTCCGCTTGTGAACTTTGGTACGTCTCGGTATTTTTTCGATAGTACTAGATCACCAACAAATATATCTTAATTCGACTGTCAACAGCCTTCTGGTTTTTGGCATACCGAGGGATCCAACTCGATATCTGGCACGTATTCTCCCTGTAGTGGTGGTCATAGTCAATCACGACTACAAGCCATCTACAAAGTACCGCCACAATATGTAGTAAATATCTGTTCATATTACTTATTATTTCCCCTGAATTATTTAATGTTCTGGTAATAAACGATCTGAAATTTTTACAGACTTCTATGTATCTTACCTTTCTACATCTATAACACTGTGCACAGCAAAATTGTTATGATTATATCGGATCCACTTTGCAGTGTAGAAAACGGGATTCGATTCCCGTAGACAAGTTAGGAGTAGTTTTTCAATGACTTATTCGTCTAAATATACCAAAACAACTACTGTTCGAGAAAATATGATATTTATGTTGTCCAGTAGATTTCTGCACATTGAATAACAAGACATAATTTCGTGTCATAATAGTATGACTGTAAAAATCACTGACATCCACATATATGAAGCAGAAATATTTAGCTATCTGATAGTGCAAGATGAAATTTGTACAAGGTGTATTTCTAGTTTAGGATCATTTATACCAGCAATCAGACAGTCTCAAAGTTGAGTGCTATGTAGTTCACTAAAATGTCACTTATATAGTCGGGTCTAAGACTGAAATATGAAATTTCTTAACGCCTAAAACAGAACATCATTTCATTTACTGAACTTTTATATTTTAGGTGTTATCAAGAATGCAACATGAAAATCATACGTTAGTTTTCATTTTAGTTTGCGGAGACAAAGCACAATAATTTTGTTAGGATATGCAAGACTTCTTTTGCAAACCAAAAGATTCTTTCACAATAGAAACTATTAGAAGCATTAAAATTTGATCATCCTTGAAATTCTGCCACAAATATCAAGTGTCAATTATTCCCGTTATTGTTCCACTTTTCACAGTAATCTGTTAATTGGTAACTACTCGAAATTATTACGACCCATTTTTGCAGAGATCCTAGTTAAAACTCTAGATGGCGTCGAGTCGCGATTGACTATGATAACAACTACAGTAAGTTTACGTGCTCGATATCGAGTTGGATCCCTCGGTAGGCCGAAAACCAGAATGCTGTTAATGGTCCAAATAAGATATATTTATTGGCGATCTCGTGGTATCGAAAGAATAGCGAGACGTGACAAAGTGTACGTGCAAAACGGCGGAGCGTAAGCGCGTTTGTGCAAGCAAACAGGAAAACGGAAAGGAAAGTAGGTTTGGTACAGTTAAACAAATAAGTACAGTAAAACAATCACTGGTACAATTGGTTATAGTAATAAATGTTTCCGTTATACCAATCGCGTTTTCGTCACAAAAGTTGGTCACTACAGAATTTTGGAATGATACCATTGATCAGTGACAGTCCCAAATAGATTACGACTGTAACAGAATTGAAATATGAATTTAGGTTTGAAAAGCGCTGAAATGGAATTGTGTCGTGTCATTGAAATTACTTTGTTAATATTACAGTAGATCGTAACAAAAACAGAAAACATTTTATTACACAAAAAAGTTGCATTATTTATTCACTACATACTATTTAGATTTTCTTGAAATTGTCAATAATAAATAGACACAATGGAAGATAAGAAATTTATGATGATAAACCTCTCTTTATTATTAGCCGAAAAGTACTAATCACTTACCTTTATCTTGTGCGACAGTACAGATCTACCTCAAGGTTATGTATTCTTTCCGTTCACTGAGTTTGTCATTACTGCACATAACAGTGTATGTTTCATCAAAGAGGTCGTTTCAATTTATAACTCCTACAATGCTTGCGTCTTTTACTTTGTATTTTTAGCTGATCTACAATGCCATGTTCATAGCACATTTTCACATATAATACCAGCAGCTGGAAATAAAAGTATAAACATTATATGGCGCATCTGCAATATCTGCCCATTGAATGGACTGAAAACGACAGTAAATGCAAGAAACACTGAAGTTACTAAGCTCTTAAAACACTGAGTACAACCACAGTAAAATAGATATCACTGCCATAAGCCAAGATTTGGACAAAATTACAGAAAAAGCAAAATCAAAACTGTATATTTAAGTTGATTATCATTACTAGGTCATATGAAACTCAACAGAACTAATGAATGCCGAAGTCTGATATCTTGGAATTTCAAATGCTGGTCACTTCAGCTGCATAATAAATCCCAACGATTTGGATATCAGAAGTGAAGACAAGCAACTGAAAATAAACTATATCATTCTTTGTGAAGTTCGTAAAGAATTGAATGGCGAAACAATATAACTATAATGACCAAATGGTTCAGGTTGAAGATTCTCATGTCAGAAATGACTTTAACTACTCAGTTTGTACTGGACATCCATTACTACATGATCTACGTCTCCACTCAGAAACTACTTATGAATCATACAGGGGTCTAAATCCACGACGGTCAAGTCTAAAGACGAGCATTTCACTTTAGATTATTAATTGGTCGACATTTCTAACTCTAGTCAGTTACCGATATTCTACTTATATCATTCATTGCCATCCATATTTTATATTTTATTGCTTACATAGTCTACGTTTACAGATTTTAGCTTCACATTAGAACTTCAATGTTAATTACTAACCGGAAAATGATTATTATTCGGATCACAGTTATATGTCGACTTAATAGACAATATGGAAATTATTTTTCAGAACATATTATTACGGGAGAACTGAAGACATTCGGCTGATTAAAACCTTTATACTGTACATAAATTGTACTGTGTTTTTGAATGTGTTTGTTTTACTTAACCTTTTGGACTTGTTTGTTTATATCACTCTTTTCGGACATTTTGGTTTCTTTTGTCATTGGTTTGGTATTCAGGAGTTTTTGCTCCGGGAACCATCAAAATTGAAGGTTTGTTTTGTAATTGTTGTAATTATTGTTGTTAGAACGACTTTGATCGATTATTTGTGAATTGTGAATAAACTTGGTATATAATTTGGAGTTTTGGTTCTCTTGCCTACTTGAGTTCGTGATTTGCGAACATCGATGGCCAGTATTTCAATAGTTGGAACGGGCAAAAACTCATAATTGGGCGTAACACATATCGAAACCTTACTTTAACTTTAAATAGGTGGAAGTACAATATACTGACGGTCTTGAGTTAACCAGATAGAATTATGATGGTGCTTCGTGTATTTTGTCCACTTTTTGAAGTGAGTGCCTGGCGTGAAAGTTGAAGCTGAACCCTGGGATCAAGAGAGCATCCTGTTGAGTGGTAGCTGGTTGTTAAAGAAAACTGGCGCTGGACTGATTTTGTCCGCTGGACTTAACTGTAAATCTCCGTCATTTCGTATATAAGAGATTCTTAAATTGGGACTTCTTAATTATCCTTATGCATTATAGGAAAAAGTCTACACTGATAGATAACTTTTATGTTATTATAAGCGAAGTAAATAGTAACAGTATTTGATCCTTATAATGTTTGAAATCTACAAAAAAACCTTTATTATGCAACCAAAATGTGAATTTAAGATGGTACTTGGGCTAAACTACAAACATACCTGCTCCTAAGGTATAATGTCTATTTAGGCCTTGGTCCGATTTAATACATAGTCAAGAATGCTTACTGAAGCTGGAAAGTATTCTCCCACTCTAATTCTTACCTTTAATTCTAATCCTAAGCTTCACAAGTTTGTAAACAAAAAGGTGACAAGAAATAGCATTATAACTGATGCTAGGTCGTTATGAAAATCTTAACATAAATTTAAAAACCCACCTCAGAACTTCATCTTTATTCCTTATATTTAAACCTGACCTTTCTGCATTTTTTCTGATGTTATTCGGTGACAATATTAACTCACAATACTAACCAGACTTCTTATCTGCGAAACGTAACATTTTTCTTCTACTGGATAGTATGGTTCGATATGTGAGTGTTATTGATTAAGATAAAGGCTATTATTTCATTGCTTCTTTCTGCTAGTTGTTTTGAAACTGTACGGTGTTTACCGACTGGTTGATGAGTTGGTTAAGATCGTTAATATATTATACTTTTAACTTTCAATAATGTTGGCAAGACGACAGTAAATTTAGGCAGTAATTGATCAATGAGCACAGTCTCTAACAGTGCTCAATATCTTTTAAACAATCACTGAATATCCACTATCCTTGATAAACGAAATAAAGTTTGTAAGGTTTATTGATTACTCTTTATCCTTGTAAAATGCGCTTAAAAATCTGACAAGTCACACTGTAGTGAACAAAAAAACAAGTGAGGACAACCAAATTTATGTGAACACAAAATTACAGAACGTCTTAGTAAAATCTGACATGCGTACAATAAATAATTCATTTTCCAAATGTTAATCAATCATACATGATTTCTCCTTCGTTTACATACCCGTCATTCTCTGTTCTCTTTCGTTTTTCTGTAAACTTCTTGAACTCCTACCGCCAGACATTTCACTTTCGATTGATGATGCATAATATTTATATCTATCGACATCAGTAGCACACACCACAAAATCAAGAAAAGCTAATGTATCACAATGCGTCATGTTAATATATCTATGATGAATCAAACGTAAAGTGAAACCGACAAAAAGGATAAAAATAATCTTTTAGGACCGTTTCTGAAATTAATTTTCACACAACAGCGTTATCAAATTTTAAGTGTTGTAAATTTAATTTCATTTTAAAGTGTGAAAGTATTGTAGATGACGTCGAGTCTGGATTGACTATGATTACCACTACAGTAAGATTACGCGCCCAAAAATGACTTGACTCTTAAACCAGAAGGCTGCAGTTAGTCCAAATAAAGTATATTTATTGGCAATCTCGTGGTATCGAAAGAATACCGAGACATGCCAACGAGTACAGGCAATAAGGGCAGAACGTAAGAAAGTTCGAACGGACAAGGCGGGTGACCGAACGAAAAGTGATTTCTATACAGTTAAACAAAATGAGTACAGTAGAACAATCACTGGTATAATTGGTTATAATAATAATCATTTCCATTATACCAATCGCGTTCTCGTCTAGAAAAGCAGATCACTACAGTATCATAGTTATCTATTTCGTCTAAGGGACAATCGTTACAAGTCATCTATTTTTACTTGCCATATGAAAATATATGCGCTGGAACGCAAAATATGGTTAAGAATATCATACATGTTAGATAAGTTGGCGGCTATCGTGACTCAATAGCTTAGTGAACAACGCGCTTCCGTTTTAAAGTGATAGCTCTTCAGCTCCAGTTTTGAGAGAGATATCGATAATAAAATACAAGCAGATCTAAAAGACAGTTCACTAACAGGAAAAAAAAACACCTATTCTAAACTTTACTCATTTTGTAAGATCCAAACCTAGATTCCAATAGGTCTGGATGTGGCCGAATAACGGGGGAATAGGTTTATACACTCGTGACCCAATCTAAATTAGAACAAAGTGTTTTGGGTAATAACGATTCTAAATTTCATCATATATACAAATGTACAAATTTACCTAAACAAATATTACCACCCAGTTATTCAACCAACAATTGATACCAAAATATTCAATCTAAATTACAATGAATAGCAAAGTGGTACGAAATATATGAAAATTACCGAAAACACCAAAAGTTAAGTGTTATTCCATCCTTTCTGGATAGATCAAGTAAGATTCCGTTTGAGCGGCTGTTCTATAACACAAAGTGTCTCAATTTCTGGGAAAGTGCTTCAAATTACAACCACAAATGCACGATCACAGTCAAAATCCAACCGCACAATCAAAGAGCGAACAGTCAATATGGCAGCCGCCAGAATATTAACAATTAAAACAAAGTACAGTTCAGTAAGGAACATAGAGACTCAATAAAAACGATAAGAAAAACCAAGAAAATTAAACGTTACAATTTTAATTAGCAACAAAAAAGTTAACAATACATACAAATAAAGAAACCACAAGGAAGAAATCACAAATGTATGCATGGAGGGATTTTTACTTTCAAAATGGATCTAACACATTTCGCTACCAAAATTAATGTCAAGACACCTATGCAATTGGTTCCTAATGCCAACAGATATTAATCTTGAGTAATAATTAAAAGAAAATACTAAAGTCAACAAATGATAAAGAACCGAAGACTTTATCAGTTCTCATGCATCTGTGGTAACCTACTTTTGTGACGAGAACGCGATCGGTGTGATGGGAACAATTATTCTTGATACCAATTGTACCAGTGATTGTTTTACTGTAGTTGTTTGTTTAAATGCACCACAGACACTTTTCCTTCCGTTGCCTGTGACCTTGCACTAACTCGCTTATGCTCGGCAGTTCCGCTTGTGAACTTTGGCTTGTCTCGGTATTCTTTCGATACTACGAGGTCGCCAACAAATATATCTTATTGCAACCATTAACAGCCTTCTGGTTTTTGGCATACCGAGAGATCCAACTCGGTATCTGTATTGGTGATCATAGTCAATCGCGACTGGACGCCATCTATACATCCAAGCTACAATAGTATCAATCAATTTTCTACAAGCATCTGACAGAAAAATATACTCAGTTAAACTTGTTCCCATATTACAACTTTATCGATAGAATTTGATCAGCAATAAAGATTAGGTGAGCATAACACTATGTGATAATTAGGAGTATTTGGATTATCGTATAAATTAGGAATCCCAGAAATAACGCAATTTAATCAATAAGTATTAGATGAACATGAACGAATTTATTGTATTTTTAATTTGAAATCAATTGGTCATGAAGTACAAAGGAATCAATGGTTCATATAAACACGACAAGTGTCTTTAATCGATCGCACATCTTCTTCTTGTGTCTGTTCAACAGTGTATTGGATAAGTGTATCGGTTAAGTGCCCTGGCGCGAGACTGTTAGGTCCCGGGTTCGAATCTCGCGTGTGCGGAATCGTGGATGCGCACTGCTGAGGAGTCCCATAATAAGTTGAAACGGCCGTGTAGTGTTTCCAGGTTTTCCATGGTGGTCTAGCTTCAATTGACTCACGATTTCAACGATGAAAAACACTGTATTATTTTGAATGTACTCGTTAGTATTAGAGTTAACAACCGAAATTGGAACAGACTCACCTCGGTCTTGGAATTGTATACAATCATCGTGTCGGTTTTGTAGTGAAACCACTAATATCTAGAATTTGAATCATAGACTTTCCAACACTATCCTCCCACACGAAATAATGTTGGGTCCTGACGTCGCAATGTTATAACCGATTTGACGTTCCTTATTTGTACTATCTTCTTATATCTCACACCTCGATAATTATATGTGAGTATTTGGGGATAAACATTGACACGTAATTTGAGGCATTCCATCATGTGACTTTGACTTGCATAAAAAATATGACACGAATTCGTTTTCTTATTCATATTAGAATACACAAATAGATATGCATTGATATGTGTAATTAACACATGTGATTCATCTAGGCCTAATTCACCTGAGAAACAATCAAATGGAAAACATTCATCTGCTTCATACTCATTAGGATAATCTTGGAAATGGTTTGAACTTTCTGCCTGTAGAAACTTCATATCTGGGCAAAATGGCTTTCTAATGGCTTCAGGAAAAGTTGTTATTCCCTCTGATTCATCATACCACTGACTAGGAATTCTACTCAACATACATTGTTCTTTAGAGTATCCAACATCTGATACAATAACATTAGAAATGTGACTACAATTCGACTCATCCAAAAGTTATTTGTCACGTTCACTAGGAATATCTCTAGAGCTAAATCCATTGTGACGACGAGTAGCATTAGATATGACATCAGGATATGATTTTTCTGGAATATTTCCCTCAAATTTATTAAGAGTTTCATTAGAGAATAATAGATCATTAGAAAAATCAGCGTCCACCGTAAGTGAATCTAGTTTTTGATTATGATCTGACTCATTCAACATATTATTCTCATAGTTGTAGGAAATTCCATCAGAAATATGTGAATCATTATGACAAACTATATCTGGTACAATGACATGAGAAATCCGATAAGTTGGTTGATTAGAAATGTTTATCTCACAACGATTCTGGGTTTTATACAACTCTGGACTGTTATGCAACGTTATACCGCTTCTAGAAGTCTTGGATAAAGATAAATGATCATAAAAAACATCCATCTTAGCATTAGTTTCAGCGAAATGAACCAAGATGATACAAACTGACTGAATGTGTCCAGTTCTACCACATTTAAAGCATTTAGAATTACGAAATATACATGAATTACATGGGTGAAACTTGTCACAGAACAAGCATTTACCAGACTTGTGCTAATCTTCGCGAACTGTTTTGCAACATGATGAATTGTTATATGAATAACCTTGATTACGTATTGGAGTGCGACGACGTAATAAAGTAGTGGAATTCCTGATGTCTTGACGAATCATTCCACTGAATTTTTCTCCTTTATCATATTCCAAATTCGTATACTTTACATGGTTCAGTAGTAGTTGATTAAGGGTAGCATAACGGAGTGAAATCGGCTTGTCTGAAAATGCCAAAATCTTTACTAAGCTGTATGCTTCTTTTCCGATGAATGTAAGGAAATGGGCCACAATATCAACATCCTCATCACCTTCCTTGCTCATAGTCAGGGTTTCGAACCTTTCCATGTAATCCCCAAAAGCATCAAAATCTGAACGTATATACAACCGTTCCATCGCAACGTCATTGTGATAATTAAGAGTATTTGAATTGTCGCATAAACTAGGAGTCCCAGAAATAACGCAATTTAATCAAGAAGTACTAGATGAACATGAACGAATGTATTGTATTCGAAGTTCAAAATCAATCAGTCATGAAGTACAAAGGAATCATTGGTTCATATAAACACCACACACTAGTAACTGTGTGGTGTATGCTACTAATATCGACAAATATAAGTTGTATGTAATACCAATCGAAAGTGAAAGACCTGGCAGCAGAAGATTACGAAGATCGAATAGAAGAAAATGGAAACAGAAAGTATTAGGTCTGGAAATGAAGGAACGATGAAGTTCGAGAAAATTAATGGACATTTGGCAAATAAAGGATTGAACAAATTTTTGCACAAAATTACAGAGTATCTCAGTGAAATATGAGAACCATATAGTAAATGCACAAGCATTGTAAGCAAAGATGAATAGTGGCTAGCAGTGGAATCCAGAAGGCGCGTTTCGTCCTATTTGGGACTCGTCAGCTGGATGTATCTGCATCTCACAGTTGATGTTCACTCTGGGACTCGAAATGGTTAATTAGCAAATTATTAATCAGTTGATTCAATGTTAACCGTTTCTTCCGTAAATATCGGTTCAACATCTCCGACTATTATTGTTCATGCATTTTCACACGAATTGCGTTTCGTTCTCGTTCTTTTCTTACCGATCTTCTACTGAAATTCATTCAATGCCCGAGCATTGCAATATACTACTTATGTGGATATAAGTAACCCACACCACAATACTATATAAGTATATTTATTATTGAATCTTTCAATAATGACATGATTTGTTAGCTCATTCACTAAAATGTTTCAGATGGAATCCCATGTCTGACAGAGTCAACTTTTCATATGATTTACATTTCATACCATGTCTTTTTGGTTGAAATGGTATCAGTTCTAAGCGATTTAAATGAAAGTATTCTCTTCTAATTCATTTATCAAGTTAATATTTCAATTGATTGGTATATAAGCGACAATCTTTTTTGATTCTGAACGGTTTTGGAGTATGATACTGTAATGTCGGTTGCTAGTTTAAGCCCACACAGCTTATTCTAGCTTCCGGACAGGTCGATCTATCCATTCTTCTTGAGTCATATTTTGACCATATTAATTATTCGCTTGACAATCTTCACTATTTTTATGTGAACATACGTGTGTGCATTTCTTATTCTATTCATCCTATATTTGTAACTTATATTTGTTTGACTATAAATATCGATTCACGCTTGGTTAAATTGAGTTGGCTTACATGCCCTCTCCATCGCGCGACATTTCTCTTCGCCTCATTCCGCCGCTCGTTTGTCTAGATCAACGACTGTATGAAACATACGTATTCGATATTCATTATCGTATTTGACGACTTATTTGATTCTGTTCTTCACCAACGACGGTTAAGTCAATGACTATATATGAAGATTGCCGATATGTATATTCCGATTGCAATCAGAACCGAACACAGAAAACTAAGTCGATGATTATATGTATACATATACGTGAGTTTCCCGGATGTATATTTCGACAAAAATCATTTATCCAATCTAATTAGATTCAGATCTCGAATCATTAAATTACTTAAAGAATGATCTAACAATAATATTCCTTTTTTATTTCAATTCAAATATAACTTTCAAAATAGATTTTGGTAGATTTGATAGTTGAAATCATGAGTCGGTTGAAGCTAGACCACCATGGATAACCTGAAAACCCTACACGGTCGTTCCGTTCTATTTTGAGACTCATCATCTACGATCCCGCACTCGCAAACGCTTAACCACTAGACCACGGAGCCGATATCCAACGGTGTTAATGTCTAACTTAAACAAACCCACGAATTTGAGCAACCGTCCACTAATTGTCTTCAGTGAGTTGATATCTCACAACAGACCTGGTTGAACTTCACTGGTTACTGCTTCTCACTGGAACTAGACTGATAGGTCCTGGATTCTAATCTCGCAACGCAAGATCGTGGATACGCACTGCTGAGGAGTCCCACAATAGGACGAAACTGCCATCCAGTGCCTCCAGGTTTTCCATGATTTCAGTCTAGCTTCAACTGACTCATGATTTCAACTATAAAATTACTAAAATCTCTACAAAAGCCCCTACAAATTTTGATATAGTTTATCAACTATTACACATTCACAATCTACTCATCAAGATCACTTTTAACTGACAAAATGTTTTTTTTATACATTGATAGCATAGTTATGTATTCTTGTTTGCTTTATAGTAACCGAACCAGTATCTATAGGGTACCTTTTTTTTAAAAAAAATTTATTGAATTGAGCATAGAAACATACATTAAGGTAATGAATGTATGTTATCATTCTATGTTCACAATGTATATCAACTAGATATTGAGAAGTCTGGATCAATGTGTTTTTTTAAAAGACATTCTTTTCAAATTTTATCAAGTTAAATATAGTTTTATTTATATTGATTTGATTACATGTAAACCAGACTAGAAATTAGCTATTTCATTTAATGCACCTAATATATATAGGGACAGATCAGTTATGATTGATTGTATAGGGTTGCAGGGAACATACTCACTGATGATAATAGATAATCGTACAATATAACGAGACTGAAATTTTTTTCTATACGATTTATTCATTACTAATTATTATTGTTGTATATGCTACTTATATCTGTCGACATAAGTAATATGTGACACCAATCAGAAGTGAAATGTCTGGTAACAGAAGTTTAAGGAGATCGGATCGAAGAGTAAGGAATGTAAACAGAACATAATGTAATAAAACCAGGAATGAGGGAATGATGAAGTTTGTAAGAGATATCTGATGGAAGACGTGTAACTTAATTACTTACACCTGTTACCCCCAAAGGGGCATAAGCCTCCGACCAGCATTCTCCAACCGATTCTGTCCTAGTCTTACCTTCCTAGTTTTATCCAGCTTTTGTTCATTCTTCTCATGTCTGTCTCTATATTTCTCGGCGTAATGAAATCTTTGGTCTTCCTCTTCTTCTTTGACCTTCAGGATTTCATGTGAGGACTTGTCTTGTGACGCAGTTGGAAGATTTGCCCAATGTGTGTCCTATCCACTTTCAGCGCTTCTTCCTGATTTCTTCATCCGCTGGAATGTGATTTGTTGTCTTCCACAGTATAAGGTTGCTGATAGTATTTGGCCAACGGATCCGAAGTATCTTGCGTAGACAACTGTTAATAAACATTCGTATCATCTGGATGATGGCTTTCGTAGTTATCTAGGTTCCCGCCGCATACAGTAGAACTGTGTCGACATTTGTATTTAAAATTCTTATCTTGGTGTTGGTTGATAATTGTTTTGAGTTCCAGATGTTCTTCTGTCGTAAGTACGCTGCTCTTGTGTTCATCAATGATGATGCCGAGATATGTAAAGGTTTTTGCATCCTCCAAAGCCTCACAGTCAAGTGTGATTCGACTGGTGCATGCTGCTTTTCCCTTTGTGTGTTTTGAGACCTACTACTGCTGAGGCTGCTGCTACACTGGTCATCTGCTGCATTTGTTGTTGCGTGTGTGACAGAAGAGGAAATGAGGTACTAAATGTATGGTTTCGATATTTTATCAAGACATTTCGTAATATTATACTGAACTATAGTCTCATCACAATTGGTCTTCTCCACTTGAGTGTTCATTCATTGCATTATTTTCATGAAAGCTACTTAAAAGCCATAATCAAATGAAATATTTGGAATTAACTCCAACATTTCATAATTCATTTTCATATCTTTACATATTTAGTTGTGGTAACTAACTGATCATGTGAATGTTTTTCTAATTGTACATCTGTTGAACTACTTACTGATGGCACACTTTAGAGCATACTCTGATATATATACATTATTAATTGATGCGTATTCATTTATAAAAAATCAATATATTGTTGTAGATCGACAGTGAGGAACAAATGACAGGAAGAAAAATAGTTGTCTTTCAGAGTTGAATTCATAAAATCGATCTAAGATAGACCATGATTGAAAATTTGAAAGCACTGGACGGTCACCGAGTGTAAGATACTTTAGTATATGAACTACTAAACATGTGAATACATGAAAAATGGATCGAGGAAAAGTCTTCTTTATTTTGAAAATCAAGATGAGTCAAAATTAATAACGTCAACAGACTGGTAGGTCCTGGATTTGAATCTCACAAGGCGGGTTCGTGGATGCGTACTACTGAGGAGTCCTACAACAGGCCGAAACAGCTGTCCAGTGCTTCCAGGTTTTCCATGATGGCGGTCTAGTTTCAATTGTTTCATGATCTCAACCATATAAAATTACTAAAATCTCCACACAAAAAAAACCCTTCCGATAAATACTTAGTTGGCGATTGCTAAGACTTTTAGTTATTTTTAGAATGTTTACACAAGATATAAGTTTATTCCATTACTATTGTTTCTGAACTTATGGTTATCACATTCATCAAAGTGAGGTTAACATATTTTGGCATAAAATTATCCGCCTTCTATTTATATATATACAGTAGTATATATATAGTTTTTTATGCTAAGAAAGATTATTTTTATGCCTCGAAAATGTATACAATAGCAATTGCATTGATATTAATAATAATTCGGTCACTAATCTAACTAACAATATTTAACGCTAGTTTAAACAAGTTGAAAAAAAGAAGGGGTTTTTGTGGAGATTTAATATTTTCATAGTTGAAAGTGTTAGTCAATTGAAGCTAGACCACCAGGGAAAACCTGGAAGCACTGGATGATCGTTTCGTCCTATTATTGAACTCTTCAGCAGTACTTATCCACAATCTAGTGGTCTAGCTTCAATTGATTCATGCTTTCAACTATGAAGTTGAAAAACGCTATTTGTAATTATGAATAACTCAGGTGATGACGAACTCTAAACAAAACACTGGATGCTACAGATCACATCGCTTTGTTAATTTAATAGTTGAATTCATGAATCAATTAAAGCTAGACCACCATGGAAAATCTAAAAGCACTGGATGACCATTTCATCCTAGTATGGACTCCTCAACAGTGCTCATCTGTTGTGTTTTTATAAGGATAATGAATGATAACTTTGGGATTCATTTATGACCGATACTATGCTATATATTTTTTATCGTATAATTGCTAAACAACTAAACTATTTATATTCATGTCCCTCCTATTATAAGCTTTATTTTGACTTATGAACTATTGTCATACAATTTACCGTTCTTGAATCATGCCCTGTCTATCATTTACTATCTCCCTTATTCACAGCCACATTTAGTTGAATCGTGTACAAATGTTATTTTCTATTTTATGGTACGATGTGATCAGTTTGATTGGTATATAAACTCAGTATGCTTGAAATAAACGATTCATACCTAAGAGGCTGTTCTGAACTTAATTGGCTGGGCTAGACAGAAAGCAGGATCGACAAGTAATCTAGACTTCTCGTACGCTTTTCGTGTTTCACTGTTCTAATCGATAATTCACTGCTCTCTAATTGAAGTTATTATCATGTTATACATTAATAGGGCATCCACTTGGTCACAAGTTATAACATCATCCACGATCCCTCACACGGGATTCAAGTGCAGAATCTTTGGTCTCGCGTGCGAACACTTAACCTCTAGACTACTGGCCAAGCATCCAACAGTGGCCTAGGTTTAAATGACTAATGAATTCAACTACTAAATTACTATAGTGTCTACAACACCCATCACTGATTATAAACATCAGTTTATTCAATAGTATTATAGTGAACGAAATACTAGTTGGGGACAATCGAATGTCTTGAAGCACAAATTACAGAATATCTCACTAAATTGTGATAACCATACTGTGAACAGTTAATATGCAAAATAACAATCAATTGTCTTAATCTTAACTGTTCCTTCTGCAAATATCAGTTCATATTTGTTTATGCATTTTCCTAACAATTGCGCTTCATTTCAGTCCGTTCCTTATCGGTCTTCTGCCAAAATACATTCTATGTCTAACCATCACCATATACTACTTATATGGATATAAGTAGAACACACTACAGTATCATTCATATCTTGCTTATAATCCCTAAATCAAAGTCACTACAAAGTCAATACAAAGTCAGTAACTAAAGTTTTCAACCATGTAACATAAAGTCTCATCAAAAGCATTCAATATTCAATAGCTAAGAAAAATAATCAAATATACAATTCATTATTGATCATTCAATGTATTTTAAACCTAACAACAACAAACACACACACACCCACACATACATAATGGTAACTGGAAAACATTATTTTACACCTAGAAACTGAAATTGAAAAAAAAAAGGAGAACTCAGCATGAATCAATCAAAAAGACAACGACAACAACAACAATTCTCTTTAAGATTCTATGAAATGATAGACAATAATGAATATACTACTACTACTACTACTAATAGTAATGAATTATAGATATTGTTTATGATTGATTATTCATGGTTATGAGTCACATGTATATCCAATTAACACTGTTGCTATACACATATAAATAGATATAACGATTGAAATGTTTAGTTACAGGGTATCCACTTCTATTTCATATATATAAGTAATCTATATATATTTATGAATTTTTTAAAAGATTAAGATTATTATATTTTGATTAAAGAAAGTGAGTAACTTTCATTGTTTATATAAATGTACTATTTTAACTTGAATGATTGATATCATGAGTTCATTCAAGTTAGATCATTGTTAGATGTCAGCTAAGTGGTTTAGAAGTTAAATGTTCGTGTGTGAACCTCTAGAATACTGAGTCGGTCAGTATCCAATGGTGTTAAGATCTAACTTCAACCGATCCGCGAGATTGAGCGGCACATCCACCAATGTCTTCAGTGAATTACTATCTCACAATAGATCATGTTGGACTGCATTGGTCACGTCTTCTCACTAGAACTCCAGGAAATACTTCTTGAAGTCAGTCAATAGTGAACATATGATGATTATAATCAGAATAGTGGTTCATTTTCATGGACACTAACACCGTGGTCTAGAAGTTAACTGTTTACGCGCGAGACCAATAGGTCCTGGATTCGAAATCTCATGAGCGCGGTCGTTGATGTACACTGCTGAGGAGTCCCATACTAGAATCTAATGGCTATGCAGAGCTTTCAGGATTTTCATGGTGGTCTAGCTTTAATTGACTCATGAATTCAATCATTACATTACCAAAATTTTCACAAAATCTGATAATGAAATGCTTTGTATAGTGGCTAGTTTAGTTTGTAAATGATTTAATAGTAGAGTTTTCATTCATAGTTCTGAATAGATTATTAAGAGCACCCACATGAACTACACCTTTTTTAAAGTTGTTATTTCAGGAAATAGAATGGATCTGAATATATTGAAATAACATGGAATAAATATGTATCCTGAATAAATATAGTCTAGTAAATTAGTGTTGTGAATTGAACAGCAACCCACATACACAAACACGATCGATCTAAGTAATGTAGAAATATTCGTAGATGGAAGTTCACAACTAGTCATGTAATTTTGTGTTAAAACCGATTGGATTAAAATGGTACACTTATCAAACACATGATTATTTGGTCTTCCAAAGAGACCAAAAGAGTATAACCTTTTATTCACCAGTGATATATAGACCGATCGCCATAGATTGATCTCAACTGGTGTATCACTGAAAAACAGGTAAATACCCAGTCGTCTTGCCTTAGTATAATTGTGTACTCACTAGTGACATGATTTATGATGAGATCAGAAGCTTCTTTGAGATGTAATGAATACTGGATTTCAACCATGTAAAGAATGAAGCAGTTGTTTTCACTGGCACTCCATGTTATACATACATACTTACTTACTTACGCGTGTTACCCCTCGTGGAGGAGAATAGGCCGCTCACCAGCATTCTCCATCCAACTCTATCCTGGGCAATCCTTTCCAGTTGTTATTCATCCTTTTCATATCTGCTTCTATTTCCCGGCGTAATGTGTTCTTTGGCCTTCCTCTATTCCGCTTCCCTTCCTTATTCCAAGTTAGGGATTGCCTCGCGATGCAGTTTGGTGACTTCCTAAATGTATGTCAGATCCACTTCCGACGTCTTCTCCTAATTTCCTCTTCAGCTAAAAGCTGGTTTGGAATGAGGACTGTCAAAAAGCCTTTCAGAGGTCTAATATAAATACTGCTTAAGATTCGTATATCAGGACAAAATAACTGTTGAATGTTCTCTAGTTTCTGATAGTACCCAAACTAATTTCAATAAATAATGAATGCATTCGCAAAATTTGTTCAGTGAAATTTTCGACAGTCTCAGCAAATTTGTTCTTGATTCACCATAAACACAAGGTACAGTGTGAATTGAAATTCATTTTAGGGTTCTAATCAGCACTAACTAGAAGACGAAGAAGAGTTTTCGCCTACCGTATTAAACTTATGTGAGTATATTACCGATAAAGTTTCAAACAATTGTCCCACGTTAGGATCACTTTAAATCCTGGTTGCAGGTACATACAGCTGGCGAGTCCCAAATAGGACGAAACGCGCGTCCTGGATTCCACTGCTAGTCACTATCCATCTGGTCGTTGTTTTATCTAATCTAATAGACTAACTACCTTGTGTTGAGATGCTATCCGGCATCACATTCTAAAGTCACCTATCAGAATTCTAATTCTAATTTGTCCATTCCGTGTCTGGTATTTCTCTTATAGCTTAGTATTTCAAACCTGATCAATTATGCGTCCAGTCAGCACCGTTAGCTTACAGCCAAAGGAGCTAAGCCTCTGTTGAGCAGGTTTTCTCAAGCTTCCGTCTCTGCTCTTTCTTGAGTCTCAAAATTCAGCAGCCAGCTTCTGTTATAATAATGTTTCGAACATGTATGTGTTAATATACAGAAAAACTGAACTTCATCACATCACGGAATGAAAACTCACAATTATACGTAAACGAGCCAAAAGTGGCTGTGAATAAAGCAAGCTATGAATGGTTGTTTAGTAGTAAAGTAGGAATAATAAGTAGTATAATAATAGGTAGGTTGAAAGGAAGCTGATGATTAATGGAATATATAGACGCTGTAATCCAGTCACTCGGTAGATTATACAATAGGAATATATATATTATAATAATCACTAAAATATTATAAACAAAGATGGATACTGGCTAGCAGTAGAATCCAGGACGCGCGTTCCGTCCTATTTGGGACTCGTCAGCTGGATGTACCTGCATCTCAGAGTTGATGTTCACTCTGAGACTCGAATCAACCAGGGTTCTCTTCAAACGCCAACGTGTTATCCACTCAGCTACTCAGTAGCTGGATCCCACTGCTAGCCGCTTTCCATCTTTGCTTATATTGCTTGTGAATTAAGGCTACATCAAAGCGATCCGCACAGTATGCACATATACCAATAAGAGAATTATCATCAATGGCAAGATTCGAACAAATAATGCTAAGTGAATTTAATCCCTAAAATAGTTCTAGGAATAACCATTTCTTCAGTCTTCATCCTACTGTATCATACTCAATCTATAATCTATATATTTATTTCAACTTAAACATTACCACCTGTAATCTTCGCTTAGTTCAAACTTGAATGAATAAACTTTGTTCCTAAAATGATCTTGATTTAAGGTGAAAATCTAAGTTAATTAACCCCTATTACTTCTCATTTTCCAATCTTTATACAGTCTATCATCTACTTACGTTAGATTCAATCATTATAGGTTACCATAAACCATTGAAAAACTATTAAAAACAATATGATACTAGAGAGATACATCGTTCTAGTTAACGACTATAAAATAGTACATCTTTTGTTTATGACCAATTAAGCTGAGAAGAATGGCATGGTTAATAGATTTAGTATTCACTTTTCCTAACTATGCTATTACATATTCGCGAGTAGATAAGGATAAGAAACTTTGATTCTAATTGGCTCAGCATGAACGCTTAAATACATAAACATACATAAATGAGTGCATCATTGGTATCTTATTCTTAAATTGCTGAGTCACAAAATGGTTATGTTGAAGACGTTGTGTGTGATTTAGCAATATTAAAAGTCGTCTTAATGGATCTTTTTGTACAATAAATAAGAATCACATTCACTATATCACATTTGAAATCAAGTCTTAAGTACAGAGTTTCCATTACAACAGTAGCAATTCATGTCTTAGTTTTCAGTTCAGTTATGTATTTCAATATGAAGTCATTCACTCAGTCAGGTAATCCTGTTAGCCATCGTGGAACATAAGCCTCTGACGAGTGATCACCAAACAAAACTATTTATAGCTCTGCTTTTCAGTTCTTGACAATTACTATACATTCTTTTTATGACTGCTTCCGACTCGCAACACAAGGTATTATTTATTCTCCTTCTTTTCCTCCTGCCTTAGAAATTCAAAATTAAGACATACTTTATAATGCAGTTTGACGATTTCTGTAAAGCTTCACCTATCCATCTCCATCGTCTCTTCCTAATTACCATCTCAAATGCATGATTCTTTGTTTTCCTCTACAACAGTAGATTATTACTGTTAATGTCTGACTAACGGACAACATTACTAGGATATCTATTTCGTAAAATCATCAACATTGATCTGTCCAGTTCTTCGTCTATACTATCCTCACAACAAACTAATCGAATTCTGTAACTCAGATATTTAACCACAGAATAGACGAGTATAGAAGATTTGCGAATAAATGTTTCGCTTCAACTCTGGATTGAGCATTTGTGCTCCATAGTAGAATTTTTAGTGTGAAGTTGCAATCAATGAAATCCAATCATGAAAGTAGTGAAATAAATATTGCCATTCGCAATGGATGATGTTCATCTTATGTAGTGAATTGACTCACTTCAGAGATGAGATCCTAACTCACCAGTTCTAAGCACATTTGATCGATTATTGATCTAAAACGTCTCTGTTCTATGGTAACATTAAGAGAGAGAGGTTGATACTACTGAGGAGTCCTACACAGAAAGCAGATTCATGGAAATGACACTTGGAAAACACTGTCTTTCAAATGAACAACAATTACAAATCTCCTTTAATTAAACTATAATTTGGGGATGAGTCAATGGGGATTAGGTGAACTACTTCCTACTTTTGCCACACACATTGAAACCGAATAAATTTATCTCAGATTATGTGAAAAGGACAATGGAAATACACTTGTATACTTTGTATAGATGTTCGAAACTATTGGCAGCAATTAATTTCTGTCCTCATAAGACTGACAGTTACACGTCGAATGTCGACGTCATTCTATGTAGATTGTATACAACAGATGAATCAGTGAGTTTTGATTCTGTTCATTTTATCATACAGTGAGTTATCTAACAGATCACATTGCTAATGATACACTGAATAATAGGTGAGTTGATGATGTGATAGTGTTAATCATGGTAGCGATTTTTCTACTTGGATTCTTCATATTGCTTTTGCCTCACAAGTTCAGTGGGGAGATTGAACATATAACCTGGAATTGTTTCTAGAATGATTCGTTGTTATGAGAAGGATTGACAGAACAACGTTCAAGGTGAATATTTCAACACACAATGAAATGATATTGTTGAGTGGAATCGCTACAATGTTGTCAGTGTAATAGTGGTAATGAATCTTGAGAAACTGATAGACTGACTATAAATCCTATGTTTGAACAGGTTTGATTGACTCAGTTGTGAAATACTAGTAAGTTGAAGAGATCCATTTGTTGTTGGTTGACACTGGTGAAATTGACTGTAGAATCACTCCTGACTTGTTCTCATATTATCGTTGCACCAATCAGATACGAAACGAATAAATAGCAAGTGGAAAGAACTGCAAAGGATTTCCCAGGACAGAGTTTGATGGAGTATCTTAGTGGGCGGCCTTTACTCCTCAACGAGAGGTAACAGGCGTAAATAAGTAGGTAATCATCCATCTTATGAAGTTGTTTATCTACCTTTCTTTCGATGAAGTTGAATGGATCTGTTCATATTGTACAGATTGTCTCTAACTTAACTACTTTCACATTAATTATGTACAATAGTTAGATTGTGGTTACTATTCGAATCTCAGAAATCTTGTTTCACCTTATTATTCATTAAATGACCAAGTCCATATAGCCATGAACATATCCAAAAGGCAAAAGTATGAATGAAATGTTACTGTAAACCTTTTTATTAATGTAAATAAAATAGAATTTTACTTACTTCCTTACGCCTGTTCCCTCTCGTGGAGGAGAATGGGCCGTACACCAGCATTCTCCATCCAACCCTACCCTGGGTAATCCTTTCCAGTTCTTTTAAACTGTTATTCATCCTTTTTATATTTGCTTCTATAAATAGAATTTCGATAGATTTTTACATTCTAAAGTTACTTACTTTACATTACTTATGCCTGTTACTCCCAATGGAGCATAGGCCGCCGACAATCATTCTCCAATCAACTCTATTCTGGGCCTTCCTTTCTAGTTTTATTCAGTTTTCGTTCATTCTTCTCATGTCTATCTCCATTTCTCGGCGTAATGTGTTCTTTGGTCTTCCTCTTCTCCTTTGACTTTCAGGATTACACGTGAGAGCTTGTCTTGTGACGCAATTGGGTGATTTCCTCAAATTGTGCCCTATCCACTTCCAGCGCTTCTTCCTGATTTCTTCCTCAGCTAGATGGAATCTGGTTTGTTGTCTCCCATAGTTGGTTGTTTCTGATAGTGTCTGACCAACGGATACGAAGTATTTTGCATCGACAACTGTTAATAAACACTTGTATCTTCTGGATGATGACTTTCGTAGGTCTCCACGCCTTCTCCCCATACAGTAGAACTGTCTTGACATTCGTATTGAAAATTCTTACTTTGGTGTTGTTTGACAATTGTTTTGAGTCCCAGATGTTTTTCAGTTGTAAATATGCTGCTCTTGCTTTACCGATCCTCGCCCTTACATTCTAAACTTATTCATCATTCATTATTTTCTTTATATTTAGCAAAGAATGGATTCGAACGTTGTTGATTTAGAAGGTACTAATGAATGTAATAATATAAGTAAACGTATTAAAATTATTTTGGTTGGTAATTCAAATGTTGGCAAATCAAGGTTAGTTTATACTACTTATAAAATACTACTTATTATTATTATTAATTTAGTTTATTAAGATCATTCATTCAAGGATCTGATGAGAATGAACCTATTTCAACAGTTGGTACAGATTTAAAATTATATGAAATGAGAATAAATAATGAATTAGTTAAACTTTATATATGGGTAAGTACTTTGATTCAAGTTACAGATTGATTATTTTACATCAATAATTCTTTTCTTTTGTTGATGTTGTTGTTTCATTTCCATTAGGATACTGCTGGTACAGAAAGATTTAGAAATCATATGTGTCCATCATATTTTCGTCATGCAGAAGGTGCTTTAGTAGGTACGTTTGAATCTTCACATTGATGTTTAAGACTGCAATTGATCAGTTTCTTATTGGCCATATGTGCATACTGTGCTTATCACCTCTATATAGCCTTAGTTCACAAGCATTCTAAACAAAGATGAATAATGACTATCAGCGGAATCCAGTTTGACGCGCGTTTCGTCCTACTTAGGACTCGTCAGCTGGATGTACCTGCATCTCAGATTTGATGTTCACTCTCGGACTAGAACCCAGTACAGTTGGACTCAAACGCCATGGCGCTATCCACTCAGCTACTAAGTCCTGATAGGCGCTTACTTGTGCAAATTTAAATTCCCTTGGTATTGTTTGTTTGAATCTTCCCATTGATGTTTAAGATTGCAATTGATCAGTCTCTTATTGACCATATGTGCATACTGTGCGCATTGCCTCGATATAGTCTTAATTCAGAAGCATTATAAGAAAAGATGGATAATGTATATCAATGGAATCTAGGATGCGTGTTTCGTCCTATTTGGGACTCGTCAGTTGGATGCACCTGCATCTCAGGGTTCATGTTCACTCTGGGACTCGAACCCAGTATCGTTGGCCTCAAACACCATCGCGTTATCCACTTAGCTATTGACTTCTGATAGCCACTTGTTTGTGAAATGGTGTGAAATTTAAATTCCCTTAGTATTGTTTGTTTGAATCTTTCCATTTATGTTTAAGATTGCAATTGATCAGTCTGTTATTGGTATATGAGCATACTGTGCGCATTGCCTCGATATAGTCTTCATTTACAAGCATTTATGGATAATGGATATCAATGGAATCTAGGATACGCGTTTCATCCCATTTGAGACTCGTCAGCTGGCTATCAGAAATCATTAGCTGAGTGGATAACGCAATGGTGTTGGGAGGGAACGGTACTGGGTTTAAGTTTCAGAGTGAACATCAACTCTAAGATGTAGATACATCCAGCTGACGAGTCCCACGTGGGATGAAACGTGTATATCTTGGATTCCACTTCTCATTACTATCTATCTTTTGTTTCTAATTTTGACAACATTATAATCTACCTTCATTTGTCTTTATTTTCTTGTTTTTTTGTTTTTTTTTAGTTTATGATGTTGGTTGTCAAAAAAGTTTTGAAGAACTAAATATGTGGATTAAAATGATTGCACAACATTCTGGTAGTAGATTAGTTAAAGTTATAATTGGCAATAAAAATGATTTAGTAGGTTAATTAAAATACAATTATTCTTATTATAGCCAGCACGTGCTGTAAATGTACAAAAAGCTGAAGAATATGCTAAAAGTATTAATTGTGCATATTTAGAAACTAGTGCAAAAACTGGTATGAATGTAAGACAGGCATTTATTACCCTAGCGAGATTGGTAAGTCATACAATAATGTATATTCTTCGTAATCTTAATAATCAATTAGCATTATCTCTTAAGTAATATCAATAAGAGACTGATCAACTGAGTGGATATCAACTCTAGGATTCTGGTACATCTAGCTGACAAGTCTCAAGTGGGATGAAACGCATATCATGAATTCCAATGCTAGCTATCATCTATCTTTGTTTATCATGTCAATAAGAGACTGATCAACTGAGTGGATATGAACTCTGGGATTCATGTACATCTAGATGACGAGTCTCAAGTGGGATGAAACGCGTATCATGAATTCCAATGCTAACTATCATCTATCTTTGCTTATCATGTCAATAAGAGACTGATCAACTGCTGCCTTAAACATCAATGAGAAGAGTTAAATAAACAATAAAAGCTTCACGACTTAGTAAAAGCTAAGTGAATAATGCGATCACGTTTGAAGTGAACAGTAGTGATTTTGAGTCCTTGAATGGATGTCAACTCTAGGATTCCGGTACATCTAGCTGACGAGTCTCAAGTGGGATGAAACGCGTATCCTGAATTTCAATGCTAGCTATCATCTATCTTTGCTTATCATGTCAATAATGATTTTTATAACGAGAGCATTCAAACACAATTATAGGAAAGTTTATTTTTTTGAGCGGATTGTGCCATTTGAGATGACGTCAATTCTAACCTGGGATGTCATTACAGTTCAAAATTTTTTCTTTATAGGAGGACTTGTCTAAACTAATTTAAATCTGTAGTAAAGAAAGCTCAGAAAGCCTCCACATGACAGTTCCTAAAGATATTGAGAACGGTATTAGAGGGACTAAATGCTTTATCAATTCTAGAGACTAGAGAATGTCTGTGGTTTCGACACCTCTGACACTTTATATGATAATTCTACAGACAAAAAAGATAGCTTCCAGCGCTATTAGGGATTGAGTAGTCAATGGACTGTGGTTTGATAGGTTTGTTATTCCATGATCTACGCAATGAAAAAGAGTTCATTCAAGTAAATTCTCACTGACTAGCAATTTCGGCTTTATTTATGTGGATACACGCTGAAAAAATTCCTGATCAGCAAGCCTGTATGATTGACTCTGATTGATCACTCAAGTCTTCATATTCGAAAAAACATTGGATTTATAGGCCCTCCAATAAGACTGATAAATTCTTAGTTAAAAATCTTGACTCGAATTCTTGTTAAACACACTTCTGGTTGTGATGGAGGTTTGTTCTCTGAGCTGGATGGTTTGGTCGTGGAGCATTCATCGTCCTTCTGAACAACACCATCAGCACAAACTTTGGGTAGAAGTGAAGAGTTTGAGGTGCACAGGACAAGCTGTGAATCACATGTGGAGAAATTCAAAACCACTTCTACCCGAAGTTTGTGCTGATGGTGTTGTTCAGAAGGACGATGAAAGCTCCACGACCAAACCATCCAGCTCAAAGAACAAAGCTCCATCCAAATTATTTACCTGAGCTACAAATCTTCTCCATCACACTTTTGGTTGCTCCTACTTCAGAAATAATTCGATATAAAGTCGAAACAAAAGTCAAATAATTTATGTTATAAAATAATAATAATCTTGAGGATGTTAGATCCCCAGAACTCACTTGATAAATGACCTATATCTGTAATTCTATTTTAAGAATTTAAATTTCTTGTTTTGGTGCCAAAGGTGCTCATTTTCACCTTCATGTTGTATTTCCCAATTGGGAGGGTTTTAAACGCTATTGGTCGGTTGCATCTTTTAGTATGCTATTTTGTAACGCTTCTCAGGGACATTCTTATGCTGCATATACACGCCTGATTTGTGTTTGTTGTTGATGTTCATGCTTTTGGCTTCTTGTGGAATATATTTACCACTTCTGAACTTGGACTTCTCTCTTACGTTAGCGGGGTTGGAAAGCATCAGAATAGCTAACTTATTGGTCAACGTGTCACAGTCTTCATTCAGTTCTCAAATTAGATGAACTTATAATCTCTTCAAACACAGCAACTAACACTTTTGTTCATATATTCAAACTATCTTATAAGTGAAATGGCCTTTACTTAAAGTTTCAACTGAAGAGAAATTATCCTTCAGCAAGTGTAGTGAACGAGAACACAGCTATACTCATTAATATCAACAACAGAAATTTACAAATGCTTGCAATCAAATAAATTTTTGATCTATAGATTTTATAAAAGTGTTTATCACTGGACAGTGTACTATAAAAGTACACTAATTGTGTACAGGCTCTCCACAAGAACACTAGTGGTAAGGTCAGATCTTATGAAAAACGGTTAACTTCAATAAGCGTCCTTTAAGGTTATCCATCTTTATTTAACTTTGTCGTAAACATAAACGCTCTCTTTGCCTGATTTTCTAATACTCAACATTCAAACAGAAGATTAACTTGTTGACTTAGAACACGTAAATAATATAGCAGCTGTTTGGTGAACACACTGAAAAATAGTTTGCTTATGGCCTTAAGAAACAATACGTAGGGTAAGATTTTCTCCAACTAAGTGCAACCTCCTATTTCGGAACTGATCTGCGTCAGCCCATCCATTTTAGGGTATGAAGCGAAGCAGTTGAATGCCTCTACGACTTTATTTATCATGAAAGCCTCATCAGTTTTAATGAACTAGAGTCTGACGAGATCTCGGCACAGATTCAGGAGGCTCAGCTGACTTTTGTAAAATTTCGTCACTTGCAATCTAAGAGAGAACTTCGTATGTCAACTAAAGGACGAGTTTACTGCGTACCAGTTCGCTTTGTCCTACTTTATGACCGTGGAATGTGACTTATAAAAAAAGGGAATTTTGATAAGCTACTAGTATTTGATCAAGAATGACTTCTAATCGTTGTTTGAATATGTTGGGATCACTGAGAGTACGATGCTAATGTTAAACAAACGGTATTCATTAGGTATGCCAAACCAGTTGATGAAGCTGTGAAGCCTTCATCACTTCTTGTGATTGGCGCATTTAATACATATGTTCAAACATTATAATCTTCGATAAGTGGTGTTTGCCGGTATAATAGTAGGTTGGAAGAAAGCTTGTGGGAGCAAAACAAAAGTAGTGTCAGCCCATGAAGTCACTAACTATGGAGCTGTAGCATATTTGTAGTTGCAGACTACCTGATTAGGTTTAGTGCAACTATAATAGCCAATGGGTGAAGATACTGGTAGACACAGCCCAAAATTCATTACAATTTTACACATAGATCCATTTTTTTTCATTTAGTTCTTGAATTTTAAATCTACTTTATGCTTCTTTATTTGGCAAATTCATTCTTTCTTCTCGAACTTTATTTCTTATGCCTAACGTTTTCTACTATCACTGATATTGTCACTACTTACACTACTCTGGGCTTTATCCTGACTGAATGATTAACTGAGATTATTAAAATCTCCTTGATATTCAGTGAAATAGTTTTGAAATTATTTATCAGATATGATATTTTACTCAATGGCCAATTTGGTTGAGATCATGAACAGATCAGTGTTAGACCAGCAATGAAAATCTGTAAGTATTAGATGGTTATTTCGTCCTACTATAGAACTCCTCAGTAGTGCGCATCCACGATTACACACTCCGGATCCGAACCCAGGACCTCCAATCCCGCGTGCGAACGCATAACCTCTGATCCACTGAGCTAGCAGCCGAAGGTATAAATGTTTGTATTTTATATCAGTTCCTTCACATTATCTATGATAATTATTCATTGACTTTATATGTTTTGATATTTAACTTAGAAGGATTCAGTCCAAAAACAAGTCGTTTAACAAAGTTATACAATCATATGTTATGCAATCATATTGTTTACAACTGTTACTGTTTGTATTCACTTAGTATTACTTGTTTGAATCCGGCTGACGAGTCCCAAATGGGACAGAACGCGCCTCCCGGATTCTACTGCTAGTCACTATTCATCTTAGCTTATAATGTTACCGTTTGTTTATGCAAAAAAGAAATAAACTTGATTGTTTCCATTTTTTTAGATATTACATGGATTTGAATGTCACATGTAAATGTTTAGCCTACATAATAGAGATCATTATTGTCTAGTAGACACATTTCAAATCATTTTAATCAATACACAATAACATCATATGATAACTATTTAATAGACATAATATCAGTGTACCATTGACATGTAAGTTTCGACAAAAAATGGAGCTAAACATTTACAATACAGCAGAGATGGATAGTGGCTAGCAGTGGAATCCAGGACGCGTGTTTCGTCCCATTTGGTACTCGTCAGCTGGATGTACCTGTATCTGAGAGTTGATGTTCACTCTGGGACTCGAACCCAGTACCCTCGCTTCAAACGCCATCGCGTTATCTATTCGGCCACTGAGTCCTGATACAGCTTAATTTCAACTAAATAAAGATTGGATATTAAGAGGTAATGGATAGATACATAGTCTTAGTGTGAACTCTTTATCAAATCACACTAAAGACTTTATCAAAGACTGAATATGGGATCACTTACCTTCCAAGCAAACGTGTCAATTTCAGCTTACTGAGTTTGTAACCAATAGTTCAGATGTTATAATTTAGTACTTCTTATAATTATGACTTACGTTTGTTATTGAAGAGTACTGATAATAACGAAGTATATCTCCAAAGTTTTATGGAAGATATTAACTACCCATTCAATAATCGGGACTGAATATATATTGATTATTATCAGTTAACTAATCTTCATTTACATTTAAAACCTAATTTAACTTGAAATAATGAATAGACTGATCAGGAAAACATACATTTCTTAAGTAATGTCGGTGAGACTATGATTTATGGACGATCTTTGAGCGACACTAGAGTAACCTTGAGAGTGTCCACTTAACAACCAGGATCAAATGAGGATTATAAACTTGTGTGAGGAGTTCGACTTATGATTTACATTTGATGGTTAAGGTTAGGAAGCTTGGCACTTAATTCAATCAGCAATAAACAAACATATTGAAATCAATCCAATCTATCAACCAATCAAGAAAACTATGCAGGAACATAGGAACAGAAATCAAACCAATAGGAGATACAACCAAAACAAAGAAATAAACAATGACAGATTTAAGGTCAATAAGAACCAATCAACATCGAGGTGCAGAGGACAAGCTGTGAATCGCATGTGGAGAAATTCAAAACCACTTCACTTCTACCCGAAGTTTGTGCTGATGATGTCGTTCAGAAGGACAATGAAAGCTCCACAACCAAACCATCCAGCTCAGAGAACAAAGCTCCATCCAAATTATTCACCTGAGCTACAAATCTTATCCACCATCTCAGAATATGAAGATTTTCACTTCTAACTTGGATAACATCGAGAACATATTCTGGGAATCTTTTAAATTAACACAGATTGATTCAAGACTACAAATATTATAATCAATATTATTATTAATTGACACTTTGCAAATGAAGTATTTACTGTATAGTTCTCAGATTTTAATAAGAAATTCGGTAATTTTGGTATTCAAATACATTCGTTTGTCTCCACTTGTGTTCTCATTGACTACATGAATATTCTCAATTCATTGTGATTTTCAGAAGGAGGTTTTGTGGAGATTTTAGTAATTTTATATAGTTGAAATCATGAGTCAATTGAGGCTAGACAACCATGGAAAACCTGGAAGCACTGGATGTCCGTTTCATCCTATTGTGAGACTCCTCAGTAGTGCGCATCCACGATCCCACTCCGCGAGATTCGAACCCAGGACTTATCGTGGATTAGTTAAAGTTAGACATTAACACCGTTGGATGCCGGTCGGCTCAGATGTCTAGTCGTTAGGTGCTCGCGCGCTAGACTGATATGTCCTGAGTTCGATTCTCACAAGACGGGATCTTGGATGCGCACTAGTCAGGAGTCCCACAATAGGACTAAAACAGTTGTCCAGTGCTTCCAGGTATTCCATGATGGTATACCTTCAATTGACTCATGATTTTCATTGTAATTCATATTTATTCTGACAATATTGCTTCACCCTCATTTCTTTTCATTTCATTGACTTGTAAATCTCATTTAATCAATCATTCTTTTCTTTTCTTTTAGATTATCGAAAAAAATGCTCAACAGTTAAATACGATTAAAGAGAATAATGTTGTTTTACGTGAAAAATCTAAAAAACAAGTACAATGTTGTCATCATTAAATTGATTATTGAAACAATGATACAAACTCTTAATGTAAATGTTATACTATGTTAATCTATAAACTATGAATAATATTGAAACTATTGAACATTTAACACATTTTATATGTATATGATAATAATAATAATAATTCACTTTGTATTGCTTTGGTTATATATTTGATTAGAAGGGTTCGAGTTCCAGAATGAACATCAACTCTGAAATATAGTTATATCCAGCTGACGAGTCCCAAATAGGACGAAACGCATGTCCTGGATTCAACTGCTAGCCATTGTCCATTTTTGATTATAATGCTTGTGACTTAAGATAATATCGAAGCAATACGCACAATATAAACATATATCAATAAGATACTGATCAGTAATGGGAAGTTACTAAGAAACAAATCTAAGTGAATTCAAACTTCACTCGATAGCACAAGCAAGTGGCTAACAGGAGTCAGTGGTTTTAGTGGTATAATGTGATGGTGTTTGAGGCGAAAGGTAGTGAGTTCGGGTCCCGGAGTGAACATCAACTCTCAGATGAAGGTACATCCGCCTGACAAATCTCAAATAGGACGAAACGCGTGTCCTGTATTTAACTGCTAGCCATTGTCCATCTTTGCGTAAAATGCTTGTGACTTAAGACAATATCGAGGCAATTCACACAGAATGAACATATTTCAACAAGAGACGGATCAAAAATGGGGAGTTACAAACAAACAATACTAAGTGAATTTCAACTTCACGCTATTGCACAAACAGATGGTTATCAGGAGTCAGTGGTTTTAGTGTTATAACGTGATGGTGCTTGAAGTGAAATGTAGTAAGTTCAGGTCCGGAAGTGAATATCAACTGTGGGATGCATGTACATCCATCTGACGAGTCGCAAATAGGATGAAACGCGCGTCCTTGATTCCATTGCTAAACACTATCCACCTTTGCTTACAAGAAGTAATATTATGAAGTGAATGAGACACTATATAAAACGGATTGATAATGCTTGATAGTAAGATAAATTGGTGAACAAAACCAGACTTCTTAATTGATAGTATTAATATAGAATACATGTTACACTTTTCTGTTACAATTTAGAGAAATCCATTCATATTTTTCTGATAAACAAAAGTGATTCATAGTTAAAATCATGAGTCAATTGAGGCTAGATCACCATAGAATACCTGGAAGCAATGGACGGCCGTTTCGTCCCATTGTGGGACTCCTCAGCAGTGCGCATCCACGATCCCGCCTTGCGAGATTCCAACCCAGGACCTACCAGTCTCGCACTAGAGCGCTTAACCAATAGACCAATGAGCCTGCATCCCATGATGTTAATATCTAACTTCAACTAATCCACGAAGTTGAGCAACCGTTCATCAATTGTCTTCAGTGAGTTCATATCTCCCAACAGACGTGGTTGTACTCCACTGGTCACTGATTCTCACTAGAACTTCAGGAAATACCTCTTGAAGTCAGTCTCTAGTGAGCATATGATTATAATCAGAAGGGGTTTTGAGGAGTTAAAATCAGGAGTCAATTGAAGCTAGACCACCATGGAAATGATTCACTCTGAGATTTCATATAATTTGAATGATAAATGAAAGTGAACTGGGATAGATTCCTAGATGATGACCATACAACTACTTATTACTTCATGGTTGTTTTTTGCTCTCTTTCAGTTGATGTTAATTGGAAAGGGACAAAACAAAACATTATTAACTGGACACAAACATCTATTCATTTTCGATGATTAAATAATAAGGGATTTCTTGTTTACAATAGTTCAGAACGTCTATACAAAGTAAACAAGTGTATTTCCATTGTCCTTTTCACATAATCTGAGATAAATTTATTTGGTTTCAAATTATGTGACAAAAGTAGGAAGTAGTTCACCTAATCCCCATTGACTCATCCCCAAATTATAGTTTAATTAAAGGAGATTTGTAATTGTTGTTCATTTGAAAGACAGTGTTTCTCAAGTGTTATTTCCATGAATCTGCTTTCTGTGTTGGACTCCTAAGTAGTATCAACCTCTCTCTCTTAATGTTACCATAGAACAGAGACGTTTTGGATCAATAATCGATCAAATGTGCTTAGAACTGGTGAGTTAGGATCTCATCTCTGAAGTGAGTCTATTCACTACATAAGATGAACATCATCCATTGCGAATGGCAATATTTATTTCACTACTTTCATGATTGGATTTCATTGATTGCAACTTCACACTAAAATTCCTACTATGGAGAACAAACACTCAATCCAGAAATCAAGTAAAACATTTATTCGCAAATCTTCTATACTCGTCTATTCTGTGGTTAAATATCTGAGTTACAGAATTCGATTAGTTTGTTGTGAGGATAGTATAGATGAAGAACTGAAGAGATCAATGTTGATGATTTTACAAAATAGATATCTTCGTAATTTTGTCCGTTAGGAGTACCTCCTGCGACAGTATGGTGTACCAAAGATTGTCAACATCGTACGGAATTCATACGACGGACTACACTACAAATTTGTGTATGAAGGACCAAGGAACAATCTGCGTCGGGAATAGCAAGCAGACATCAAAAGAATGAATAGCAACTGGAAAGCATTTTTAAAGACAAATTTCTATGAAGAATCCTGATAAGTATCCTTTGTCCCTCCATGAGGGATAACAGGCGTAAGTAAGCTGGATGTAGGTACTCAGAATTGATGTGTACCAGTTTTAGATGGGACAAAATAAGTGTGTCCGGAATTACACTGCTAGCAACTTTCCATCTATTATACATAAACTTTTTATATAATGTCTATTTTGAGACAATCTACATAGAGTGAACATATACCAACTAAGACTGATTAAAGTTTGATCAGAAATATCAGCAACTGATCAATCTTAAAACCACTGCAAACTGAATTAAAGTGCATATTCATTTTCAGTGGCTATTTTACTAAGGTCAATCAATTATGTTAACTATACAATCCAATCTTCACAAACCTATTACAGCAATTACAAATCATGTGTTCACTAGTGTTTAATTTCTTGGGGTGATTTTGGAGTTCTAATAAGACTGTGATCAGTGGATTCCTACCGTATAAAATATGATACAGCTACCTAGTCAGAATATAAAAACATAGTAGCGCGATATCGTGAAGTGATTGAAGTTATCATGCAAATCCTTGGTTTTAGGATAAGTCATCTAGAAGACAAACATCTGCACGCACAAACGAAAATCCTGAATTCATTCCTCGGTGGTAAAGTCGTGGTGCGCACTTCCGAGGAGTTTCATACCAAGATAAAACAGCTGCTGAAAGCTTCCTGGTTCTAATGGCTATTTCACCGAGATTAGTTTATAATGTTAACTACGAAGATAAAGAATCATCTCATCTATGCATCCGGTGAAATAACAATATAGCGAGGAGCTAAACATGATGAATATAAAGTCTACCGGGTTTTTGTGCGGAACTCAGAAAGTCATCGGGACTGCCACTCAAGGTATGAAGTGCTTGATAAAACAAAAGCCGACAAAGAATACTTAAATCCCTAAATATTGATAATAACAAGTCTATTGGGCAACACTTTACCAAAATTACCATGATATGAAGGGGGAACTATACGTAAAGTTCATTTTATTTGATTACGATACTGTTTTTAACATAAGTTAGTTAGAATTCGTTTACTTGAACACAGAACTTGCAAGCAAAGTTCTTGTCATATTAGCTTTTCATTTTTCTACTACTTACAAGTAGTTTTCAGTATGTACCTTAAACTTTGTGATGGATACGGTCGGTTAGCGAACGGTATTTCTACATAGATTATAAAGTGGCTAGACGACAGAATGTGTTGGTGAATGCAGTGCTCAGTAAAAGTATCTAGATTGTTTTCTCTATAATCTGAGAAGAGAATGACTGAATTAACAAGAATCTAGCGAAAAATGATTGAAATCTCTTTAGTGAGTTATGATAGCAGTACAAACACGATACCCAACTGATTATTGTTGTGTTTAGGAAACCACGTACACCAAAAATGATTGAGAGGATGTCGAATTCTGAACTGAGGAATTCCTAACGTCAGAGGAACTCCTGGGAATATTGCAACCAGGTCAATCTGCAATCGACAGACACATCAGTAAAGGTCCAGTTTATCAATCTACACGGACAAAATCAATCAACCACACACCAGGAGGTCAACAGGATAGAATAGTCAATAAGAATGCAAAAGAGATAAGTAAATGTCCAGGTGAAAGACTAAAAAGATAACCATTAACAAACAAAGTGATTTGGACAGAATGATTAAGGTCCAGAGAAGTTATTTTAATAATCCAACCTCCACTTGAAATAGTCCCTGTTGATGTCTCTATCCAGAACGAAAATAACAGACTCTAAATTCGAATAACCTGCTCTGAAAATGAAGCGTCACTAAGGACATTGTTTCCCTCATGATTCATTTGAATGATAAGTTCCAAGAATTGCAAGATGAACTGTACGACTTTGAAATCACCTTCATATATGATATTTCCATTCTTTGTTCATCAGAATAATGTGATTTCTTATTTTAGCTAACAACTTGTAGTGTCAATATATATATATATATATATATATATATATATATATATATAGCGAGAGAGGGGGATTTCGACAGTTTGGAAGTATGAACGGTGAGAATTTCTACTAGCGTGAACATATTTATCAGCACTGAAACCCTTCACATCGCTATCAGCCACCGATAGAGGGGCTCGATAAGAGACTATCACTCATTCTGGAGCACATGTTTAGATTCAGATCATGCTTTAGTGCGAGCACGTATCTGTATGCGTCCTACTGGATGTAGGAAAGACACTGCAGGGAAACCTATTAGGGTTCTACTTAATGATAGGCAAGCTAAGAATATATTTCAGGAACAACTAGAAAAACAGTTAGGCAGCCATGTAAGTTGTGCCCACCCTGAGGCAGCGTGGAATGACATCTGAAAAGCTGTGGAAACAGCAGTGATATCTGCTAGTTAGGTAAACCATAAGGTTAAGGAAAACCAATGGATCTCAGCGGCATCTACCGTACTGATAGATGCTCGAAAACACATCCCATCTGGCTCTGAACATAACGAAACCCTTCGTACCCTTTACCAATAAATTTAGCAGATATAACAACGGTCGTATCTTTGTGAGATACTCAACATTTCCGTACTTTTATAGCATGTGCAGACAGTTTCTGTCCATTAAATTTGCGAAACCATGAGCTTGATCGTATGTTAAAATACAAAATACTGGGGGTTTATTGCAAATCAGATGATAGATTTCACTAACATTCAAGATCATTTATGTAAGCTAATTGATTGACAAGCATCACACACCCTTCAAATCTGCATGATTAAGTTTGAGTTGCTCAGATAACTTCTATCATTGGCAACCAAAACTATGAATAACTCCTAATAGATCTCCACATAATGAGGATACAAAGCACACAGCCATGAAAAGAGGATCTAACTGCCAATAGATTCTAAATCAACTGTAATTTGTAGAAATTCCAAACTGAGAGAAAGTGAATAATGAAAACGCAATAATTTTAGTGTTCGCAATTTGATTGAAACCCTGAACAAATCTAAGTTAAACTGTTATCGGAAACCTGGAAGTACTGGATGGTCGTTTTGTCTCAGGTATGGAATCGTCAATAGTGAGTATCAACGACCTCGTAACCGAGAATTGAGCCTAAGACCTTTGTTCTCGCGCGCGATCGCTTGACATTTAGACCACTAAGCCAGTATCCAATGGTATTAATGTCTAACTTTAATCAATCTACTTATAATTTGTAAGTTGTTACATATAGCGAATCACCATTTATTTTAATGTTGTCTGAATTAATAATAGAGTCGTCCGGTAGGTTATGAAAAAGCCTCAATGATTGTTGGACAGAAACATCAATCGAAAAGCAGATTTTCCTGACTAACTTCAGCAGAGCTAAACTCTTATATGGTAAACATTAAAGCCTGTGTAGAATACATGAACTATTTTAAATATTTTGATAAGTGGGAATTATTTTACCTAATACGCGAGACTACAATTTATGGATGAGCCAATCAGAAGCGTTTGAGGGATTTCAAGGTCATGGCGCCAATTTCAGTACCTGATGCTCATGTATGATAGGTTCACAGAGAGTTTTAGAGGACACTTGACAATTAAGCGGCTACAACAAATGAAACTACTAAGAAGTTGCTGTATTTGTAATTACGAGTATTAAATGACTTGTAGACCTTGTGCAGACTACTGTGATATTGTCCTTCGATGTAATATATATTGAAGGAAGACGCTTGCTAGAATAGGAACCTTTATCGCTCGATCCAGATTGAGACTAAGGCATATTATAATAATTGCCGCCAACTGTATAATAAAAGCACCAGTAAAATTAGCTGCAATAATGGCAGATGCCACAGAAGCCTCGACTGTGCAGTAGTATGAGTATTGTAGGGACATATCTATAATAAAAATGATAAACTTACACAACCGGAGTACAAACAAACAATATGGAAGCTATGTGGTCGAGGCTGAGAGGGTTTTTATGGCCTTATCATGGCTCCAGAGACAAACCTATTATGGACCCATATAGATGAGTTCCTCTACTTTATGCATTACGATTTTGGAACCTTTAAACCTTTTTTCTGACATTGACAAGTTTTTGAACCATATAAAAGAAGTATATCCACTTTAATTATTTCGTTTGGTGTAATTTGTTTTTCCTCTATGCTGACTGTTTACTGATAGGCTAATATTTCTCAAGGTCACTTAAGATTTGTTCAAAGGTCGTCCATATATTATAGTCTCGCCTACCTAATATTCAAAAATATTCGATCCCATATATTATCTTATTTTAGAAATAAAATTCGTCATATCTGTGATTAGATACTTTTGGTCTAAGTAAAGCTAGGAAACTGTTAAACTGTAACTCCTAAGTCCTCAAAATGTACCGCCTCTGGAATGCATACACATATCCACTGCAAAGCAACCACATCACTGATATTGTGTTTTCGGTTCTTTGGATTATGACGTACAGTTAAATTATACAAAATACACGTTACGTTTTGATACGCGCTAAATCAACGATAAGCAGAACCCCGTAAAAAAACAGAAATTATGAAGTGGAGTAGAAAAAGGGTAGTGGCAAAGACTTGTGATATCCTTGAGAGTTAACTGTGAATATACAAACAAAAGAAACGACTATATTTATATGAAAGTCAACAACATGAATGAGTCAATTACAAGCAAATTAGAGAGCCTGAGACATATGTTCACCGGTTTCAGTCGCCACACCACATTGTAGATGAGATAATGAGGACAAATGCCAGAGTAGAAATAATAGCAAAAAGTGATACATAGAAAAAATGGTTTGAAATTAAAGAATTTAATGTACTCCCAGTGCAACTCTTACAGATGAACCTCAAGAGGATGATCATTATGTCAACATGGAGAGGTGATAGGGTCTGATTATTTGGTGAGCCTCTGTACACTTTGAATAACGTTAGCCAACACAGCATGGTACTCATTTCTTCTATTCTTACTCGAGTAACAGGTTGTGTTCACATAAAAGAAACATACGTATAAGCATCAGAATCGCATAACCGCCAAATATAACAAGATATCCCGACAAAATAAGAAGTGTGACATATCTCTGAAACTCAAGATCTAAGGGGAGATAATGAGTGGGTGAATTTCCGTTATTAATACCGATTCTGAATCACGTCATTTAACATCTGTGACTATTAAGCAGAGATGGATAGTGGCTGGCAGTGGAATCCAGTTTGACGCGTGTTTTGTCCTATTTGGGACTCGTTAGCTGGATGTACCTGCATCTCAGAGTTGATGTTCACACACACACAAACAATACTAATCTGTAACTATTGTTACGATAATCCTTCGAACCTTAACGAGATAATCTACACCTACCTAACCAACATGGCTCAGACCAACAATCAATAACTTCATGGATGAGTACCACAGGATGATAATATTGAAAAGGGTGTAGTAGATAGATAGAAAAGCATGGTATAATTTTCAAAATACTGACAAAAATATATGATCAATTTAATTACAAGAAAGGGAGATATAACTCAGTAATCTTACATCATAACACGGAGTTCTCACCCGAATAAACATTTGCGCAATACATTTAGGTTATGATTAAGCATGTGTATACACAAAATAGTGGAAGAATAAATGTACGAATAAGTAAAATCACAGGTTTTTTATTAAAAAAAAACATTTACGGTTGATTTCTGTGCATTTTAAAGCATGATTGACTTGTTGATTGTTGACTGTATTTGATCCCAGATTATCTGAGTGTATTTCATAGCGTTCATGTGAATTTCCCTTGAATGTTAACAAGGACATGTTAGTGATCCGCTGGGTTGAGTGGATTCAAGGGATACTCCTTCAGGTGGTTGTGATGTTGTTGTTGTTGATGACAGGAATTCAGGATCTTGAAGTATCTAGGATTTTTGGTTATTCGGATGTGATATAAATGTATAGAAATTAAAAGACAAACAAAAATTTATTTTAAATGCACATAATTTTTATAACTTTCAGAAACTGTTTAGTCACATATCATACACAAGTGAAGTAATAATATTGAAGTTAGACATTAACACCGTTGGATGCCGGCAGGCTCAGTGGTCTATCGGTTAAGTGCTCGCGCACGAGACTGACAGGTCCTGGGTTCGAATCTCGTGAAGCGGGATCGTGGATGCGCATTGCTGAAGAGTCCCATAATAGGACGAAATAGTCGTCCAGTGCTTCCAGGTTTTTCATTGTGGTCTAGCTTCAATTGACTCATGATTTCAACTATATGTTTGTGGTGACTGAGGTTAATGAAGAAATGTCTAGCAATCAATTGAAATCGGGGTGTATCTTTAATAAGGATATAAATATTTCAAGACTGTAATTACCTATAGAAAAAAAAGCTATGACACAACACATCAAGCTCAAGATGTACATAAAAATAGAAGATGAATGCTAATGTGTGATTGTGTTACCCAACGTTTCAAACCATAAATCATAATCATCAAGCTTATAGCTGTGAATACAGCATAGATCAGAAAGCAACAAAATCATGGCCTGATATCATGTTTTTAATTTGGTCAACTCGAGTTTTGATATACTACTATGCCAGACTGTATTGCACGCCCAGGCATGTGTGAAACGAGGTTTATCTGAAATGTTTTGTTTAACTTTATGAGTGGTCATTTTGTGGTTCAAGTATACACGGAGACATCTCTTCTAATCTAATAGGCCATATTTCATAGATGTTTTTCCACAAGTGTATCAAGTTGTTAAAAGTGAAGAGAGCACTTCTTATTCTAGTTGCCAACCACCTACAAACGCTAATGAAACTTTTAAGGTGAGTGGAGCGATCAACAGCCTTGACTACTCCACTTTCTCTTCCGAGTCAGACTAAGGGTTCCAACTACTTTCGCTTTACTGCTAAAAGTGTTTTGAATGCTAAGGATTATTTTAGTGTTTTCACCTAATAAACTACGTCGTCTGCGTAATCCAAAACAGTGAAAGTCTATTTGAATTTTCAAGAGACTAATGTGCTTTCTGGTACACTTTTTAATAACAAACACTGGCGTCAAACCTGTGAAAAAACATAGTTGGATGCACTTGTCAAATCAAGAAAGACGATTGTAGTCAGACATCAATAAGCATGTCTGAAAATCTGTTGAAAGGTGAGTATATATTCTGCATATCCAAACCCAGGTCTGGAAAAGGATATTTTATTGAGCTTGCTTCCACCGACCTTCACTAATTCGCCAGATGATTTTGAAAGTTGATACTTCATGAATTATTAATTATCATAAGGTTTCTGTCATTTCATATAAACCAAAACGACTAGATATGTAAACCAACTAGATGGAAGCGGTTTGAGCTCCTAGACATAGTATTCAACCTGACAGTGCTGAACCACTGTTGTTAAACGCCTCTGAAAATTTTCCGTTATTATTCTGTTGTGGCTTATTTTAAATTAATTATAGTCTTTACAACTCCAGTTGGAATACCGACCTCCATCTGCTAGTTAGTTTGTGAGTATTCTGCCCATTAAACACGCAAATATGAGAATAAGTCTATCGCATCCATAGATTTTTCAGTGAGCTCCAACCATAGATGGTTTTGCATGTTTTACAGCAATAAATAATTATATGATCTATATGTTACTTACATAAACTCTGGCAAACACTTATCTATGAGTTGCCTACCTAAGTAGCTCAATAGAATCCCAATAACAGACAAAAACAAACACGTCATACCTTACACCAAAAACGTTAGAAGCCTACAACAATAGAAGTAAATTAGTGAGAAAGTGATCTGTCAGGTAAGAATTGAGCTTGCCAGTCAGGTGTCAGTTTTATTGATGTAAATGACCTGTAATAATTTGTGTAATGTAACTTCTAATCACGAGGTAACCATTTCTATTATAAAAAACCTACTCTATTAGCTAATTGTATTACCTTAGATAACACTTCAAATGATATTGGATCAATAAGGATTTAACTTTATGTACACTTATCAGTTGACTATGATGAATTATTTTGAATTACCTATCGATCAATATTCTATTTTTCATCTTAACAAACAAAATTTATTCATAATGAATCCAGTGAGACAGAATCAAGTCAAACAGGGATATGTAAGGAAATGAGTATTGCTATTTTATATATTTATTTAAACACAAATATGGGTATAAAGGGGCACCGAATACATGTGCCAAACAAGTCACTTGATTTTTGTGTGGGCTGTGATGCTACTGGAGTTCCCAAACCGAAGCAGGTGGTTTTCATAGGAGGCCACTCCTCTGGCCCTCAACCTGAAGGTCTGATTCACAAGGCAGTGGAGCAACGCCAGAAGACGTAGTCCCATGGTAGCTGGTGACTAACAATGGGTTCATACATCATTTGTTCCTTTAGGATCCTGGAGCCTATGTACACCATTGGTTTGAAATCAGGGTTTTTCAACTCCCCTAGGTGGATCTTCTATATTGCTATTACTAAGATAAACAAAGGATGAGTCTGAGATAAACTAACTAGTTTATAACTGTTGATTACGGCTGTCTCACGGACTCTAGTCAAAACATATACATTAAAATACGTGGATAGGGTAGGAATTCAACAACTTGATAGACTTATGGCACATTTGATTTCAGTGATCACAACTTGCTAAAATATTTATTAACAAATCTTTTTAAAGAGTTTAGTCAATTGCGATACGTTTCTTCAAGTTCTTAAGTAGAAATAGAAACAAAAAATCTGCCTTTTTAGTCACATTACCCTATAGTAAAGTAGACGTTAAATGTTATAACTGTGATTCACCGTCACTGAAGACACCCGCACTAGTTAATGACAAAGGTGGTTATTCCCAGAAACAAAGAGACTACATGAGTACACTTTCCAGCTTCCTTATAATCAGAGACGAATTTGTCTTCACTGAACAATCTAAACAGTGATTATAAATCTATTCGGAATATTTACAGATATAAGTGTTCAACTACACAAATGTCTCAAAACATAAAGAGATTAATTTCACAACAAATAGTTGGTCTTAACCATTTGAATTTCTGATGAGATAAGATAAATAACAAACCAACCGAAAATTTAATGTAATAATTGTTAAATACACTGACCAATCACTCGTTTCAATTAATCATTATCTATATACATACTAATGGGAATAAAAATAAGACTTACTTTACGAACAAGTTCTACAAAAGCATCACGAACATTTTCACTTGTTTTTGCACTGGTTTCAACAAAAATTGACCCCATACTTCGTGCGAAATCGGAACCTTCTTTTTTTGAAACCATGCGATTATCCTATGAATAGAATATCTCTAAAGTGAATTTCAACAAACTAACCAAGTCAATTTTATTACCAACAAGCATTTTTAAAAGTCGACTACCACAAAATTGTCTAGTTTGTTCTACCCAGTATTTCACTCCGGAAAGACTTTGTATGGAAGTAACATCGTATACTAAAAATGACAAGGAGAATAAACCTATAGGCTTGCTTTTACCAAAAAGAGCACCATGAGCGTGGCGGTAAAGAGAAGGAGTCAAGTAACTGCTGTATCGTTCAACACCAGCTGTGTCCTAATAACATGAAAATAAATATTCTACATTGTTTATGGCATGACGTTTACCCATATATTAAACTGAATTGTTCTCCCGTCTACAACCATTTGATATGGTTTGAAATCAAAACCGATTGTCGCCGCTTCATTGTGTATGAATCGGTCATCAACAAATCGACGAATTAAACTATGTAAAAGAAAGTAGTCATTAGAAGCTAAATGCCATATATGGAAGAACATACCTTGTCTTCCCAACACCTGAATCTCCCAACAGGATTAATTTAATTTTTATCGATTCTTCACCGGCCATATTTTAAATATCTAAAGGAGTGGTAATATTGAATGATAGTATTTGGAATGTTAACCATAATAGAATTCGTCTACGTAAAATGTAACACGTTGGCTACAAAGGACTTTTATTAACTTTCAAGGAACATTAGTTCATTCCAGTGATCAAAAAACCCAAATAATTACAGCTTATGTGTTCCCTTTACACATGAAAGTTTTGTTTTTGCAAAGTAACACACAGCTGAATTTTATGCAGTGTAGTTTTTATTTTGATATGCTGGCAGACATCCGGGTCCTATTGAGAATGACAAGTTGAAGAAGTGAAACTAGGCTCTTGTGTTAGTGTGAAGATCTTACCACTTATAAATGCACCGAAGTAGATTAGTTTATTCATAAACCGATTGAATAACTTTACCCTCTAGTGTCCTAATAACTACTGACGCAACAGTTCACAGGTAACTTTGATACTTAGCATAGCTGAAAAACATTAACAACTTATCCCTGAATTTATAAGAACTTTCGTCTAAATTTGATCGAATAGTTTCACGGTATTCGGGTGCCGAGTTGGTGTGAGACATTAATGGGGAAGAATGTATTTGTAAAATCTCAGCGAATGAATTTGAAGTAAATCCAACGTTTCGCCCGGTAATCTAGTCCATCCTTTTTCAAGCAATTATAATCAAGCATCAAAACTATCAAATATAAAAATGGGTACATTTTTCTCTGATTAATTGTATACTAAATAGGTCATCTAATCAATGTCAACAATGCTTAAAGTAGGTATTTGCTCTAGTGTGTAAGAGATATGTGGTGTGAAATGAAGTGTTAAGATAATAGATTGTGTGTATAGGTAAGTGGTGTGAGAAGAAATCTCATTCGTTATTTGTCTCTGATTAGTGGATTTTTAAGAAAAATACAATTTTTTACACATAATATGAACCAAATATCTCACAGCATGCATAAAATGAAGATAAACAAAATAAAGGAATGAATGTTTGTATCATTTTTATTGTTCTAGTTAATTTTTCTAACATATTCAGATAAGACAACTGATTAGAATCGTTGAATGTAATTGTTATTTTTCAGATAATAAGAGATAGATAAAACGGAATAAGGAGTTCAGGTCTATTTATTAATTATTAGTTGCCATGGGACAGCTAATTGTATTCCATCTCCCCTATTAATACTATTTGGATTAGCCTATATGTTTAGGGCTACAGCTGTTAGTCTTTCTTTGTAAAGATTAAAAACTTTTTGAAGGAATCTTGTGCCGTTAAAATCAATTGTGTGACCCGATTCTATTGAGTGTCATGCCATCGCTAATTTGTTTTCGAGTTTCCTTACATCATCTGAGGATTTAGATTTAGGAATGTGCTTTGAGCAGAGTTTGTGTTCCTTCACCCTTACATTCAGTTCTCTCGTTGTTTCACTACATATTTAGCATTATAGTCACTACATTTTATTTCATGAACACAATTTTGTTGTTCCTTCTTGTGTATTCAGTCTTTGATTTTCAATAGTTTTGATCTTAAAGTAATGCTTTTTTTCAAAAGAATACCCTAAATTTATTTAAAAGATTTCATGATAACTTCATTCCAACCTTCTTGTTACTTGTTATACGGAATCAAAATTGCATGAATTTATCTACTGATCGCGTGAATTTAGATGGTATTATTATCATTTATTAAAACACATAAACATTGGTACAAGGAGGAACAAAATATATATGTTCCACAATTCACCATTCGATTTGCATGAAAACTAGAATAATGTCCGAGCGCCCAAACCGAAGCAGGTGGTTTTCTTAGGGAACCACTCTCCGAGCCTTTGACCTACAGGTCTAATGCGCAAGTCAGTGAAACAACGTTAGGAAATGCAGTCCCATGGTAGTCGGTGACCAACAATAGGTTTATACGCCATTTTTTCTTTCAGGATCCTGGAGCTCATGTGCACCATTGATTTGGGATCAGAGTTTTCCAACTCCCCTAAGTGGATCCTTTATATCCATCAATACAGTTAAGGCTCCGGACATTCGCTTTTTGTCCTCTCAATTTCGTAAACAACACTCCAACCGTGAGGAGACAGTGAGTAGGACTTCCCTGGCATAGGCCGTATACACGTATCCATGTGAAAGTATTTCGAGAAGGAGAGCTGACTCTCCCCACCCTCGGCCGTACCAGGGCAATTAAGGGTATTATGATAATTACTTATACGTCTGGATTAGTGACGCAGAAAGCACAGAACAAACGTATATCTAAAGAAGAAATAAATCGTCAACAAAACTTGGTCATTTTAATGCAGTAAAACTTAAGCATTTTTATATAAAATAGGTATGGTCGAAGTTTATCTAAAACAGAAGTGATTTTTAGACATTGGTTTTGTATGACATTATATATAAATAATATATTTGTAAAATCTTAAATTCATTAGCTGAGATTCTACAAATATATTATTCCTATTTAATGTCTTACATCAACTCGGCGCCCAAATACGGTGAAACTATTCGCTCCAATTTAGACGAAAGTTCTTGTTTGTTGGATTTGTATGTTACTCACGGAACCACGAAATCAAGGTGTGATTATCAGCTTTAGTGTCCACTATACTATTTAGCATACAGATCTGTTCAATCAACTTACTGGAAGTTGGTGAGCATTCAGATATGGATTTTGGAAACCAAAAGCATATTGATCCAGGCAGCTAATGCCTGAAATTTCAAAGTATGTTCTCACATAATATCAAGGGGTAAGTTCCAAATACATAATTTTTAGTCAGCTTGTGGGCCCCATGAGAAAGAGAGTGTGCATCCATGTATAACACAACTGAGCTTCAGTCAAACTTTTGATTCACTAAATACTTTTGCACAGGGTTTCAAATATGAATGTTACTGACCCACAGTCTACTGATGTAAGAACTGGCCAATCGCAGAGTTGGCTATAGCTTATAAGGCCTTATAAGGCAGCACGTCACATTTTTATGTGGCTGGATGGTGGGTATATTTACAGATTACTATTATTTTTACAACCAGCTATAACAATCTTTATTCTGTTCATAACAAGAAACACGGTATTTTTTAATGAGCGCAGAAAATAAGAAGCAAACATTTGGTCCTAAGTGACTGCAATTTTGTCAAATCTTCTAAAACTCTTTGGCGATAATAAACGGTTGAAATAATAAAAAGCGAAAAAAAAGGTCATTAGAAACAAAACTTTTACCAAGCTCTATCAAGCATTATTTGATAATAACTGCCTGGAAGGCGATTCAAAAAACGGGGCCTAGGAATAACCTTGAAATGCCTCGTCTCTAATATTCACCAACCTGTATCTTCAGCACCAGCTTGTATAGACGGATTAATTTTTTTGAGCTTGCTTCTTGTTGTTTCTGTACGGTTTTAGGTCTTTAGCTATTAGACTACACTAATGCTAGTCAGTTTGGTAGTCTTTTATGGATTTGTATACCATGCAATTATAATACTTTTTCTCAGAGTAGTAAGTTCTGTGCATACCAGTAGCTATCACATTACGAGGCAGAGAGTAAGCTGGTTGCAACAGGAGAAAACAAATACGAAATTCGAATGCTGAGAGAGAAGGATTATCTCAAGGACTAAATAGATAGATAAGTTAAATAATCGGTGTAGGCAGTTTGAGAATAAAGATATCACAAACAATTTGAGTTTGACAACGCCTTAACCAGTAAAACCTTTATAATTGAAATGTGTCAAAACAGGAGTCAAAGATGAAGCGTCTGGAAGATATATCTGCAAAGCTATCGATATATAGAGAAGCGTTTGGTCTAGGCTGGCAAGAGATATGTAGCACGGCGTACCCTCTCGTGATGTGGTGTAGATTTGTGACCAGTAAAACTAGTGCAGTCAGCATCAATGCTATGTACCCGCAGAATTATTTATTTTTGTCATTTACTTACAGCTACTAGAGTACTGATGAACGAAGGTGGAGACGGTCATAAGAATAAGTTGATGATACACAATGGTGATATCAGTAGGAAGGTTACGTGACATGCAGTGGGCACAACCATTTCAAGAGGTAGACGCTTATCCATGAATGAGCATGCGTTTGTCGATTCGTCTAAGATATTCTCATCTCTTTCGAAGAGAGTGGACCAAGAACATCCTCAACTGTGAAAAGAGGTCATGCGTGCATCCTAGTAAAATTAGAGATGGTTATAGGGTGATTGTGCCAAGTTGTTCCCAGATAGGCTGAATAGTTGCATTTCCTATGATTACAACCCCAATATTATTTGAGTTGGTGCTCAAGCTCTCTGCGGTTCTTAGCATGAAATAGCTCTCCGAGGGGAACATCGTGTGGATTTTCATAAAGTATTTTACGTGGTTGTGTTCCATAGAACTGGATGCACACGACATGATATTCTGACAATTGAAGTTTCAACCCATCGTCTTTCGCCTCTCCTTAACTGTTCCAAATACCATTTGAAGCTCAGGTTGGTCCTTTTGCTTTTGTAGACTTCCAGATCTTCTCGTCCTTTACAAAAGATTAGCGGTGCGGTGTTGATCTTCTCTAACAGTTCATTAATAAAGATTGGGGACGAGAGTCGACCTAAGATCGCTTCTTGTGAAATTTCATATGTTAAGACCCTGCAGCTCGCCTGAGCCATACTTACGTTTGTACGAAACATCCTGTTGTCAGAGTAGTTTAGGAGCCAAAACAGAAGTGGATGTGGGAAACCTATATTTGCAACCTATATAAAGAGCGAGTGCATTAGGGTTTAGAAGTTTTGTAATCATCGAAGAATATTAAATGAACCGGGATCTTCGTGTCCAAGCAGATCCTCCAGCTGTTGGATGCTATTAGGAAACCGTACGTTCACAATTTGAGATTATGTTCACCACTCTAGTTGCAAGGATAAATGCACCATTACTGACCCAATCTTCTATTCTACAGACCTTTAGAGATAGTGTGTCCTAATTGTACTTTGACTGCTAGCCTTGTCTAGAAATAACTTCCATCGTTACTAGCTTTGGCGTTTCGTCTATTTTCTTATGCTAGGTAGGAGCCACGGTCAGAATATTTTGAAAGATGTATCCATTCGTGACAATCTCTCCTTTCCGCCTGTAACAAGCGTCCTATGCCTCTCTCAACCACGGATCTTTTCTTTGCAGGTAATTTTTTTGATAGACGTACGTTGTGCAGAGTGTATGAATAATATGAATAATTATGAATAATATATTTTAGTATCTCTCGACCGTCATTCACTGTTAGAATCCATCACTCTCGTAGTCATTGAACTTTTTGAAGGTGCCTCCTCAATGTTGTGCAACCTGCCTTAGTTCAACAAAATGAGATAGGGCTCTCGTTCTCCAGACGCATTTTTTTTGTTACCGCGTTAAATATCACTGTCTCGTGATCACTATTCATTACTGGTGCTTGCATGTAGACATTGGCTAGAAGGAGATCATTCGTTAAGAAACAGTTTGATGTTGAGGGTTTTCCGCACTTATCCCTCTTCGTGGCTTTCTACACATGTTCAGTCAGCCCCAAGCTTCCAAAAGGTGTGAAAAGTCGCTCTTGAAACCACCATACGAGGGTTGTGTCCTACTTTCTAAGGGTAATGGTGGAAGTTTTGAGATCACCAGGTAGTAGTATTCGATCGAACCCCAGGCGTGGTAGTTACAATAACACGTAGATTACCTTAGATTCTTAGGAGTTTATACCTACAAGGGGTCACAACTTGATCTTCGGATCCAACCTAAAGAATACCTAACTGATTCCAAGGAAATAGTACAGTCAATCTGTTGGATTAATCCTAGCGAATCCAACAGGGATTGCGAGATTTTTATACCGTGGAGGAACGTAGCAAGGGTAGAGAAGCTGTAGCAGGATCAGAAGACATACCGTACACCAAAGTCATACATAAAAGTAATCGCAAAGACATCAAACTTTCCTCCAAAAAGATTCAGAAGAAAGAACAAGTACCAAGATACTGAAGAGAAGGATAGCTCATCAAGGTAACAATGAAATATCTTAGCAAATGTGATCAGTACAAAGGCATCACACTACTACCAGTATCAAGAAAAGTTTTCAAAATTTTTAAATCTAATGAAAAGTTTCGCAGACACCAAACTTCGAGGCCAACAGTCTGCTTTTTGTAAGAACCAATCATGGTCTGACCAAATAGCGACACATCAGATCGTTGTCAAATAATCAGTCGAATAGAACCTGTCATTTTACACCAACCTCCTTGGTTGTGACAAAGTGTTCGATCGCTTGAACACGGGAACCTCGCAGAACCCTTCTAGAAACTATGGAATCCCAGAGTAATTTGTCACTGTTCTACAAAACTCTTACAAGCGACTGGACTGCAAAGATAGTAGCACATGAATGTATTCAAAGTAGTACCAGTGTCAGACAAGGTTGCCCACCCCCACTCCTTCTCGTTTTTGTAGTGATTGACTGAATTACGAAGACCTCCACATCTGTGGGAAAGCGCAAATTCCACGGACATCTTTGATGCAACTAGACGACTTAGACTTCTCAGGTGACTCGATTCTTCCATTCCTTACACACCAACAGATGCAAGAGATCATATCCAATTTTATCAGCAACTTCTGTAGCGGACGGTTTCAACACACACTAAAGAAAGAGCAAGACCCATAAATCCGACACAGGGACCCCCCAACACAGCCACACTTGACCGGGAAACCCCGGAAGAGGAGGAAACTTTCACGTGCCTAGGTGGCATAATTGATACATAAGGAGGATATGATACAGATTTAAAGGCAAGAATAGGTTGGGCTTGAAAAGCACTCGTATAGCTGAAGAACATATAGAACACAAACACAGCTGTCAGCCTACATCAAGTCATGATGTCCAATGCAAACGTCAGGACAATTCTGTCGTAATGTGCTGAAACTTGTAGAATCAACAAAACTACCATCAAAAAGGTATAGGCATTCGCTAACAACTGTCCACTCAAGACGTATATGCATATCTGTTAGCCAGAGACTAACAGCAATAATCTACCCTGTGATGTGTCTATGAAAATGAACAGACTTTTTATTCAGCCATCAAGGGTCTCTCTCTGCTATTATGTTACACTTAGCACGTTAATAGTTAGCCAGTTTTTGGCTCTAGTAGCAGTTAATTTTGTGTTAAACAAAGGTTTAAAATTCGAGGAACACGAGAATGATGGGTCAGTTATTTAATGATGTAGTAGAAATATAAGCTATAACTTTCGACCGGATGGTTCCGAAAGTTCAATTTTCCTTTATATATATACCTACATAGCACTCTGACAGAAAACGAACCAGCTTCCAACTGAGGGAGATTCGTACCGAGAAGAATGTGGGAAAGATTTAGATTACTGAGTACAAGGGAGACAAAATCTCGATGTAGGGAAGCTCAAACAATTTGTACCTCGACCTTCCATAAGTGTAAAAGATTGCACGAAGAAACATTAGTCCAAGAGTCAATAGAATACTGTAAACGCTTATGCTCGTGCACAAACCAAAGGACTAAAAGAAGAGGAAATATTCCAGAACTATGAGCAGACAGTAATGCTTCACCATTGTTGGAGGGCGACTATGGTAAAACTCAATTATTCTCAAACCACTTTAGCAATGTATATAACGTGGAGACATCTTTCTCGACAGTTCATACAAATCCCTACACACTGGGCAATGTGACCACTAAAGAACTCGATGTCTTTGGCCTCCTAAATAAATTTGATATAGGCAAATCCAAGAGGCCTGATGAACTGTGTCATATTACCAAAGGAACTAGCTAACTTCACTGCGAACCCCTAAATTATATGCTTTAATATATCTGTAACCCAAGCTAGATTACCAAAAGACTGGGAGAACGTCATAGTAAGTCCTGTCTTAAAAACAGCTACGAAAGATTAACCTGAGTACTAACGACCCCTAAGCCTAACTAGAGTGGTTGTTGAAATTTCGAGAAAGATTATACGGAAGGAGCTGTTTTCGTATCTCAATGAAAATCGGATCCCTTCTAAAAAGCACCATAGTTTTAGAAATCGTCATTCCTGTTTCACTTACTTATTAGTGGCTCATGAAAGTCGATAAGCTCTTAAAAACCGAAAATTACCTATAGACGTATTGTACATTAACTTCAGCAAAGCTTTCGACAAAGATCCTCACAACCGTCTGTTATATAAGTTAAATGTCAGGGTTGGAGGCAATTTAATAATGTGTATAGAAGACTTCTTAGTGTGACGCCAACAAAGAGTATGGAGAACTCCGAGTTATCTAACTGGGAAACTGTGCTTAGCGGAGTGTCTCAAGGTATAATTTTGGGGCTAGTATTGTTCCTTTTGTGTGTAAGTGAATTCCCTCGTCTCCTGTCGTCATCGGTTTTGTTATGTGCTGACGATGTCAAGGTATAGAGAGCGGTAAAAGTAAAGGCGATAGCTCAGAGCTTCTACATCACCTGGAAAAATTATCTGAATGGTCCTCAACTTGACAGTTGCCGACAAATACTTCCGAGTGCACTGTGATGCATATTAGTCATCAAGGTATAGATACCAATACGATGAACAACACCGATCTACCTGTTATTCAGACACAATAACTTAGGCTTCATCGATAGCCAAAATTTCAAAGCTACTGTACACTGCCGTGCAATAGCCGCCAAAGCTTTTATAACTTTATGGTCGATACGTAGAGCTTTTAGTCATGTCGACGCTAAAACGTTTTTGACTTTGTATACAGTATCCCGGACGAGCCCACAACTTTTGACCCCAAATGCCCTGGTACGGCCGGGAGTGGGGAGAGTAACCTCTCCCTCTCGAAATGCTCTCATATGGCCACGCGAATATATAGCCTCTGCCAGGGAAGTCCTACTCACTGCCTTATCGTGGCGGCGGTGTTGTTTACGAAAGTGAGAGGACGAAAAGCGAATGTCCGGCGCTATAACCGGATTGGTGGACACGGAGGGTCCACCTAGGGGAGTTGGAAAACCCTGATTCCAAACCAATGGTGCACACGGATTCCAGTATCTTGAAGGAACAAATGGTGTACGAATCAATTGTTGGTCGCCGGCTACCATGGGACTGTATCTCCTCCCGATGCTCCACTGCCTTCGAGGTGAGACCTTTAGGTCAAAGGCTCCGGGTGTGGTCCCCTAAGAAAACCACCTGCTTCGGTTTGGGCACCCAGGCAGTATCACAGCCCTCTCGCAAATAAATGAAATGGAACATTCACCTGACAATTATATTCTCGTTCATACAAGAAACAATTCAATTTGCATTATTATTACTATTATTATTATTATCATTTACGATATCGCTAATTCACCCCCTTTTATCCCCAATTTGTGTAACCTTACTTTTCATCTTATGCAGCAGCTCGCTCTTGGTTGAAAATCTGTCCTATCTAAACGATCTCCAGTCACTGTCTGGTTGAAAGTGAATGCTTCCACCGATTATGAATACTGAAGCAGTCTTTCTGAAACCACGTACGCCGTTCAAGCTGGCTTCCTCCAACGTTCGCACACTAATGCAGATCAGACAACAGATAGGACTGACTATGTCCTTGGAAGGTCTTAATGTTGACGTTTGTTGTCTATCCGAGACCCGCATTCAAGACTCTAGTGAAGTACTACAAATCCGCTTTCCATCTGTCGCCTCGAAAAGCTTGTTCCACGTGCGCTTATCCGGGGACCCTGTGGCATTTTCGTCTGGTCTTGCTGGCGTTGGTGTCGCACTAAGCGCTAGAGCTGAGGCAGCACTAATCGATTGGATCTCCATTAACAGTCGGTTATGTGCTGTTAGATTAGAAAGTTCCATCAAAGTGAGAAGAAATCGGCGTGAGAAACGGTGTCTTTTCGTCATCTCCACCTACGCCCCGACAGATTGCATCCCGGATGCAATCAAGGATGAGTTTTACCGTCAGTTAACAGTTCTTCTCCAGAAAGCGCGTTCGACAGATATTGTAGTACTAGCCGGAGACTTGAATGCACAGGTCGGGCGTCTAGGCACAGAAGAGAGTCGTTCAGGTGGCCGATGGGGACTTGTTGGTCGCCGGACAGATAACGGGGACCGTTTGCTGCAACTGTGCATCGACCACAACCTGTTTCTGGCCAGCACTAACTTCATGCACAGTCATTGCCAGTGTGCTACCTGGCGTCCTCCCTCTGCATCTCAAGTCTGAACTCAGATTGATCACATCGCGATCAGCTACCGCTGGCGTGGTTGTGCACAAGACTGCCGCTCCTTTTGGAGTACCAATCTGGAGTCTGATCATGCCCTGATCTGCGCCAATCCCACCTTACTTTTCAGTGGCCGAATAATTGACCACCACCAACGGATCGATGTTAGTAAACTGGCTGCAACATCTGTTGCAAGTAAGTATCGAGCTGAGCTAGCCTCTAGGCTAGCTACCACCCCACCGAAAAGTATAGATGAGCATTGGTTGCATCTTCACGACGCCATGAAAATGGCGAGTAAAGCCGCTTGCGGCTTCGCGAAACGTCCCGCTTACAAGCACTGGGTTTCTTCTCGCTCCTTGCAACTGATGGAAGCCCGTCGGTCTACTCCGGGTGACCGTGAGTTTGACCACAAACGAAGGCTGTTACGTAATGAAATCGGGCAAAGCTTGTGTAAGGACCGAGAAGCCTGGTGGTCGGAGCGTGCTAATGAGATGGAAGCAGCAGCTGCATCTGGTAACTGCCGGAAGCTCTTCCAACCCATCCGAGCCACTGGCAGCAAGAAGTCTGGTGTGAGTGAAACAATCTACGTGGATGACGGGATGCCAATCACTAACATCTGTCGACGTCTTGGACGATGGGCGGAATTTTTCGAAGGGCAGTTCAACTGACCTGCTGCTCCGGCAACATCAACCAGCTTGTCCTGCTCACAATGTACGGTGACGACTGATCCACCAAACGAGGCGGAAGTCCGCAAGGAACTCCAACTCTTGAAGCGCTACAAATCACCGGGCCCAGATGACTTACCTCCGGCTCTTTTTAAAGATGGTGGTGACTTTCTGGCTAAGAAACTGATTGCGTTGTTTGGAAAGATTTGGGAACAAGAAAGTGTTCCAACATCTTGGGATGAGTCAATAGTTGTCCCTATCTTTAAAAAGGGTTCACGTTGTTCCTGCAATAACTATCGGGGGATAAGTCTACTTTCGATTGCGTCCAAACTATTGACTCCTATCATTCTTCGTAGGTTGTTTAAAACTTGAGAACGACTGACTCGCGAGGAGCAGGCTGGTTTTCGTTTTGGTCGAGGATGCATTGATCACATCTTCACCCTCCGCCAAATGTTAGAACACCGTCATACTTATCGCAGGCCAACAATCGTAGTGTTTCTTGATATCAGGGCTGCCTTCGATTCGTTGGACAGGACTGTTCTCTGGGATTGTCTTTTGAAGAAGGGTGTGCCTGAGAAGTTCATCAACATCTTAAAGGCCCTGTATGCGAACACCTCAGGCAGAGTGAGGGCATACAACCACCTTTCTCCATTGTTCCATTCGAGCAGTGGGGTTAGGCAGGGTTGCCCGATCTCACCATTCCTCTTCAACTTTGCCATCGACGACATCCTGGAAACAGCTCTGATGGATGAAAGTAATGGCGGTGTGGATATGTTGCCTGGAGAACGACTTCTCGACCTTGAGTATGCGGATGATATTGTCTTACTGTGCGAAATGCCCAGTTGGCAATCAGTGTCCGCAGGTACGGCATGTGCTTTGCACCCTCCAAGTGCAAAGTACTCCTACAAGACTGGCAGGATTCTAATCCTGTACTCACTCTGGATGGTGAGGAGATCGAAGTAGTTGAGAAGTTCGTGTATCTAGGTAGCTATATAAGTGCTGGTGGTGGCGTGAGTGATGAGATTGATGCACGTATAATGAAAGCCAGAGCGGCTTATGCCAATCTGGGCCATCTTTGGCGCCTTCGTGATGTTAGTCTGGCTGTAAAAGGTCGGATCTACAACGCGTCGGTGAGAGCAGTTTTGCTCAATGCTTGTGAAACGTGCCCTCTCCGAGTTCAGGATGTTAAACGACTCTCTGTGTTCGATCATCGTTGTCTTCGAAGGATTGCTGACATTCATTGGCAACACCATGTTAGTAATGCAGAGGTTCAGTATCGTGTGTTCGGGCGCAGAGACGATAATTCAATTGGTGTCACCATCTTGAAACACCGACTTCGGTGGCTTGGACATGTTCTACGAATGTCGTCCCAGAGACTTCCACGTCGTGCATTATTTGCCGACCCTGGGACTGGTTGGAAAAAGCGAAGAGGAGGTCAGTGTATGACATGGTGTCGTGGCATGAAAGAAAGCTGTAAAGGGCTAGCTTCTGTTGGACCTTCACGACCCCCTGGCTGGGGTCCGAGAGATGGTGCAACACAGTGGCTAGAGACGTTATCAGATATGTCTCAGAATAGAAGCCAGTGGCGATCCTGCTGTAACCTTCTACTTGCTTCATAAAGAGTGGCTTTAACTTTCCTAACTGAGAGAGCTCTTCTGGTTGTACATTCAGTTCCCCCCATCATTACTCTTCTCCTTTTCTTTTTTTCCTTCCTTTATATATACGCATCTTCTTCCTTCTCCCATTCTCATTATTTTGTGTGGCGCATATGTATCCGGTGCCCTTTGTACCAATATATATGTGATTAAATAAATAAATACAGTATTTGTGCACCCTAAACTTCAGTACTGCATACAAGTGGCTAGCTACTGCCTAAAAAAGATATTGAGCTTTTGGAGAAGGTTCGAAGAACAGTAACTAGACTGATTCTCGGAATAACGAAGCTCCTGTATAATGCTCGACCAGCTAAATTCAACTTATTTCCATCATCATATTGAAGAACCAGAGTTGAATTGATCAGTCTTTAAATTATTTGGTGACACAATTCCACATGATACGCCCCCACCTTTCTTGTATTCCAAACCAGATCATTTACGAGGACACTCCAAAAATGTTCACAAGCCCAGGACAAATCACTCGTCAGTTGACTATCAACTTTCCAACCGAATCATCAACGAGTGAAAATCACTATGATGATGCAACGGATATTCTAGTTTTACAACTAGATACCAGTAGCACCTTCTAAATTCGGTTGTTACCAGTCAGATAGAAAATCAGAAGTCAAACGAGAAGAGGCAGGAAAGATATATTTGATTCGTTACCAATATATCGAGGACCTTTTCTATGAGCTGGCTAATGAAACGTAGGAGCTGTGTCCCACGCAGTATTGAAACGTGATCTGGTGCGGATGCATGACCGAAAGCCTTCAGCTAAACAAGTCCACTTAAACAACGTGGTCAGCATCCAATGTCGAACACTTAATGAGCTATTGATTTTGGGGAATTATTTACAGCTACAGATCACTCCCCCCCTAGTGAGGTAGTGATGCCCCTAAGACGTGACCAGCCAGAAGTTTAAACCCAACGAATTTGTCGTTGGTAAACACTCTTCTGATAGCTTGCTTCGTTTAGCAGCGTCTGGTCGTCTTTCCTTAAACTATGGGACCAAAATGTACAACGTAGCAAATAAAGAAATATAGTACAATGAAAATTTCTGTTCCTTGCGAAACTTCGTCGTTCTTTTCCAGCCGTCCTGGAAAAGAGGAAAAATAAAACGTGTGAGTGCATGTCAAAAATACACTCGTACTTGCGTAAGGACACAAGATGAGCGGAAAAAAATAAACTGATACACTTACAAACAGCGTAAAAGCGATCGGAAAAAAGGTTTTCTTTTGGGTTTTTTTTTAATATATAAATATATATATATATACGTTCAAAAAAAATGTTTTTTTTGTTTTTTTTACATAAATAAAAAATGAGCATATTAAAAAAAATTTATAATAAACTTTGAAAGGGTATTTCCAGATAAAGCTTATGTCCTACGTGCAATATTCGTTAAGATGTTCTGGAAATCTTACTCGTCTTCCAGAACGCGTTGTTTTAGGTTTTTCTATCGATGTTGACGAAGTATCAAGTTGTGTGTCGGTTGTCGTGTAGGGTACTACGAGTGTAGTAGCTGTGTCGTTTGCTTGTACCGAAGGAAAATCGACGTAGCTAGGGTTTCCTTCTAGGTATGCAGCTTTGAGTCGATCGATACTGATGCTATCTTTCGTACCGTTCTTATCAACTACATAGTACTTAGGTTCGCGTTGAAGAACTTTGAAGGGTCCTTCGTATGCTGATTCGAGGGGTCGTCGATGTGAGTCTCGACGAACGAAGACGTGTGTACTATGTCGTAGTTCGGGTTGAACGAAAACATCAGTTGATTGAGGTCGAGTGTGAGCAGGTTTAACTGAACGCATAGCGTTTGTAAGCCTACTCGTGTAAGAGTTTAGATCCATGTTCAATGAAGAAGCTGAAGGATCCACGAATTCTCCTGGGAGTCGGAGTGTCGTTCCGTAAACGAGTTGAGATGCCGTGTATCCAATGTCAGCTTTCACTGCATTGCGGATACCTAGCAAGACGAGTGGAAGAGCGTCTGTCCACTGTGAAACGTTTGAAGCTGATAATGAGGCTTTTAGTTGTCGATGAAAACGTTCTACCAACCCGTTTGCTTGTGGGTGGTAGGCGGTCGTTCGGAAGCGCGTGATTCCTAAAAGTGTGGTCAGACAACGGAAAAGTCCAGATTCGAACTGGCGTCCGCGGTCTGTAGTGATGGTTGAAGGGCAGCCGAAATTTGCTACCCATCGTTCGACGAAAGTGCGAGCCACTGTTTCAGCAGTAATGTCCTTAATCGGTACTGCCTCTGGCCATCGAGTAAAACGGTCTACGCATGTTAGGAGATATGAGTATCCGTTCGAGTCGGGTAAGGGTCCTACCAAATCTAGATGGACGTGGTCGAAACGAGCGTCAGGGGTTTTGAAAGAACCTAAGGGACATTTGTTGTGTCTGATTACCTTAGATTTCTGACAGCTTACACAGGAGCGTGACCACTCCCTCACGTCTTTATTCATGCCAGGCCAACAAAAGCGTTCGGCTATAAGTTCGATTGTTGCACGAGCACCTGGATGAGAAAGATTGTGCAACGTATTGAAGACGTTGCGGCGATAGTGTTTTGGTACAATTGGACGATCCCTACCTGTAGATGTGTCACAGAGTAAGGTTTCCTTACCTGTTCCCATCTGCCTAATACTTAGTTTAAGAGTTGTCGAGGATAACTCATGCTGAAGATCAATGTCTTCTTTTTGAAGCTGAGCGAGTTTAAGAAGGTCGATTCCTTGGAAACTGTTCAAGGAGCTAATTCGAGACAAGGCGTCTGCGACTACATTGTTTGCTCCAGAAATATGTTGTATGTCTGAAGTAAACTGCGAAATGTAGTCGAGTTGTCGAGACTCTCGCGGTGAGTACTTGTCTGAAGATGAATTTAATGAGAAGGTAAGAGGTTTGTGATCGGTAAAGAGCGTGAATTCTCTTCCTTCGATGGAATGTTGGAAATGCCGTACAGCACAATACATAGCTAGGAGTTCCCTACCGAACGTGCTGTACCTAGATTCCGCGTCTAGCAACCGTTTCGAGAAAAATCCTAAAGGTTGCCACGAGTTGTTAACCCGTTGTTGTAAGACTGCTCCGATTGCTGAGTCGGATGCGTCTACGGCGATACTAATGGGCGCTTGACTGTCCTGATGAGCAAGCAAGGTTGCTTTAGCGATGTGTTCCTTAACTGTGGAAAATGCTTTACGGGCTGTGTCGTCTAAACTAATTGATTTCGCATTTCCACGAAGCTGATCGGTCAACGGTTTCATTAGGGATGCGCATTTAGGTATGAACCGTCTATAGAAACTTACGAGTCCGTTAAAAGTTCGCAACTGCTTGATCGTGGTCGGTTCTGGGTAATCCAGAATGGCCGCCACTTTGCTCCTAAGGGGTCGGATGCCTTGGGCATCAATGGTGTGTCCTAAGAAATCTAAGCAGTTAGTTCCGATTTGGCATTTCTGAATGTTGACAGTAATGCCATGCCTTTGAAGTCGATCGAAAACAATGTCCAGATGCTTGAGATGCGATTCTCTGTCCGGACTTGCTATTAGACAGTCATCAACATACGCATGTACGAAGCTGAGACCTCGGAAGACGTCGTCTATAAACCTTTGGAAGGTTTGAGCCGCGTTTCTTAAACCAAAAGGCATTCGTAGAAATTCGTAAAGACCGAAGGGAGTGATGATGGCGGTTTTAGGAATGTCGTCAGTTGCCATCGGGATTTGGTTATAAGCTTTAACCAAGTCGATTTTCGAAAAGACAGTTGTACCTTTCAAGGTAGCTGTCAAATCGTGAATATGAGGCAGCGGGTAACGATCGGGAATGGTTTTAGCATTCAGACGCCGATAATCACCAGTTGGCCGCCAATCATTGCTGTCCTTTTTAGGGACCATATGCAATGGGGATGCCCATGGACTATTCGATGGTCGAATTATTCCTAGGTCCATCATGTGGTTGAATTCGTTTTTAGCTAACCTAAGCTTTTCGGGAGCGAGTCTTCGGGCTTTCGAAAATACAGGTGGTCCTGTAGTCGAGATGTGATGTGTAACATTGCTGGTTACACAAGGTAATTTCGATTGCGATTGGTATATCCCGGGGTATTTGTCGAGTACTGCTTGGTACAAGGGGTCTATGGCGTGCTTAATCGTGACTGGGGATAACCTGCAACCAGAACAAGGAGTTACGCAAACGGACAACTTAGTGTTTCCGTCTACTAACCTTCGTGAGCGTGTGTCGATGAGTAGATTGTGGTGTTGTAACAGGTCAATACCAATGATTGGCATAGAGACATCTGCAACCACGAAAATCCAGTGTATGGGTTTACGTAAACCCACGTTAAGGTAGACGTACCTTTTACCGTAAGTAGCGATCGGTTTTCCGTTTGCCGCCTGTAAACTTAAAACAGACTCGCGAAGTCTGTCGTCGAGATTTGCTGGAAGAACGCTAACTTCTGCGCCAGTGTCGACGAGGTAGCGAACTTTCGTAGTCACATCCGTGACATATAAGAGGCGGCTGTGTTCGCCGGCTACGGTTGCCGTTAACGCGTGCCGGCTGGGAAGTTTCCCGAACTGTTTTTCGTGTCACTAGATTTTGGGGTCGGATAATTGCAGGGCTTTCTGCAGTTTCTGGAAAACTTACCGTACTGGTTATGATACCAGCACCAGTCGGGATTGTCTGTCTCTCGTGGTCGAGAGCCAGATCGCTTACGTGAGGCGCTTCTACGCGGGGTTTTTGACCGACTACGGTCATTGCGAACTCTAAGATATCGTGTAAGCGTGTGACATAGTTCGGCCATGTCAGTCGAGGTCGATTGGGGTTTTTCTTTGACGGAAAGAACCTCGGCCTTAGAAGATCTAGTGATTTCCAAGATTCGATCGGCAGATGCAGCTAGTTCATCTATGGCATTGTTTTGAAATGAAACAAGCACTGCCTGCACCTGTTGAGGGAGTTTAGACAAGAAAAGTTGTCTAAATAGGCCATCATCGAAAGTTCGTTGGCCGATGACTTCTCTCATTCTAAGCAACATGTCCGTCGCAGAACCATGTTGCAAGTCGATATTGTTAAGGAGTTGGTCTAACCGTTGTCGATCAGTTAGGTCTCCTCGTTTTAAAATCGATAGCTTAAGCGATTCGTAAGGTTCGGAAACATCACTAGTAAACATATTAGGTGTTACGTACCTGTTAAACTCGCGCGGTAACGCCTTAACTACCGCGAGGAAACGTGTGCGCGAGTCCGTGATTCCGTGCATGCAAAAATCGGCTTCTGCATAGCAGAACCAGGACTCGATATTGTCGGGCCAAAATGGCGTTAACTGAATCGAAATAGGGGGAATAGACTTGAACTTAAGAACCTTAGGAGAGTGTTCCGTCATAGTAATATAGATATCGAAAAATGTCTAAGTAAAATATATCCGAGAAAAAAAAATTCGCGAAAAAAGTATATCACAATATATAAAATTCAAATAAAGAATAACAATGAATAATAATGTTCCAAAATGGAACAGACTCACAGTATATTGACTTGGTGTACCAGATCACGTCGGGTTCACCAATGATGATGCAACGGATATTCTAGTTTTACAACTAGATACCAGTAGCACCTTCTAAATTCGGTTGTTACCAGTCAGATAGAAAATCAGAAGTCAAACGAGAAGAGGCAGGAAAGATATATTTGATTCGTTACCAATATATCGAGGACCTTTTCTATGAGCTGGCTAATGAAACGTAGGAGCTGTGTCCCACGCAGTATTGAAACGTGATCTGGTGCGGATGCATGACCGAAAGCCTTCAGCTAAACAAGTCCACTTAAACAACGTGGTCAGCATCCAATGTCGAACACTTAATGAGCTATTGATTTTGGGGAATTATTTACAGCTACAACTACCTCAACACACATGTGAAGTTCTATATGTTGGCTCTTTCAAGAGAACGTTGAGTCAAATGAGTGACCACCACTGCCTAGACTAACATAGATCAACTAGCCTTCTGTATTTTCCAAACTGAAATTGAGAATTGAGGTAATCACAAGGTCAGACTTCTGAACTCTGTTCAAACCAGAGATGGCGGGTGTTGTCCTAGAGACTTTAAACGTTCGGAAGCTTGCTTCTTTCGGATGTCTTATGCTAGCTGTTCAAATTTGTTTTTTCCTTATCGGTGGACTTATAGCCCCAGCTCCTAACACAACAGACCAGATATTAATGTCCAAGTGTATTGATCGTTCCGGTGATGTATTGAAGTGGCATTTCGCCAGACCTATTTCTAATGAGAGCTGTCAAGAAATCTTACCAGACGGTGATATTGAGGAAGTTGTTCCGTCCGACGTTGATGCAAACTCGATTGTATTCATTGCTCAGTTTCCACACCCAAGAGACGGGATGGATTTACATATGACCAGATGGTTCCAACAAGTCATTGGTGTGTTGATGTTAGATATCAAGCAAAAATATTCCAAGGAAGTAGGTTAAAATTCGCAATTATTTAAACATGAAATTTCCAGCAAAAGTAATACTAGTAGTTAAGAGTATGTGATCAAGTATGGACTGGTTTCATTTTCATATCATTAATATAAGCCGTGCGGTAGCTGTCCGGTATGTAGTTGATGTACATAACGTAGCGTTGTCTGGAGTTGAAATGGTTATATATTCTTGAGGAACATATCTTTTATTCACCTGTTCCTTCAGTCGGTAGTATATCGAAAAATGTGTAACCAGCAAATTAGTTGTGGAACATCGACATCCCGTTGTAAATTTTAGTAAATCATATTTGGTACTTGGTCTGTGTCGTTTTGTATACGTTGTACAAAACTATGCATATAACTCAGATCACTTGTACCATAATCCATGGTGTTTCAACTTGACCACCTCCAAATACTAACGGAGCTTAATTTATCCCGTACTATTTATATATTTAAATGCCAATATTGTTGCAAGGAAGCACAAAATATATATGCTCCACAATTCACCATTCGATTTGCATGAAAACTAGAATAATGTCCGAGAGCCCAAACCGAAGCAGGTGGTTTTCTTAGGGAACCACTCTCCGAGCCTTTGACCTACAGGTCTAATGCGCAAGTCAGTGAAACAACGTTAGGAAATGCAGTCCCATGGTAGTCGGTGACCAACAATAGGTTTATACGCCATTTTTTCTTTCAGGATCCTGGAGCTCATGTGCACCATTGGTTTGGAATCAGTTTTCCAACTCTCCTAGGTGGATCCTCTATATCCATCAACCCGGTTGAGGCTCCGGACATTCGCTTTTTGTTTTCTCAATTTCGTAAACACTCCAACCGTGAGGAGACAGTGAGTAGGACTTCCCTGGCATAGGCCGTATACACGTGTCCATGTGAAAGTATTTCGAGAAGGAGAGCTGACTCTCCCCACCCTCGGCCGTATCTGGGCTTAATAGTAATTGTATCTGTGAAATAAGGATCAGGATTTTTGTGTACATTGGCTGTCTCTTTAGAGTTTAACTCTCATGGTAAGTTCGTTTATCTTCCTGACTTGTACGGTTTTGAACATAGAAATCTTGATTTAGGGAAAAAATATTCGTATCTTAGGTAATGACATCGTCTAAAAGGGTAGTGAATCCTTCATAACTAAACAGTAGGATTCAAAGAACATGTGTTCAGTGTGATGGAAATTATCTGACTTCACTCTATGAGCTTTGTTTACTATAAAAGGAAAATATCGCTAAGAAATGCATCTATCCAAGTATAGTACAAACTGTAGAGTTGACTTTTTGACAATGCAAGTTTGTGTATCTTGCTTCTAGTATTAGTTCTTCCGTTTACAACAGGGTTGTTGTTTTCCTATTTTAGTGGGTTCCTTTTAGGTGGCTAGCAAAATGTCTTCAAAATGGCAAATTCACTCAGTCCACATATCAGTTACTATTATCCATCCTATAATTTTAAATACTTGTTTTTTTTTCACGCTTTTTAATGTGTTTTAGTTAGAAAACACTGAGATAACATTTGATTTACGACTGGGTTATCGTAATCATGATGATCCTAAACATGTTTGGCACGAATTAGCTCGTTCAGTTGAAGTTCGACCGCTTAAATGTACTCTTGACCGTGAAGCCAAACGACATCAAGGACATGCTCATGCACTTGATGAAGGATTTTACTACGATTGTGAAGTTTTACCTCTGTTCACCTTAGCTAGTTGTCATCATGAAGAATATTTGTTAAACCTGAGAATTCCTGTTGATGAGAAGCGGAAAATCAATGTTGGCGTCGGAAGTATTCAGGATGTGTGGATGGTTGAAATTCATCAAAATGGAGGATTTACTAAGGTGAATAAGTTGTTATATATTTTCTTGTGGCTATTGTTTGCCACTTTGACCGTTTATAATCTCACGTCTTTACATTGCGTACGACTGATGAACTGACATCGTCGCTTTTGGTCTCATCTTAAAGTGAACTGATTAAACTTCATGAATCTGATTTGGCTTTTTTAAAATCCCTAACAGACAGTTAACTTTGGCTAGATTAACATAAAATTTAAAGATATGGGTGCTATATGATAATCTGACTTTGTATTTATGTCATCATCAACATAGAGTCCGGCACAGATGTGTGTTGACCCAGTTCGTCATACCTTATTAGCACGACGAGATAAATAACAAAGGAGATGCTTGTAGTGTGATAGAAATTATACTTAGAATGTGGTTTAAAAAGACCATGGAAACGTATAAATGGAGGAATACTGAAACGTAGGGTCAGGAGGAGGGTAGGGAATCCACCTTCCCTATTATAAACGATTCTAGACCATATCACCAAAATTCCCTTTTCACATACTGTACATATAGTTTAAACACAACTTGAAAACCCACCCCTATTTTGCTTTAACTAATGATTTATCTTCTACATAGTATGCGTTATTCACGGCAATTGTTCGAACACTCTCAAGGTTGCTGAGTTTATTGAAACCTAGAAAATCGGAGTGTTTTCCTGAACACTATCTTTTAATTCTTGTTACTCTACCTATAAGTTTCTCTACTCCTTCGTATCATTCGTCATCTTATGATTCTTTTGTGATGTATAGTCAGCACATTATTAATGCTGTTTTCAAAATGCTATGTTTGTGGATCCTAAACTTGATACTTGTGTCCTGTAGTTAAACCTATTAACTTGATGTATATTCAGATAAAAGTTCGAACTCATAAAATTTTGTTACATTGCAGTGAAAACTGATGTATAAACGAAGAATACTTTCCAATAAATTCTCAGGTTTTATGGTTGTGTATTGAAATTAATAATCTAAATACTTCATTTGAAATTATAGCATGTGAACTTAGAATTGTTTGTTCGAAATATGAAAGTAGTAATCCTGATAAGGAAGAGATTTCTAGCCTCCCATGACTAGGGAATAAATAGGTTTTAGAGTAAAATAATGCAAGAAACACATTCAAAGCATTTCCAAATTGTTTTTCTTACATATCTTTCTCCAACAGTTATTTTACTTTGCATGGTTTATTTGTTTTACTTCAAACATTGTAAAGATTAAAATTATACAAATGCCCTGGTATGGCCGAGAGTGGGGAGAGTCACCTCTCCCTCTCGAAATGCTCTCATATGGCCAGCGAATACATAGCCTCTGCCAGGGAAGTCCTACTCACTGCCTTCTCGTAGCGGGGGTGTTGTTTACGAAAGTGAGAGGACGAAAAGCGAATGTCCGCCGCTTTAACCGGGTTGGTGGACATGGGGGGTCCACCGAGGGGAGTTGGAAAACCCTGATTCTAAACCAATGCTGCACATGGGCTCCAGGATCTTGAGGGAACAAATGGCGTACGAATCAACCGTTGATCACCGGCTAACATGGGACTGCATCTCCTCACGATGCTCCACTGCCTTGTGGATCAGACATTCAGGTCAAGGGCTCCGGGTGTGGCCCCCTAATTAAACCACCTGCTTCAATCTGGGCACCTGGGCAGTATCTCAGCCCTCACACAAATCAAATGAGATTTGTGAGGCGCATATTTATCTGGTGCTTCCTTGTACCAATATTTATGTGTTTAAATAATAATAATAAATAATACAAATATTTGTCAATATTTGAACGAATAGTTTGATAAAAAGATAATTTTCACAAATAAAAAAGATTTAAGTCTTTTAATGAACAACTAATAGTGTCAGTTAGTCATATCCAACGTAGTACCTGGAACACATGTGCGTCGGTTCAAGTTTTCACATTACATTATAACACCAAGATGAACTTAATAGTTCGGGTCCCAGTTTATTAAACGTAGTAAATGTATCAATAGTGATACAAACGTTTAGTAATAGAAAGAGAAGCAGAAAGCATGAGACAATTTCGGGATATAAGGGAAGACAAAGAGTGAGTGCATCTGAGTCATTCTACCCAATATCTCCAATCTTTGGAACTTAAAATATACCTTTATAGTCATCAGATAATAAGTTTATTTTCATTAAATCTTAGTTCAGTATACACAAGGTCAGTTGAGTAGGGATATACCGATACACCTAATTGTCCATTACTTTGTTTTTCAAAGGTACAGGATATAACTCAAACTTGTCAGTTATTTAGTTTATACAATTGAGTCTTATTTAAATCATGACCAGTTTACGGAAACAGTAATGTTGTATTTCGAGGCTCAGTAAGAATCTAGCTCAGCTTTAAAAACTGAAAAATTGTTTAAGTGGCCCATGAAAATGATCTTTGGAGTTAACGGAGTGTCTAACTTAATTACATACTTGACCTGAACAATTGGTTGGAGGGAATCGTGCTAGTCTGGTATCAGGAAATTTAAATGAACATTTGTCTAATTCTTCGAACCAGTGAACGCAGCCTCGCGTAAGAGCATTCAACATTAAAATCGCCTTAAGAAGGGAAGATGATTTCAGTCCTAATAATTTCCTTAGCTAGTGGTTCCCCAGATGTTCCCTAAAAGCTGTAAAATAATTTTGCTATCTGATATTGTGTATGGGTGCATTAGATGACCGTTAATTTGTACGGTAATAAGTTTTCTGTCCCAATCTACCCTCATCTGATATGTGGTTAACAAACTCAGTGTAGTTTGTAGCTATATGAAAATTTTTTCTTGTATATCCTCAATTATAGGTATGGTTTTCATTGAAAACATTTTCATTCCCAATTGTATTACTGGCTTTGATATTTTTTGGTCATCGTGTTAAAGAGTTAGAACGTCCACCAAACATACTAGAAAAAACTATATTCATCTTGGGAATTTGTTTATCTATATTGAACTGTCCAGTTGAATGGTTATCGCTTATGTAAGTCTATTTATTTGTTTCTTAGATTTACTAGTATATATATATATATAATTGGTTATCACAAACTTGGAATGGGGATTGATAATGAAAAATGAAAAATTGTATCTTCAGATCTGAACTAAAATACATCGCCGTCTGTACATGATGGTTTCAAATGCCCTGGCATGGCTGAGGGTGGGGAGAGTCAGCTCTCCCTCTCGAAATACTCTCACATGGACACGCGTATACGGCCTATGCCAGGGAAGTCCTACTCACTGTCTTCTCACGGTTGGGGTGTTGTTTACGAAATTGAGAAAACAAAAAGCGAATGTCCGGAGCCTCAACCGGGTTGATGGATATAGAGGATCCACCTAGGAGAGTTGGAAAACTGATTCCAAACCAATGGTGCACATGGACTCCAGTATCCTGAACCAATTGTTGGTCACTGACTACTATGGGACTGTGGATTAGACCTGTAGGTCAAAGGCTCGGAGAGTGGCTCTCTATGAAAACCACCTGCTTCGGTTTGGGCTCCCGGACATTATTCTAGTCTTCATGCAAATGGAATGATGAATTGTGGTGCATATATATTTTGTTCCCCCTTTGTACCAACATTTGTGTTTAAATAAAATAAGGAAATGTACTCATGAGTTTCGACAAAAGAATGTATTATGTGCATTATTCCTAATATTGAATGTTTGGGTATTTTTGGTCTGTCACGTAGATCATGTTTACTGGAAAATCCCATCAGTTTATTAAGTCGTTCATTATTTCTGTCGTTAATTCCAATTATTCGTGCGTGGTTTATAATAATACCCGAGTTTTCTAAATGAAGTAGGTAATTTTTCCCAGAGTATCTAAAGGCATATACCTGATTTAACGAAGGGACATTATGGAAATATGGTCTTATGGGTAGTCAGAGATCAGAATCGGCTCACATACAATTGACTTTAAATCAAAGTATTCCATCTTACCCGCGTAGATCATTCGTAATTACAAAGCAAATTTTAAATCCACATGCCCAACCCGTGTGTTGTATTCTCAGACCTCTATTATGCCGAATTGTTTACGTATTGTAAGCAAACAGAAATTTGTTGATTGAATATTTATCATTCTTGAAACCAAACAATTTTAATTGAAATACTACCATCAACTAACTCTTCACTTTCACAGACTGATTAATTCGGAAATACCAATTGTTAAAGTGTAATTTTAACAATTGGTAATTACACTGCCCCCAAATGCCCTGGTATGGCCGAGAGTGGGAGAGTCCTCTCTCCCTCTTGAAATGTTCTCACATGGACACGCGTTTATAGCCTCTGCTAGGGAAGTCCTACTCATTGCCTTCTCGTGACGGGGGTGTTGTTTACGAAATTGAGAAGACAAAAAGCGAATGTCCGGAGCCTTAAACGGGTTGATGGATATAGAGGATCCACCTAGGGGAGTTGGAAAACCCTGATTCCGAACCACTTATGCACATGGACTACAGTATCTTGAAGGGAAAAATGGCGTGATTATAATCCTCTCTGTATATATTGACGAGTTATTTATTTGTCAGTTGAACGCAAACTACATTTCACGTTTCTATAAACTAACTTATGAATATCAGAAAATTATTTCATCTAATAACGTTAAAGATTAAAGATTTATCGATCTGTCTGTTATAGTTCCTCTTATTACTACCCAGCTACTCCTATTACTTAGTATTCGTGGACACTACTTCACTCGACAAGTCCTCAAGTCAGAACACGGCTAAACAGAAACGAAATTATATTCCAGATGACAAGGGTAGATGGAAATAGGAATCACAATTGGAGAAACGTTAGTATACTTATGGTTTTCATACGAGAAGATTCTAGAGTCTTCTCCAAGTATCCACTAGCGCTGATTGGTTAAAAAATAACCAATCAACGTGCCCCAACATAATCCTGCACGGAACATGCTTTAATCCAATCTATGTCCCGCTAACATTATCATTAAGATTTTTTCATTAGTTAAAATATTGGGAAGTTTTGATAGACTTTGAAATTCGTAAAAATCTTCAACTATTAGTCACAATTGAGTTGTGAACTCTAACCGGATAGTCTATTCACCTACCTATACTGTTCGGACCGATAATCGTTCAATGAATAACCATGTTATGGTATGTTTACTTTTAGATTTTGTTGAAACTCCTGTTTCTACACCAAACAGCTGGCATTGTGAATCTATTAATGTTAAGTATTAGTATCTAATATATATTGAACTGTACTAATTAATTGTGTCTTACTGTTAACAAACCTTACAATGTTGTTTAAATGTTCAAATGCAATCTTTTTCTTTTCCTATTCAGATATAACTTTTCATTTTGGCTTGTCTTAAGTGATATACGTCAAGGTTTATTTTATGCTACACTTGTTTGCTTTTGGCTTGTTTTCACTGGTGAGCACATGATGCAAGAATCATCATCAGGGAATCGATCAAAGTCTAATAATAATTATTATGGTTTAAATGGATTGTATTGGCCAAGAATTTTACTTGTGGCCAGTTGTTGTGCTGCTTTATTTATTTTTGAATTAGCTGAACGTGGAGTACAAATACGTAATCCATTTTACAGGTAATTGTTAATATGAGGGGTTGTGCAGATAATCTAATGTTATCGAGACTATGTACTAATCTAAGCTAGAAAACAACTAAAAAAATTGAGAGCACTGGACTACTTCACTCAGTCCATGATCTAGAGTATAATACCTCAAATCAATTAAAGTTAGACGTGCATACCACTGGATTACGGCCAAGTTGTTTAACTGTTCGCTAGCGAAACTATGGATCCCGGGTCCAGTGTCCTCTGGTGGCGCGTCTCTGACGACAGATGTCCATTGCTTTCAGGTTTCCAGTGGTTGTCTAACTTAGATCGTTTCGCGATTTCAATTACAAGTATTCCGTAGCTATTTCAATGTTTATTAAAGATGTCCACAGTGTAAATGTATGATAAAGATCAAACATTAAAAGGTAGGGATCAACAAATAACAAACACATTTGGTAAAATTGTAATCAAAGTTCTGTCGTATCTGCCACCTTAATGCGGTGTTCGGGATTGCTTACTTCGGTGACTTAATTGACTTATATTGGTTTAAATAACTGTTCTACCATGTCAAGCAGGTCGGCTAGAGTGATGTGAAAATAAAAGTATTGTTTGACGTTTAAAGATGAAGTTGTTTTTGTGCGTTGTGGTTCTGTTAGTCATATGCTGAGATGTTATATTTTTAGAGGTAATCAGGAGACAACGCTGACTAATCTAGGTTCTGTGCTAATGGACACTCGTCAGCGGGATATACCCGTCATATTGAGGGGACGCGTGTCTCTTATTCAATTCAAACTCGCATCACCTAGCCTTACAGTATAAGACGTTACCACTGAGTTATCCGGTCCGTGACGGATCTCCTGCAGATTACCTTAAACAACCTAACATTTTCAAACGACTATGGTAAGCGATAGTGTCAGGAATTGACATAAATAAATTAGACCATATGTGTAAATTCTACTCAACTTAGACTTACGTTTAGAATATAAGTAAGGCATCCACACAAGAAAACTGCACAGATATAAAGACAAAATTATGTTACACGTATTAGAATAAACCGAAATTATCAAATTATTATTGATAATTGTAAAAGAGATGTTATTCGGTACAACACATAGACTACAAAAGTTGCCGAACATTGTTCAAACTACTGATTATTAATAAGTAATATACTGCGGCACACAAGCGACAGTAAATTGATTTTTATTTGAATTTATGTGCGTTCCAGAAGATGAACTTGAAAGATGAGAGTTTTTTTAAACCAGTGCCTCTTTAAAATGAAAAGAAAATACCATTATTGCATACAACGAATTGTTCATCAATTATAAAATCATGTAGAAAGTGTGTAGTCTAAAGATGTATCTGTAATTAAATTCATTTAGTATTGTTTGTTTGAATCTTCCTATCGATGTGTTAGAACTGTAACTGGTCAGTCTCTAATTGGCATATGTGCATACTGTGCGTATTGCCTCGATATAGCCTAAATTCACAAGCATTGTAAAGAAAGATGGATAGTGGCTAGCAGTAGAATCCAGGACGCGCTTTTCGTCCTGACTGACGAGTCCCAAATAGGACGAAACGCGCGTCCTGGATTCCACTGCTAGCCACTATCTATCTTTGCTTACAATGTATCTGTAACTGTTTAATTTATTTGACTGAAAATTTATACACACCCTTGTCATTATCTATCAAGATATTATGATTAACTCCGTTAATATGTTTCCATCTTATTTTATCGTTTGCCAGTATATGGTCACATCCAATTGCTGCGAAAATGGGCTTAACAAGTATTGTCATCGGTGCTTTGTGTGCATTTGCTTATATGATCTATTTAACTATATTGGTTGTTAAAGCATTTATACAAATATTGGGCAAACGTCGTTTGTTAAACAATCTTCCAATGGAACAACGTAGATATTACAGTGGTGTTATATATCGTTTTATGGTACTTTTAACTTATACAATAATATGCGCTGGACTTACTGTTGCATTCTTTATCTTTAGTCAGGTAAGAATGATTTTCGCGAGATTTTCTCTTTTCTTGGAGGTTATCGTTTTTACTTCCGAGTTTCGTAAAGTTATTCAATAGGTCGGTACTGGTTGACATCGTTAGTTGTTGTTTTAGTAACCGGTTCTTTCATCTTGGATGAGATTCGTCTCTTGTTTTAAAGATGATTTACATCAAGAACTGGTTTTGATTTAATAGCCATTGAGAAATAGGATCACTAAATGGATAACTGTCCTTATAAGAACTTTCGTTTAGATTTGGATTTACTTGAAATTCAGTCACTGGGATTTTACAAATATATTTTTCATCCTCAATGAACTGCTGTCTTATTCTGAAGTTGTTATTGACCAGCAGTGTTTATTCCATGGTCCTCTCAAAGGGTGGAACGTGTAAGCTTCAGACCTCGCAGCTACTAGGTTATCTGTGAGCTATGAAATTAACACCTACCGGTTTATATTGTCTGCCTACACGAATTCACGACATTATCAGACTAATATCCAGCACCAATGGTAGTATCTATTTCACGCTGAACATTGTTGTAAATTCCATACTTCCATACTATTGAAAGTGTAAAAAAAAAGAAAGGTAGCTTACTTTTGTGTTATGATTCTACGGTCTGATTTATCTACTCAGCATACATTCTCCTGAAAGTTCATTTGAAAGAAACCATTTTATGCAAACACAAGATATAGACTACTGAATACCTGGCCCCCGAATGCTCTGGTACGACCGAGAGTAAGGAGAATCCGCTCTCCCTCTCGAAATGCTCTCACATGGCCACGCATATATAGCATCTGCCAGGGAAGTCCTACTCACTGCCTTCTCGTGACGGGGGTGTTGTTCACGAAATTGAGAGAACGAAAAGCGAATGTCCGCCGCTTTAACTGGGTTGGTGAATGTGGAGCATCCACCTAGGAGAGTTGGAAAACCCTCATTCCAAATCAATGGTGCACATGGGCTCCAGTATCCTGAGAGAACAAATGGCGTATGAACCAATCGTTGGTCATCGGCTACCATGTGACTGCATCCCCTGACGGTGCTCCACTGCCTTGTGGACTAGACCTTCAGGTCAAAGGCTCGGAGTGTGGCCCCCCAAGAAAACCACCTGCTTCAGTTTGGGCACCCAGGCAGTATCACAGCCCTCACAGAAATCAAATGAGATTTGTGCAGCGCATATTTATCTGGTGCTTCCTTGTACCAATATTTATGTGTTGAAATAAATAAATAAATAAAACTGAATACCTACAAATAATACTTGTTCCTGTATAAAGATGATTGAACTGACCAGGACAAGAACATAAATGGTATTCTTCATCAAGTAATTCTACACTTATTTAAGATGGCTCCCTTACACTTCCATATCATCATCTTACTATGTGATATGTGTATTACTCCCTTCCGTATATCATTGTTCTTTAGTTCGCTAAGGCTTATTAGTTCAAGCTTATTATCTGTTAATCAATCTCATGTTTTCTCACTATTTTTTTCTGTCAATATTTTAAAGTTACGTTGCTAATGGTATAAATGTCGACCATTCTGATTGTTATCAGAAGGGGGTTTTGTCGAGATTTTTAGAAATTTTATATAGTTGAGATCATGAGTCAATTGAAGCTACACCATGAAACGGCTGTCCAGTGCTTCCAGATTTTCCATGGTGGTCTAGCATCAATTAACTCACGCTTTCAACTATGAAAATCCTAAATCTCCACAAAACTCTTTCTGATAAATTACATTTTTCTCAAGCTTTACATTGATTATACTCACTATGTGAATCATGTTTGTTCATGATATACCTTTCTTGTTTGTTCTCTTTTCTATAGGTTACAGAAGATCAATGGAAATGGGGTGAGAAAAGTGTAGAATATACTTCAGCTTTTATAACTGGTGTTTATGGTATGTGGAATGTATACGTTGTAGCTGTATTGTGTTTGTATTCACCATCACATAAATTTCGTAGTGCCGCTGGTCAACAATTATACAATCGATTATTAATTCATAATTCTGTAACAACAACCATATTACCTGGTACCACTAATAGTAATACCTGTGCTTCTACTGTTGCAACAATACATGATTCATTTATAAGTCATGATATTGATATATATGATAAACAATCAGAAACAATTCAATTAGTTCCAAAACAATCAATTGATTATAAAGAGAATTTACCATCTACATCTACATCTTTATCAAATGTTGAAACAAAATCTTATCTTTTAACAGAAGGTTTGAAATTTATACGTAAAGAAGCATTTGAATAAAAATTAGCATGAAATGATTTACAAACAACAGTAAGTACTACTACTACTACTACTACTACCACTAATACTACTACTACTATCACCACAACTACTACTATCTATGTTCATCAGTGTCTTCATTTCATTTTATTGCATTCAACTAAAGTTCAGTAGGTTTCTTCTTTATGTTTATTGATATACCATATACACATTTTGTTTCACCATTTTTTATGCATCCTTATTCTTTATAAACAGTACTTACATAATTAACATACTATACCAAAGGTGCTTTATTATTATTATTATTATTATTATTATTATACTGAATACTCCCTTGCATTTGCATTTCTATGAAATATTTTACATTTTATTTGTATTCATCTATATGCTAGTCCGACCTTTTGTTGTTTTTTTTTACTTTATAATACGATATTACTTATTAGTAGTTTAAAATTTGTCTATTCAAAATTGCTGATACACATTACTGTTATTGTTGTTATTTACATTCATTTATTAAAACATTTTTTGTTTATATTCATTACATATTCCTTCCGGTGTGTTCATATAAAATGATTATTATGTGCCTCGGTTTCTCTCCTTTTAAAAAAATATTTTGTTTAAATGGGCTAAAATAAATCAGGCATTTTATGATATAACTTTTCATTGTTTGTTTGTTTCTTTATTCTGTTGCTTTTTCTTTTGAAGTTTATTTGTTGAAGTTGTCAGTTTATTCATTAATAAATTGTAAGTTCCAAAGCTCCTGGTCTCTACTTCAGTTTTTTCTTTTTAAGGGGTGTTATAACTGTGTTTTTGCTACATAAACGACCTAGCTATTCCTATTGCTTAGTATTCTTATGCGATGACACTTGACAAGACCCCAAAATCAGAACACGTTGAACAGGAATGAAATTGTATTCAAAATATCAAAGGTATGTGAACAGCAATCAATAGTTTAAATATCGTTCATATATTTATAGTATATGCATAAGAAGTTTCTAGATTTTTCTGCAATAATATGCCCGGGCTGATCGGTTTAAAATTAACCAATCAGCGCGCAGCAACACCATCATGCATAAAACATGCTTAATCCAATCTATATCCCACTAACAAGGGGAGATGGAGTAATGGTTGGTGTCAAACTAGCTTTCATATAAACAGTGCGAATGAAAGCTAAGTACATAAATTTGTATTTGGCAAGTAGATTACACAAGTCAATTAGATTTCATGGATTGGTATCTTAACATCGTTAATATTTCCCCCAAATGCCCTGGTACGGTCGAGAATGGGGAGAGTCCGCTCTCCCTTTTGAAATGCTCTCACATGGCCACGCGTATATAGCATCTGCCAGGGAAGTCCTACTCACTGCCTTCTCACAGTGGTGGGGATGTTTATTAGATTGAGAGGACGAATAGCGAATGTCCAGCACTTTCACCGGGTTGGTGGACATGGAAAGTCCACTTAAGGGAGTTGGAAAACCCTCATTCCAAACCAATGGTGCACATGGGTTCCAGTATCCTGAGGAAACAAATGGCGTATGAATCAATCGTTGGTCACCGGCTACCATGTGACTGCATCTCCTAACGTTGATCCACTTCCTTGTGGATCAGACCTTTAAGTCGAAGACTCTGGGTGTGGCCACCTAAGGAAACCACTCGCTTCAGTTTGGGCACCTGGGTAGTATCACAGCCCTCACAGAAATCAAATGAGATTTATGTGGCGCATATGTATCTGGTTTCCCTTTGTACCAATACTTATGTGTTCAAATAAATAAAAAAATGTAATATTTATGAAGAGAGTATAACCGTTTATTTCTGCGAGCAAGTAATATTACACCAGATTTTGGTTGGATAGGTAGGATTATTACTAACTCGTTCAAGTTTCAGAAAAGGTAGTCTTATCATGAACAATATGCCTCACTTTATTTTATTATTTAAGAGATTCAGGTGTTTTTTTAGGGAAATATTCAATCTCATAACATTCGAAAGTACTAACAGTTTTCTTCGAGATACTGTATTTTGTGCGAAGCGTAGTAGTTTGCACAGTTGTTTATAGGATCTTTCTGATGATCGAATTCAAACCTCCATTGAAAAAAGGTACCTCACAACAACTTGCCTTTCAGTTGTCGTAATTTGTTTTGCGATCTGCAACTTCCAATCAACAGCAAACGTATGATAACTTACTGAGTATTATACAGTGTGTTAGCGGGAAATAAACCGGGTTAAGGCACGTTATGTGCATGGTCGTTACAGCGCACGCTGACAGATTATTGGAGAAGCATCTAGAAGTTTCTTATGCATATAGTATAAATATATGAACGTTTTTCTAACCATTGATTGCTGTTCACCTACCCTTATTATTTCGAATACAATTTCTTTCCTGTTCAATGTGGGGTCTTGTCGAGTGTTATTGTATAAGAATACTAAGCAATAGGAGTAGCTGGGTCGTTTATTAACAAAACAATTGTAATACAGTCAGTCTGGAACTTATGATTCGCTCTATTTATTTACATTATATAATTAAGTTAAGAATCTTGTTTGTATGCCTGTTTAAAATGGTGAAAATGTTCTCGAATTTCAGATTATTTATTTCATAGTAATCTGAATTGCGTGTTCACAGAAGAATCATTGATTGCTATATACCTTCTGTGAGTCGAGTAACGATGTTGATTGTGTTATAAAGGGAAATTATTCCATTATTAAGCAGTTCAGTAGGTACTCAACTTCTAGTATTGTTCTTTTTGGTATTAACAAAATAAGCAACGTAATGTGCATAACTAAGAACTGGTGCTTCATTCCACTCATATACCTAGTTCTAACCTAAGAGAACACATCATCTCACTCTGTCAAACAAAAATATCCCCTTTTTCTTATTGGTGTTATCTCTATCCGCAAAAAAAATGGATGGGAATGTAGTGATAATGGAATTAAAGCGAGTTTTGAACTACAGGTGAAAAATGGTCAAGAAGAGAACATTATGGAAACTGCATGGCTTCGATATGCAGGCGTAGTCACTGTAAATCTTTATATAATAAGTATATTATACTATCAGTAAGAATGAGTGTATCCATTAAAGGTTGTTGACTAGTAGGATAGAGCAATGAAGTGACTTAAACTTCATATTACACAAGTTAGTAGCCACATCATTGTGAGTCAAATATGGCGTAATAGATCTACTGATTGAATACCACAGACAAATGAACTAATACTGACGCGACTTAAGTCACATGGGTATATGTATTCGTAATGCTAAATACTGAATACTCATTTCAGTATTGTCTATATTTACTCAACACGGCGATCCATAATATCTTCGAACTGAAACCAGTGAGTAGAAGCACGGCTAATCATATAAAAAGAACCGGTCAATAAAACAAAAGCAATAAAGTTGGTGATTTTTTGATATATATATAATGCAAATTGGTTGCTTTACAGAGCGATACTTACTGATCGATCCAAAGAGAGCAAAATTTTGAACTGCGACCAGCGGCACTATTTAGCCAAGCTTTATATTTTATTTCATAATGTTTCAGTCCAATAAACTAATCAACATAGGGAAACAAGTATGAACATCTCATGAAATAAGATCAAATCTTGCTGAATTGTAGTTAACTTTTTATTGTTTTTAATGCTAGATCTAATGATGTGCATTATCGCTTCACAAGGGAATGCATGTATTTCTAGTTCGCTAACGTATAGGTAACTGAGAGGAAGATTTTATTTGCCTCAGCTTAGTATCCAATACTTCATTCATGGGGCATTACAAATCGATTGACCTCATAGTTCACTTTGTTCTCTGAACTGGATGGTTTGGTTGTGGAGCTTTCATCGTTCTTCTGAACGATATCATCAGCACAGACTTTGGGTAGAAGTGAAGTGTTCGAATTTCTCCTAGTTCTCTCTATTTCGTGGTGAGCAACAACTCCAGTTTCTTTGTACGGTCCAACGGGTCTAACCTTGATTAATTCAACAGTTATTTGGAGGTTAATGTATTAGAGTGTTCATGTTTTCGAATTTCAGAGGGGTTTCTGAAACCGGTGTTTCTCATGTAACAAGACAGTCACTTATTTGGTTATATTTAGGTTTTTTAGATAAGATTAAGAGAAAGGATGTGTAATGTGATGAAAAAAGCATACATTTAGGATGAAATATGAGTTGTGCAGGATAATCTTGAAGTATCTAATATGAACTTTTGTTGTAAAAGTCACCCTTTTTACTGAATTTTCGATATATTTGTTATTTTCAAACTTTGTTTATCATTGAGACCTTAAATGTTTAATTTATTGATTATTCTTGTGTTCATCGCTTTGTTCGTGAACTTGTAGTGACCTGCTTTTCTGGATGAGAACGCGATTGGTATAATGGAAACAATTATTATTATAACCAATTGTACCAGTGATTATTTTACTGTACTCGTTGTTGTTTAACTGTATTAAAATCACTTTTCGTTCAGTCGGCCGTCTTGTTCGTTCGAACTTTTTCACGCTCTGTCCTTATTGCATGTACTCATTGGCACGTCTCGGTATTCTTTCAATACCACGAGATCGCCAATAAATATACTTCATCTATACTACTTACGGCCTTCTGGTTTACGAGCTATCAAAAGAACCAAGTCGATTTTGGGCGCGTAATCTTACTGTAGTGGTGATCATAGTCAATGGAAACTCGACGGTATCTATAAACTCTAGGAGACCATGATAGTGAACATTTGTAGTGAATTTTGTTCCGATAATTATTGTAACCAACAATATTTTTATTAATTAGCAATTATATACGTGGATTTCTGTGGTGCTTGTACTAATTGATAATTCCTTAATAATTGATTCCGCGCTTATTACGGATTGTAAATTTAATGAGTTCAGTTTTTCTTATATAGTTATATCTGTCTGTAGATGGCATCGAGTCTCGATTGACTATGATTACCACTACAATAAGATTACGCGCCCGAAAACGACTTCGTTCCTTCGGTAGCTCGTAAACCAGAAGGCTGTAAGAAGTATAGATGAAGTATATTTATTGGCGATCTCGTGGTATTGAAAGAATACCGAGACGTGCCAATGAGTACATGCAATAAGGACAGAGCGTGAAAAAGTTCGAACGAACAAGACGGCCGACTGAACGAAAAGTGATTTTAATACAGTTAAACAACAACGAGTACAGTAAAATAATCACTGGTACAATTGGTTATAATAATAATTGTTTCCATTATACCAATCGCGTTCTCATCCAGAAAAGCAGGTCACTACATGTATTTATTTGGACGTTTTGGGGATTTATGATAACTAAGATTTATATACCGACTAAGGATTTCCGAAATACAGCCATTCAGGGCAGGTAGAACTAGATAAATACAAATGAACGTACTATATTTGGAATCTGTCATCAGCGATCAATCAAGTACAAAGAAATCATCAGATAGTACAAATACCAAAATCACCACAGGTTGAATAAGAATCCAGATTTCGGTTCATCATGTGTATGTTTGACTGTGTGTTAGATGTAGGTGATGTATGGTCTGGAATCCATTCATTATTTATAGAACTAACAACAGAAATTGAAGTAAACTCACTTGGTTCCTGGAAACTTTTGACCATCATGTCAGTTGTGTGCAAATGAATCACTGGTATCTAGGATTTGACCATAGATTTTCCAACATTTTTCATCACAATCTACATGGCTAGTTGAAGATCGTTTCCACTGTAATATGCAACTTCTGCAGACTCTAAATACCTCATATTCGAACGAAGAATCCTTCCTTTTAATAGTTGTGATGAAGTCTCTTTGGTTACAGAAAGTTTCGCATTTCTATATCTCAGTAGAGTTGTGTTTACTCACCTCTTCATTTTATGAAATGTCGAGGCAGCAATGGAATTAATAGCAGTTTTAATGTTGTGGTAAAAGTTTCTGCCTGAACATTAGATTAAGGGCGCCTGGGAGCAGTGAACAGATGTTTGCACCCTATACCATTCAACCAGGTAGGGACTAGGTCTGCAGCAAAATTGGGGCTCTTATCAGTCACTAATATTATAAGAACCACCTCCTGACCAAACACTTTTCATAATGCTAGGATTGTGAAGTAAGAATTAGGTGAGGTTTTGAAGAGAATTTAGGCCAATTGGAAAAAAAACGACAACAAATGCATAGTATTAACCAAGGAACGGACCACAATGGTCTGCATGAATTCTCTCCCAGGCCTCAAACGATACTGGCCATGGAGTCCACTTCGAAGGCTGACTTTTCAACCTATGACATTTCTCACAATTGTTTGCTGTATGACATATATCTGCATTTATCTCTGGGAACCAACATGTGAGTCTTGCAAAGGACTTCATTTTCTCAACACCTAAATGTCCATTATGAAAATTTTTAAGAACAGATTTACGTAACGAAGGAGGAATAACAACACGATGATTTAAACACAAAATGCCATCAGGAGTAGTGGATAACTCATCCCGCTTTGAATAATAGACAGGAAATGTACATTTCAGTTTAGTATTCCAACCTTTCTATGTAGCACTGAATATACATCCAAAGTATCTACGAGTTTCTCTACTGAGATCTGGACGTCTTATCGGTAAAGGTTGCACTAACAAACAGTCTGAAGTATTAAAGGGTCTATCTTGTAATGTTTGTCGAGAAATGAAGTCAACGTGTTGAATTTATTTGGCACTTCTGTGCTGAACTGTATAGTCATGGGCACTCAAAACAATACTCTATCGTTAAACCATATCAGCTGAGGAACGAGCTAGAAAATTTTCAGGATGATAAATGAACTTTAAAGCTTCATGATCAGTAACAATGGTGAACTTCTTTCCAAATAAATATTTGTGAAGTCTTTTAACAGCCCAAAACACAGCTAATGCTTCTCGTTGCGTTTGTGAATAACCTTGTTCAGTAACAGTATGTTTGCGCGAAACATAGATAACTGGCCTACCTTCCTGTTCCAAAACTGCACCAATACCCACAGGTGATGCATCAGTAATAAGTACAGAATGTACACTGGGTGAGTAAGTTCGAAGAACAGCATGACTTTGATGAAACTTCAGCAGAATTCGTAAGCATGGCTCTTATTCTTCACCCAATTTAAATGAATTCAATGACAAGATTTGAAACAATAGTTGGCACAACAAGAAAAATTAGGAATAAAACGGAAATAGTATTGAAGAACAGCCACTGGTGGACGCAGTTCTGTTGGATTTTTCGGAGATGGTGCATTTGTCAGTGTAGCTAGTCGCTTCTCATCTGGTTTAAAATCGTTACTGTCAATTTGGTATCCATAACATTCAGAAATAGATACACAAAATGAACACGTACTTGGATTCACCGTAATATTCTTCTCAATTAAACTATGAAGTAAAGCAATAAGTCTCCGGTCATGAACTACTTTATCAGAACGATGAATAATAAGACCATCTCGATAAACTTTAACACCATCAATATCACTTACTACATCACTAATTACTCCTTGAAATATGGCTTGAGAACAACTTAAACGGAAAGGAATGAAACTGTATTTGAATCGATCGGACGGAGTGTTGATTGTTGTCCAAATAGATGAATAATCTGAGAAAATTCGAATATATGCGTCTCTGAAGTCAGTTTCATTGAATATCCTAGAATAGGAATATCTGCAGCTCCCACAGTCATGCATGTTTGCTTCGACAAAGAGAAGTTTGGTGTTTATCTGCAATCACCACATGTTCTAAGAGTCTTGTCGTCATACCTCAAGTGCGTAACAAAAGGAATACCTCATGCCGAAGAACATACTGTTATTATTGTAAAGTCTCTTACTTTTTGATCATTTTGTCACATCATTCTATGAAACTCTGATTTCTCTCTGCATTCAAAGCTAGGAAACTGCACATGACTAATTAGAATTTCATTAAGAAATCTACATGAAAATGAAATTATTTTTTCTGGAAAAGTCATATTCTTTAGCAGGTTATAAGCTTCTTTCCCAATGAACGTCAGGAAATGAGCTGTGAATCTGACATATTTAATTTCTTGTCTATTCTCTCACCAGACTTGGGACGCCCACATGTAGTCTTCGAAGTCATCTTCATTTGAATTAACATCTAACTGCCCATGATCTGACTCCCTCGTGAATCCAGCATAAGTAGAAGTATACGAAGGAGTGTACAAACTAAGAATCTTCGAATTAGTGCTATTTAACGCAGGTAGATCTAGTTAAGCACAAATGAACGTCTTGTATTTGGAGTCCATAACCAGCACGCAACCAAGTTCAAGAGAATCATCAGTTAGTGCAATTATCACAGAATACTCGGTCGAAAAGTCAATTCGACTACCTCTATATATTATAATTTTCTGTTTGGCTCCATGCTCATAATGATATGTACATTGAAGACCTTGTAAACAACAAAAATAAAAATCACGTTTCTTTTCTATATTTGTGAAAATTTATGCATAACCACACTTATATTCAAGATCTATTGTTTATCTGTATCAGATGTAAAGGAAGATAATCGATTGAGACACACGCCACTGTTGTTATTCGAATAAACTCAATCTCTGCTATCTAGTCCTTTGTTATATTGGTTATTGTTTGTGATTGAAGATTAAAAGTGTATTAATTTTCACAGTCCGTCCCACGTCATGTGAGATTTTTTGATAGAATTATTACTCGATAACACTATAGGGTTTGTATTTCACAACTAAAACATTTTGGCACTGATTTTTCTGCTGACAGTGATTTTCTGGCACATTCTTCGCGTATTCACCTGAATCTGAAGTCATTAACTAGGGTAGTGACAAAGCAGAGTTACAAGTTCTAAACCTGACAAACGTGACACAATTCAGTAGGCTAAAAACACGTAGTTTGTTTCCACAGGTGGAAGTCCTGTTTCGTCGGCGCAACATACGTTCAAGAGCACTAAAATTCTCTTTTGCGCTTGGAATCTTGCCAATGGAAGTAGCGTCTCCTGTATCCAATATTACAGAAAATGTCCCAACGTCGGAAGCTTATGATTAGTTAAAACAGATTACTATTCAATGTATGTAAATAGTTGCGACGTTAAGGGACAAGTCGCAGTCCCAGTTATTATGTCATATAAGGCAGTTGATTAGAACCCATAAATTTAATGACTCTTCTCTAAAGGAAATTCGACTACAACAATTACCAACGGTATCTTGGCAAATTCTTTGTGTTTATAATCAACCTTTGGCATTAGGGAATCTAGCCGTCATGGCAGACAAGTTTTTGTGAGTATTATTATTACCATACTTTTTGCATGGACTATATCAGAAACAACTTGTAGCACTGAGGCTCCGAACATAGATTCTTTAAAAGCCGAATTAAGTGACCTATGCATACGTAATGCATCCACTGTAGCTGGTCCTGAAATCAAGCTGGATGCACAGCAATTAGCGATTTTCAATTTCAAATGTCGAAGGTCCTCAGTCTCGGAGAGTGGTTGATAGTCGAAATACCACAAGAACAAACAAAAAGGACGACCGCATCTTTTGGCATAATAAAAATATCGCGAAGAAGCAAGGAAATGCGTTACATCCTGCAACTTAAAATAACCTGTCCCTCAAGTGGCCTCTGAGCATTCCCACATCATGAGGTACCCAATAAGACTATGATTGAGGACCTCGTAGTGATTATCGGTTGCTGATTAATTCTACACTACTTGGTCGTTACTTTATTCTCCATTCGCACAATTTTTTGCTTTCGTTACTTGTAAGGAACGTATCCTAAAATCGATTTTGTGAGAGCATACCATCGGATTCTAGTAGGACAGTAGATATACCAAAAACGGACATTAATACTCCTTTCGGTTCGTTTGAATTCCTGAGGACGCTATTTGGATTAGAGAATGCCACACAGGCACTTCAACAACTTTTGGAAGTCACTGATGGCCTAGATTTTGTTTGTTTTGTATATCGACAGTGTATTAATAGCTAACAATCGATTACATGATCATGATGACCAACTACATAGACTTTTTGAAGGATTTCAACGACTTGATTCATCCAAAAAGACTCTCAGAGTTAAGAGCTTAGATTTTTGAGCTACACGACCAACGACGAAAAATTTGTAACCAACAAAACTTTCTGAAAACCAGATTTGGTGAATGAACTTGGGAATGATTGACACTATCTTCGGTTTATTTTGTACTGTTCAGCCAAAGTCGAAATTTTTTCATCTTATCTCCCGAAGCGATAGGTGGTATTTTGTATTCAAAATAGCAACTGTTTCCACAAAAATGATTACTCGTCTTGAGTCTAAAGCAACATCAATTTTGAACAATGATTTGTCTCAGGTAACAATAGGAGCAGTGTTGATATGAGGAGACCAAATCATTTGCCTTATTTTCAAAGAGATTGGCACTGACTCAACGCGATACAGGACTTTTGCGAGAAAATTATCACCAATTAACCAAGTGATTAAAATTTTTGAACATTCATTTTACGGTAGAGGTTTTTTGATATTAACTGTGATTTACCCTTTTGATGCTATCAAGAAATGCAATAATCAAAATACACTTACCAAGTTCCGACCAACATACAAATATAGGAAGCAGTTACTGATATGCGATAACGATAACCTTGGTGATTTACTAGACGTGTATCAGTCACGGGTTGTCGAAGAGGGAAGTGATGATCCATGAGTGAATACGTGTTAGTCAAGCCTCCTCTTAAAGTTATCCACTGATGGGGCTGTGGCCTCTTCTTCTGGGAGATCACTCCAAATGAGGCAACTCTAAAAGGGAAAAAGTGAGGACGAACCCATGCGTTTGTTATTTTGATTCTCATTCATTTGAGGGTTGCTTCGAGGAGCGTGGTGATGATGTTCTAGTTATGTGCACTCATTTGAGTGACCTGGGATACTTCATTTGTTATATCTCAATATTAGATTTCCACCTATTCTCCTATCGGCTGAAAAGAATAACCCTAGACGTTGTAATCTTAACTCGTAAGACTTATTTTCTAGACGTATCACTCACTTGGTTACTAGTATCTGAACTTAGTCAAGGAGATTTGTATCTGCCTTGAAGAGAAGGAGTGCAACGACGTTGTGGACTATAATGTGAGGATTTGTGGATGTTTTGAACAATTCTTTGAACTCTGGGGAGACACTAAGGAGCTTACTTCTATTAAGGGTGCAGGAGCTCCGCATCAAAATGGAGGTATGTTCACGACATGACATTTCAACAAGTTTTAACACATCTACATCGCATTCCTCCATTGTTGTAAGGTCCTTTTCAAGTTAAAATAAATCCTTTACGGTTTCTATGGACCTCAAACGGCAAAGCGTTATTATTAAAATGTTTTGCGTGCTACTAGTATCTGAACGTGTCTCAAAGAACGCAAACTCTTATACAGAAGATGGGGAAATACATTCTTACGGATTAAAGGATGTGCATGGATGTGGGCCTTACATGATGTCACGAGTATTCTCAGAACTCAGCAGATTCAATGTTATCTCGCAACTGGTTTAAAACTACCTTTCGAAGAATCGGTGTTTTTTTATTTTCGTATCACTCATAATTGCTTGAAGTATTGTATTTTAGGGTTACCGATCGACATGCTTCTATTGGATATACTAATTACCGAAATACCTTTTGTTATCTATACATTATCATTGGCTAGTTGTTCTGTTATTGCTCCACTTTTATTTATCTAATGGCTCTGATGTGTATGTATTATAATTGATGATTAGCACTGCTGCGCGGTCAGGTAGTTAATGCATACAATCGCAACAGGTTTTGAGTTATGATGGCTACGGAAGGCGTCTATTTTCTCACTTCTTATTATCAGAGACAAAGCCAGTAAGAGGTCGTTAACCAGCCGTTACTGCATGCGGGTACAAAATAAATTGGCTTGCAATTTCTTAAAGTTACACTTCAAACCGTTGTTGTTTGACTGTTTCACCAATTCCTGGATGAATATAGAGTCTCATTTGATTGCTTTTGAGTTCGGTAGCTCTTCGTATATCTATGTCGTCTCCACTACGAAATATTGAGACGTCGTACAAGTATAACTTCTCAAACACTATTTTTCAAGCCGAACATACGACAACTGAGGAGATTTGCATTCAAAATTTAACTTTTGGAAAAGCTCAGAACACAGAGTACAGAACCAGGACGGCACAGTTCGTCCTTTACATACCGATATTATTTTATCTCCATCTCAAATGTGTTTTTCTGAAGTCCTAAACAGCCGATTATTGACTACGAAGATAGTATGGGCCAAAATACACAAGGATGTGCTTTTCACACAAGATCTGATGGATAGGATAGTCATGTAGTGGCAAATCTACAATTGTGGAATAAGGGCCATTATTCTAGTGGCAAAGAGAAATGCTCCTAATACCCAATAATCCTACATTGGTGAGGCCAGTTAAAGAACTTGTTATTAACCTTATGGATTTATTTTAACGTATGTTAATCCATTAGTCCATTATTGTGTTGACCAACGCTCACATGTGTTGTCTAAATTAAGTGATGTTATTCGAAGTCAACTAGCTTGCTCGATAGATCAAAATAACAAACCAACCAAGGTCATATGCAGATGTCATGGTTCTTTGACAGGTTTCAGCACTATGTAAGTGCTCCCGTGCAACAAGCGTGCCAAAATGTAAATCGCGAGGCATACCAAATATGCATATGCCTGTAAATTATTCACTTAGTACAAGCCAGACTCGATCGGCCGTCGATTACAAATAAATCTCCCAGTTTCTCCATTGTAAGGGCAATTTTTACCCAAAAGCTGTCCTCCACAAATTCTTCTTGATTGATCACTTCCTCGCCAATTTTCGATTTCTGAGTTCCATGGTCAAACGAAATACGAATGTGGAAAATTTATAATGAACTTAAACCTTTAGTTTCCCTAAGGCATAGATTTTGTTAGGACAATTCGTTCAGTCGACGATACATGGTGGGCCCAAACTATTTCCTGAACTTTTGCCGAATCAATTTATAGTGTCATGTGAACCCAAAGACTAACTCAACAGTACACCGTATTTAATCCAGATTCTCTTGAATTGTCATTAAATAAGGTAATTGACTCCTTCAAACCACAGTTTCATGACTGTGAGAGTAACTTAGGTGTCTCACAATTCCAGCAAATAATTTCGTACTACATTTGTCAAATCTCATAGATACTTTCACACAGATCGGTCTTATATTATACCACTCCCATCAAGTAGTTGAAATTTTATGCGCTGCTAGGCAGCATACAATGGATAAATGTGTCGCAATAGTTATCTGTGCCCTCTAAAATTTGATCTCATTAGTGTTTACCTTTTTTACTAACATGTGCTATCGCATGTCATACTAACTATTATCTCACACAGCAATCTACAATTCGACTCCATTACTGTGCGCATGTCATGGTTTCGTTTTCAATGTGTTTGTATGCGAATAGGGTTGGCAAATACTTAAAAGGCCTCTAAAAAGTTCCAGGATCCTGATCACAGTCTTGGTCTATGTGTGTATTTACGAATCTAACTGTTAAGTGACTATTAATCAAGCGAACATCCAACACAACTGTCATGATGTATAACAAGGTTACCTTTCTGTTATATTAAAGCACACATCCGGACTAAAATATAGTTATTCGCAGATAAATTATTATTATAACTAGTGAAGAAGTTCAACTTCAATATCGTACTTTCCACATAGGCTGTGCAGCAATAAACATTAAAATTAGGAATAAGTGATCGGCAACTCTCAATCGAACCGTGCAACCCATCATAAAATCCTGACTTAGCATCCTTCATTCAGAATATCTGAGGTAGCACTGGATGATTTCAACGCACTACCGACCCACCTGCATTAAGTCAGCTCATGAGCATGTATCGTTATTAGAACTTGAAAGTCATGTAAAAGTGGTTCATAAAATTGACCACTATAATGGCTTAATTACATCAGTGCACATTTGTGTTCAGTGATTCTCCGTCAGTAACACTCGAGGGATGGCAACTCCTGTAGTTTCCACACTTCTTTGAACATGAGGACAATAAAGCTTCTTAACAATGTTTTAAGTGCTCCTGAAGAATAAGTATGCGTAAAAATACGTCACACTTGGGCTTATAGAGAGCGTGTGTAAAGTGTCTTAGGCCCCCTTTCACGGCTCGACGACTGTAAAATCGAAACAATTCGACTACCATGTACGCCGAGTCAGATTAAACAATGATGCGAACTCACTGTAAGGTTATATGGATTAGGCAGTCACACTAAGCGGGTCAACCTACAGCATAAGCTTATGAATAGCGATTATAGCCCTTAGCCTAACAATAATGTTGCATGGTATTAAAAAAATGCGTATTTTCACGCTTTTCTAAAAACTTCAATTTAAATTTTGATGATCCTTGTCTCAACAATTTATGTTGAATAATCATAGGTATCACACTGAGGATGGATTAATCACTTTCCACTCAGAGACTTCAAGCAAATTAATTGACTAATCAAAGGATAAAGCGAAATTTTACGTTCACAGGCAACTAGTCACGCCAGTTGCTCCTCTGTTTTCTACAAAACATAAAACATAACAACCGCTCAGTCGATAAGCCACAAAAACTCACGCACTCTGCTTCTGGACGAAGATGATAATCTGTACACGGAAGTGAGAAGAGTGAAAACCGTGAAAACATTTCCTGAGAAAAGAAACTTTATCAAGGCCACATTGGCTAACTAAGTTTTTTTATATAAACCATCCTAACAAACTGATGTGTGGGCGAGAATGACAGCGATTGGTTGTCTTGATGAGTCAGACATTAGATAGGATGACAGGCGTTATGTGTTATATATATTCCCCTTTCGGTGTGGAAATATATTGACGTTATAGTCAGGCTAATCTCGTGTTCTTGATCTGAGTTGTGTTGAAGTCCTGTAGAATAGATACTGGGTGGGAATCTAGTGTAGATATTCGTCTATGGTAAATTAGCGTCCCACGTACGTGTAAAAGTGAAAAGGCCTGTTATAACCAGAACCCCTAGAGTTATAACAAGCATCCTTAAGTTTATAACACAAAATTCATACATTATTCTGCGAAGTGGCACACTTCAGCATAATGTGGCATGTAGAAGCAGCAAAATTAGCTGTGTAGACTATTAATTCCTAGCAATGTCCATTTTGCACCATGTTAGTCATGACCGAATAATTACGTAAATGAGAAGAGCCACAACAAATATGCTTGGTGACATGTTATTTTCTCAATTCCAACTAGTCTACTAACATATACAAAACGTTAAACGCTTCACGAAATCATAGCACATACTTGTCAGAGAAAAGAATTTCAGGTGGAGTCTGGTTTCATTACACTCGATCCAATGTCCTCTAGAATATTGTACTACCTTACATATTGTAAGTAGACTACTGCGGAAAAAACTTTATTCATGAATAGAAAACATTTCCGGGACCCAGAAACGAAATAAGATGATCTAATAACTCATTTGTTAGCTTCCATTATCTTCATACTATGAATTATCTCTTCGTTTACGGAAACCCTTATCAATATGAACACCAACATCAGAGCACATCGATAACGTATGAAAAACTACTACACCTCCCCAGTGGTGCTTACGCTCATGACTCTAGATTGCCAAATACACAATTGTCTAATGACATGCAAACAAACTAGATTCAGAAACCTTAATCCCACTTGAAAGAATAACTCTTTTGCAATAAAGACTATCAACATCCAGGTGAATATAGTATTCACACCCGACCATAATGCACAAACCCTGATATATGTGATCATTTTAACGCACAGAGAGGTGGATGCAAAAGTGCTGTTGGTGCACTGTTTGTTTTTACCAACATGCTGTTGAAGTATTGACTTTTTTCAACAAGTTAGGAAATATAAAAGACACAATTGACAATATTTAAAAGCAAATCTAAGAAAATTAAACCACTTTTCAGTAAAGGAAAATTGTTTTCTTGTTTTTCTTTATAATCGTCATAACAGCCTAACGCAAGTTTTTAAATTCTGATTCTGTAGCTCATTGAATCATCACCTTTTAGTTTCAATTCCAATAGCATTTTAATCTGATGTTTGTGTTATTTATGCACGTAACATATCGCCAATTTTATTAAATTTAAGGGAATTATGTGCGCTCACTGGGCCTTCGACAACCCTTTTCTTTTTTAATTCGCCTTTATCACGCAACTCTATATGTTACCCTAGTACACAAAGTACCTTCTGGATAAATACAAACCGGGACAACTCACAAGTCTTACAATAACAATGGCGGCAGTGGCCAGCCTAAAACATATTTTTGGTTACCGAACCGGAATTTCTGGATCTATAGTTTTTCTTGATGATCAGACTATTGTTTATCCATGTGGATCTAACTTAGTTCTCTACAACCTCGAGCAAAAAACGCAAAAGTTTATTGCAGGTTTAGAAAAGTCAGAAGGAATGACAGCTCTTGCAATCAGTCCAAACAGAAGGTACATTGCTCTTTCTGAGAAAACGCTGGATAAGCCTGTCGTAACCGTATATGATGTACACACTCTACGCAAGAAAAAATCACTTCACACCTCTGACAATCATTCCAATGAATTTGTCAGCATAGCTTTTTCTCCGGATTCAAAATATCTTGCAGTACAGAGTGGGAGTCCTGAATGGATTTTAACATACTGGTCATGGGAGAAACCAAAACAACTCGCTAGTGTTAAAACGTCCACATCTAACCCCATCAAACAAGTTAAGTTAATACATTCAAATCATTTAGCTAATTAGATCTCTTTCAGTCCCCAAGATTGTACATTAATATGTGTTGTTGGCACTGATATCATCCGTCTGTATCGCTATGGGGAAAACAATCTCAAAACATATGGCATAAATAAGGTTGAACCTCGAAACTTTCTTTGCCATACTTGGATTGGTGGTGAGAAAATTGTTGCCGGAACTGAGGACGGACGATGGATATTGGTGGAAAATGGAGAATCAAAATTGGAATATAACATCTCCGCTATAAATGAAAAAAATTGGGGATATCAGGAAAAGTATATATTGATCGTGTCCATATTTTTGGCATCAATGTTAAAATAGTTTTTTGAGTTTATCTTAGCTTTGAGCATTAGCCATATTAAAATTTTATCTGCACTCTTAGTTATTTGATAGCCTGGAATCGAGTTACTGGATATTTTCGCAATATGGAGATAAAAAACCCGGTTATTTACCCGAACGCATTTGCTTTTGTTCATATTCTACCGCATAACAGTTATACTTCATTAATTTGAAATGTGCGGCGATAAATGGGCATGTAAGCCGGCCAAAGCAAATTCGTCAAATAATTTATTGCAAAATGGCAGTGGTTTTGCTTAGGGACCGAAAAGTTCTATGAAATACAACTACATAATGACCATCATTAAACTAACAAACTAGCAAACTTTTACATTGATATTTTAGTTAGAACAAACTTAGGATAGGCACTCAACTGCTTGTTATTATGAATCACCGCGAATGGCACGTAAGGGTACTGAATTCCTCATGTCTTTATCTTTTTCTCTTTCCAAATTTATTTCACTGTACTATACTCCTTCAATAATTTATTTAAACCCCTAATCTTTTGGATTTCTGATTATACTCCTACTACTTCTACCACTATGGGATTTGAATCGACAACTGCATCTCTGTGCTAATGTGGTATGGCAACTCGAACTGATGTACATACGTACGAAGTTCTACGTTGTGACTGACTGACTGGTACTGATGAACTACGGTATAAAAAAAGTTGAAGAGGGAATGTAATAAAGGTGCGCAAAATTATTTTGTCTCAAAATCTCAACTAACTTCCATACCACCAACCTTCTGATAAACTAGTCTCAGCACCACTTCATTGATTTCCTGTCAAATATGAGCCATTAAAACTTACTTTAAAGATGAGAATTAAATCGTTCACAGGCCAGTAATTTAGTGAGTTAAAAGCTGAAATGGGATTCATTACGTCTGGAGATTAGTTAATAATGATGCAAATGAAACAATAACTAGAAAACGAGTATGTTAGTAATGGTGTATTAAAAGTATGTGGTTATAATTGTTTGGAGATGACAAAGACGTTTTTACATTTATCACCGCTAAATTAATGTTTGGTGTTGTATTTATCCACTCATTTGCGACTAAATACATAGTTTCGACTCTTTTTTGCCCTGATTAGTAGGCGGATGTAGATTACACAGTTTACAACTATTGAATTTGATAGAATTATATTTATCATATGTTTCACTAATCATCGAGTAATAGTAGAGTTGTTTATTATGAGTTACGTACAATAAATAATAACTCATTTCTTGTACCTTCACCAGGCATTTGATTTCGAGAGTTTATTGTGTTTTTAGACTTGGAGTTAATTTATTCAGTCAGTTAGTCATTAGTAACACCAAGTTCTCAAAATATACTAATGGTCTTTTGGAGTCTACAAATAAATACTAGTAACCCAAAAGCATCCCCTATTTCTAAAGGCCACATTTCATCTCAATAAACTAGAACAAAACAAACTGCCACGTGGCATACTCCTTTCTTAGCTGACAGAAGGATATCCCAACTACGGCACAAGTGGTGCAAGTTGGCAAATGCCAACTGAGCTTTCCGAATACATGTAGAAATTTTGTCAGACACCAGACCACCAGGGAAGATGACGCTTTCAAGTCGAGTGAAGTTGTCGATTTCTTGATGTACTTCACTTTTTATCATTTATTAAGACGATGATGTATGTCAGTCCTACAGCAAAAATTTGTTTTTAGAGGCTGAGGAACTCATTCAAACCATTCTTACATTATTATTTAAGTTGATCGGAATACTTTTTGTTCGGTCACTCTCTACCAAAAAAACTTTAATGTTCGTATATTCCAAATCAACATGCGAATTCCATAGAGATTAACCCTTAAAAAAATTAGCTGTATAAAGATTTTAGTCAATATTATTTTGAAAGAAAGATTGACACAGTGTGGTTAACTCATTTATAAATTTAGGCCTCATCATTCTTCATTGACGCAAGTTTTCCGTAATAAAAACTATTTAACTTTTTATCGTTAATTCGAAGCGTATTGCAAGGTTCTGGACATTTGTCATAGTAAATGAAGTATTGAACATGCAATTCTGTCACGTAAAAAGTAATTGAAATAGACTGATACTCTATAGGACAACAACTCGAAATTATAAAACGTTATTATGAAGTTTTATTATCTTTAATGGGAGTTATTTTATGTTTGGAGTCTCCTTTCTTAATAAACGTATTCGGTCTATTTTGTCCACAGTCTCATTGCTTATATTTTAAAATATTGAACGACTGAAATTCCCATGAATCAATGTAAGGACAACAAGGGCTGGTGAAATAAAGTAGTATTGAGTTTCCAAAATGACGCCCTAAAAAAAGTCCCGAAATCAAACCGTATATCACACCAAAATATTAAAATTTATGCATTAATTTCTACACACACGTAACGACCTCACATATAGGGGAAAGTACATGGAGTTACTGTAAAAGTCCACAGAATATAATCCACCTGAATTGATGTTGGAGATATAATTGTAGCAATGAATTTACGTCCATATTTGTCATGTTGAACGAACTTCATATTGACTTGGTACAAAGGGTATTTACCTTCAAAATATCATGCTGAACGAAGTTCATACCTGTCACACTGGGTCAAACCTCACGATGAGTGATCCAAGAAATAGTGATCTAAACAATTTTATCACATCATATCAAATTTTTGGTCTACAAGAAAATGATATGTTTATTCTGAGTGTCACACATGAACAAGTATCTCTGCCTTCTCGTCTTTATACCTGTTAACATGAAAGCTATATTTAACAAAATTCCTCATTTTTTTATAAACTTAATCACTTCTAAAAGGGGACAAATTATCTTCAAATAATGTCTTTCACTTTCATTAAGTTAATCTCCATTTGAGTTTATCAAAATTATTCACCTAACTCTGATTGTTTAATTGAAAGCATAATCTCATTAATAAACGACGTAGTACCTAAATAGATTTTAGTGATAATTATTAGTACACTTTATTTTACAGCAAAATTATTTTGAATAACAATGCTTATATAGTATTTTGATGAGATAGTGAATCTTTATCGACCTAAACGGTTGGGACAAGTATTATGTATATTCATCCACTAACTACCTCACTACGCGATGATGATTAGTGTAGAAGTAGATTGGAAGAAAGCTTGAAGTGACCAAAACAAGACAGAAGATTAGTCCATTGAGGCACTGGCTTCTAGACTGAGCAGATGCAGACCACTTGGTTGTAGTTTGTATGATTATCGTAACCAATTGCTAGATACCTTGACATAACTCAAAATTATCCTCGATACTGCAGACGCATTCAATCTTTATCTTTTAATAGATGCCAAGTTTCTAAATCCCTCATATTCTATTTATTTCACTAACTTATATTTTTTTCGAATTGTACCTTCGATGCCTAATCTTTTCTAGTACCATTAATACTATTACTTCATCTACTATTCTAGGATTGACCCTGATACCTTTATTTTGCCATATTAACTGGTTATGGCAATTGGAACCCATATACATATGTATTGGATTTTAGGCTGCGCTTGACTAACTGACCAACTATTATTCAGATACATATATATTATGAATTATAAATAGTGGTTGACATAACAATTTAATCTAGAAACTAGAAAATTTCAGAACATTTTGACTACTTATTATTCTATATAGTTGAAATCATCAGTCAATTGAAGCTAGACCTCCATGGAAAACCTGGAAGTGTTGGACGGCCGTTTCGTCCTATTGTGGAACCAGTGGAGTTCAACCAAGTCTGTTAGGAGATATCAAATCACTGAAGACATTGGTGAATGGTAGCTCAATTTCGTGAATTGGTTGAAATTAGACATTAACACCGTTGGATGTCAGCTCAGTGGTCTACAAGTTAGATGTTCGCGCGCGAGACTGATAGATCCTGGGTTCGAATCTCGCGAGGCGGGATCGTGGGCGCGCGCCGCTAGAGTCCCACAATAGAACGAAACAGCCGTCCAATGCTTTCAAGTTTTCCATGGTGGTCTAGCTTCAATTGGATCATGATTTCAACCATATAAAATCACTAAAATCTTCACAAAACCCCCTTTCTGATAATTTTTATTCATGTATTCTTTTCTTTTCGAAACAAAATCACACAAAAATTTCTTTGTTTTTAATTTCTTAGCAAAGATATTACACAAATAAAAACTAGTATAACAGCATTGGCATCAACATCAAAAGGTTTACTTGTAGCTTCTTCATCTGGTATTGTCTATTGGTTTGAGCATATTACTGTAGATCAAAAATTGCGTCAACAATCCCAACAACAAAATGATAAACAACAGCATGATAAACATGAAAAGAAACCTATAACTTCAACTAATCTAGCAACAAAGAGCACAACTAATCAAACAACCATCTCATCATCATCATTAAAGGATGAATATCAGTTACTAGCTAGTGTATGTTTACCTGAAGATTTAATAGTTAATAAAGATTCTGATTGTAATATTATTCCAATTATTACACAATTACAAATTAATCCATCCGAAGATTTACTTATCGCTGCAACAAATACTCATCAATTATACCAGTTTAATTTAAACAATATTGATACAAATATAAAGAATAGTGAATTAGCGGTAAAAAATGATGATATCAATGGTATCAATAAAGAACAATATAATCCAAGTGAAACAGTGAAATTCATTCCAGTGTCTCAATTATTTCATAATGGTCAAATAATTGGGATGGATGTATGTCTACGTAAACCATTAATAGTTACATGTGCAACAGATAGAACTGTAAGAATATGGAATTTTGAAACAAAGTATGTTACCAGTTTCTTTTCCATTTATTGAAGGTATGTTTAGTGAGACTGTAATTAATGGACGACCGCTGAACAATGCTAAAGTGGCCATGGATCATCTACATACTGAATAAAAAACAAACTAGTGTTATATATTAGTTTAAGAATTAGGATTTACAGTTAGATGTTAGATTCAAAATTCTCATCACAATCTGACATCAAATAGTATTCAACCAAATGAGTGAATGAACTTCGCGCTAAAATAAAAGATCTGTTATCTTAAATCTGATTGGTTCGTCCATAAATTATAGTCATTATTAGTTTGTTTGCTTATTGATTGATGTGATTGGTTCAAATGAGTCTGTAGATTTTGACTAATCTGACCAGGTCTATCTTAAATCTGATTGGTTCGTCCATAAATTAGAGTATCATAGTATGTTTATCGATTTGTTTACTTATCGACTGAGGAGATTGGTCTGTGGATGCCGATTAATCTGACCAGGACGAGAGAGATATCAAGGTCAAGATATCTCCAGATGATTGTTTTTATTTTTAGCCAAGGATATCTTAGCAGCACTGCCTAATTAGTACTTTATGCAAGATTGAACATAGGCCTCTCAAGTTTCCTGAAGAGTAAAATAGTTTTAAACAAGTGAACAGGTGTATAACGATTCCTGACGCCGAGTTCAGTTTATTGACAAAACAAATAACTGAAATATTTAATCCTACATTCTGGTATTTAGCTTCAATCAATTGTTAAAAATCAGATCCATACTATACCTACATCTTGAGATGACATCAGTGAACTATTTCAACTGTTATTGATCAATGTACCAAAAAAATTATGTAACCAGCTTACGAGACACTAACCAACATATACACTATGGTCAGTTTTCTACTCTCTCAGTCATCCATTATAGGTTTTGTGGTGACATTTATAAGTACGAGATTCTTTCATATTAGAAAAACTTATTTTCATAGTCAAAAGAGTATGTTATTTTGATCATTTCGATCACAAGTTCATCTTTGCAAAACCAAGCCAAAGTAGATGGATGAATCATTTCATCGTTTGATGATATAACGGTGACCAACATAACAGGTAATGACAAAGTTATTTGTGATGAATAAAACTTATTGATCATATAGAGCAATTATTTGTTCCGATTCTCGGATTTTTTTTTAACTATTTAGAATCATTTACAGTAATCTACCCATTAACAAATGAACGCAATAAGTTTATTGATAACTGAATTGTAAATAAGTAGTATATAAGTCAAATCATCTATACGATGTATGACGATTCTCCGTTTAATCCTGTGAAGCGGTTATTGGTTTATACTAGGATGAAATGTTGATCCTACCCGTTTTATAGTAGTTCCATGAGATTAACTAATCTATATTTTGCTAGTCTCTAAAAGCTTAAGTATAATACTAATAAGTTCAACCCATAAAACAAATTGGCTGTTTTCACTTATCGTATGCCCACTCGTCGTCTATCTCGCCACGTGATGTATGTTAATGTTTGAATAAGGTGAAAGAAAATCAAGGGTACCAAACTAAAACGTGTTATCAGTTCACGAAGTCAGTGACAATTGGTCTGAGCTATGACAATGAATTCAGATTACCTAGTTAGGATCAGTGCGAACAATTTTTGGGGACATTGAGTGACATGGTACTCAAGAGATTGCAACAACATAGACACAACTACTTAAAGTCTTCCGTTATATTCTATGTCTTTAAATTAACCTATACCTTTTATTTTACGGATTTTTCCGTTCATTTAGAGTCACATTCTTTTTGCCTTTGATAATACCCCTCCTAACACCTTGATATTCATCTTGGTAACTTCATCTTTTTGTGCGTACGTTGTATGGTAAACTGAACAGATGCATATACGTGGTAGATTTTGCGTAAAGTTTGACCGACTGACTTAGTCACTGTTCAGCCCAATTCACAGTAATAGCTGACTTAGATATAGGTTACAATACAGCTAGAGATTGTTAAACTAAGACATGAAATCAAGACATCATTGTAGGTCATAGCCATACAGAAAGCTGTAGATTTCTTGATTAGGACTCTGAAATGGTGAGGGAATCAGAAGTAGTCAAATGAGAAGGTCAGTTGATCTTAGTCAGAAGTTAACCTGAAGGACAAATGCATATCATTAGATAAGAAATGGATTGATCTTATATATATATATATATATATATATATATATATATATATATATATATATATATATATATATATGGTATCCTACTATACTTTCCCGTTCACTCTTGTGTTCTCGCTCAAGTAACCAGTTGGGGGGGGGTTAAGTTCGGCCTGATACATGTTGTTTATTAATATCATACGATTTCGGACATCACCTGTCATAATAGCTTCACACAATAATCATGATTTAAAATAATAATGTTTGTAATAATCATCTTATATTGTATATTTTGAATATATTTATCAGAAAAGGGTCTGATAGGTCCTGGGTTCGAATCTCATGAGGTGGGATCGTGGAGTTCCATTATAGGATGAAACCACCATCTAGTGCTTCCAGGTTTTCCATGACGGTGATCTACCCTCAATTGATTCATGATCTCAATTATATAAAATTCATTAATTTAATCTTTTCTTTATTATTTATTCTATAGTGATCTTGAATTAATCAAACAATATGCTGAAGAAGTATACAGTGTAGCACTACATCCATTTGGTTTATTTATTTTAATTGGATTTAGTGATAAATTACGTTTAATGAATATATTAATTGATGATTTAAGAATATTTCATGAATTTACAATACGTAGTTGTCGTGAAGTAAGTGAAATTTGTTACCATAGAGATAATTCCTGAGTATCATCTTCTCCTTTTTATGATATATTATCTTGATAGAAATGTACAATAGAAATCTTCAATAAATAAGAAGTTATAAATGATCTGTTCAACTTTAAGGGCTACGAAACGTGGTAATTAAGAGTAGAAAATACTCGTAAGTTACCAGTATTTAACCACAGATGTCTTAGAAATATTGCTCGCATCTCCTGGGGTAACCGGGTAAGTAATAGTGAGGTTAGACACAGGGTATTCAAGAATGGTGATAAATCAGTTGATGAGGTTGTACATTTTCATCGACTGAAATGGTTGGGCTACGTGTTACGTATGCCTGAACACCGATTACCACGACGCACAATGCTGATTAGTATTGGGGATGGTTGGAAAAGAGTTAGGGGCGGCCAAACCAAACGGTGGCATCAATGCTTGAAGTCATCAAGTTCTAGTCGGAGTCGTGTTGGTAGATGCAGACTACTTGGTTGGGGTCCGCATGACTATCGTAACCAATGGTTGGAGACTCTGTGTGACATGGCTCAGAATCGATCACAATGGCATAGGTGTATACACTCTCTGTGTTCCTTTACACCGTGAGAATAAAATTGCTTCATATCTATCTTTCTTCCTGTACTATATCCTTATATGCAATCTTTCTTTTATATATTGCCATCACTAAATTAACTACTTCTTTGAATTCGGTGTGAGTGAACAATAAGAAATTTTCACATCACCATACACCTAAAAGGCCATAAAGTTTATTAGGGTAGATTCAAGGTTGAAACAAATTATTTCTGTAAATACGAAAGGGGTTTGAATTAAAGAATAGCTAGGGCTTCTATAAACCTAAGAATTCGTCTTTGACATCTATTACAGGACGTTTTAGAAGATATGTTGATGTCAATTCTATGGTATGCTTTACTTATATATTTTACTATCGACTAACATTGTTTTCTACTTTCTATGTTTATCATAACATTTGACATTAACTAATTCTGAAGTTACCTGGAGACATGTCCCATAACCGTTTATTAGACTGTATGATTACTCCTCCTTACGTATATGTGTCCATACAAATGCATGGATTGGTAGGATGTGACTTAATCAGTTGTATTCTGTATGGAATCATGGAATTAGTTTTTTTCGACTCTCTTCTAGATGGTAAAGAGATATAAACCTGTTTCTTGACAACAGTATTGTGAAGGGATTTTAGTTTTAACTGAATTTTCACAAGTCCTTTGACAAGTTTATATATGACAAGACAATATGAAGCGTATAGTGCCAATACCTTAGATTTTTCAGATCAACTCTGTCTTTTCACTGGTCCATTAAAATTCATAGAAAAGCACTGATAGCTTTTAAATACAAACAATTTTATGTAAAATCGTTCTACCCTTCCTAATGATTGATAGTTATTTGTGTGGAAATAAATAAGGAATTGCATTGGAAAGACTGAGTTATAAGTGTAGTGTTGAGGTTATATAACAAAAAATTTTCGAAAATACTTTACGATTATGTTAAATAACAATAGGACGAAACGGTCATCCAGTGCTTCCAGGATTTCCATGGTGGTCTAGCTTCAATTAACTCATGATTTCAACTATATAAATAACATTTATTCAAAGATTTCACAAACTTCTCTTCATGAGGTGTCAAGACGTTTAATACTTCATCAAAAAAACACTAAAAGAAAGTAAACCATCCCATTGACTTTGTAAACGTTAGATTATAGCGGGTTCTACGACTTGGAGAATGAAACACTTATGTGTTCGATAAAAATGTCAGTAATTAACGAGAACAAATTGATCTTTGTTTCAAAGGTTTACACAAGACATCGTATAAGCATGATTAACTGACAGGCCGTCCAAACAAAGCAGAGACTATAAAGATAGTTCTAAAGAAATAAGAATGCACGATGAGAAGAGTAAAATTACTACAACAGCGAAATATCAGTGCAAATAACGAAAATAATTAGATCACAACATAGCTATCCAGTAACATGTTCAGTATAAATTTGATTATATATTATCAAGCTACTGAATAGTAGTCAGTAGCGTGGCTCGTTATACAAAAAGATGACCGGAGGGGAAATGATGTGAATGAGTTTTTTTAATCATTATGAGAATATGAACTAACTGTTCTTCATCTATTCACCATTCAATCCGCATCAACTTTTTATAACTGTCGTCCAATCTGACTTAGAGTGTGTATTTGTTTGATTTATATTCAGATTTTGAGTATACATGATGGATATGCAAATGGTTGATAAGTTACGAGATAAAATCGGGAAGTAAACAGTTGCTTGATGAGTACTATTTTCATATGAGATCGACTTTTGGAGTTAGCTTATATTTATTCAAAAAAAGATCGGGAGATCTTGATCAAATATTTACCTGATACAGATCATTGTCCTTATTCATTTTTAGCTAAATTAACTGACTACATTTTTTACTTCAATTGATACTATTGAAGTGAACGAGAACACAAGTGGGGACAGTCGGATGTATTTGAACACAAAATTACAAAGTCTCTTAATAAGATTTGAGAACCATACAGTACATACATACAGTACATATCGAGGCAATACGCACAGTATACACATATGCCAATTAGAGATTGACCAGTTGCAGTCCTAAAAAATCGATGGGAAGATTCAAACAAACAATACTAAATTCATTTAGTACATACTTCGTTTACAAAATGTCAATCAATCGTTTCAAATATGACTGTTCCTTCTGCAAATATCAGTCAACCGTCTCAGACTTCATTGTTCTTTCAACTCCATAACAACCATTCTTTGTTCTCGTTCTTTTTTCTTTGATCTTCTTGACCTTCTGTCTCCAGCTGCTTCACTGTCGACTGATGATACATACTACTTATATCTGTGGATATCACTAGCACACACCAAACTATCATTGTTTTGTTTACTTGATTTTCATTTAACTGACCGTTTTGTACACTGTAGTTATGGTAAAATGTAGCAAGTTGGCTGGATTTAACATAAATTAGATGTAATATGAGTTGGAATTAAAGTCACCTAGACTTCAACAATGATAATTTGACTGAGTTCAAAACATAAATATCATGATTTTTAAATCATGGAGGGAAATGTCTTAGCTTGGATGGTTGTTGTTAGATTACATGGATCAGATTGTTTCATTACCAAGCTTTTATTATTGTTCTGGACAATGTAGACTTTCGCATGAAGTAAACGCTAACGATGCCTATCAGCGATACTTTCTAGTTCGGAGAAATCATTCATACCTATACAATATACTTAAATTCGATCTTTCGTATCATATTAGAGTTACTTTTATTATCATATTTAAATGTATTTAAAAGATTTGAAATCAAGTAACCTAATTTAAATCTGAAGACTATTCGCTCCTTTCATAGTTGAAAGCATGAGTCAATTGAAGCTAGACCACCAGGGAAAACCAGGAAGCACTGGACGTCCTTTTTTCCTATTGTGGGACTTCTCAGCAGTGCGCATCCACAACCTCGCTATTTATCAGTACAAATGCTATTAATAACACTTAAAAATTCCAAGCTTACTCGTTGATAAAACTGAACGAATCATAAGACACTATTTGTACTGGTTACTAGTCTAAACCTGATTTGAATGTCATCAACAGTACGTATTAACAACATTAATACGATATTTAGCCTACAACACCTACGTGTCGTATTGATCAATATTTTCTCTGTAACACTATGTTGCAATTCAATATCAATATTGGGATTTGTAAAGATTATAGTATTTTAGCAGTTAAATCCATGAGTCCATCTAGGCTAGATCACCATTAAAAACCTGAAATCACTGGTCAGCTGTTTCGTCTTAGTACAGGACTCCTCAGCAGTGAGCATCCAAGACCGCTCACACGGGACTGGAACCTAGGACCTTCGGTCTCGCGTGTGGATGCCTAACATCTAGAACACTGAACCGGTCGGCATCCGACGGTGTAAATGTCTAACTTCAACCGATCCGTGATCTTGCTCAACCTTTCGTCCATTATCTGAGGTGGGTAACTGTCTTACACCCGACACGGGATGAACTTCACTGGTCACAGCTTTTTTTAATACAGTGCTATCTTTACAAATGTTTAACTTACTGTATATTTAACTTTTGCATCATTTTTTTTCCAAAAAACTAGTGTGCTTTCAGTAATGGTGGACATTTAATTGGGGCAGTCAATGGAAATGTTATACAAATTTATTCAACGACAACATTTGATAATCTCATTAATTTAAAAGGTCATAATGGTAAAATTCGTTCTATTATTTGGTCAGATGATGATTATAAATTAATTTCATGTGGATTAGATGGTGCTGTTTATGAATGGGATACACAAAAAGGTTTGTAATCCATTTTAAACAAATAGAATAATTAAGATGATATTCAGAAGGGGATTTGTGGAGATTTCAGTATTTTTCAAAGTTAAAATCATGAGTCAATTGAAGCTAGACCACCATCGAAAACCTGGAAGCACTGGACGGCCATTTCGTCCTATTGTCAAACTCCTCAGCAGTGCGCATCCGCAACCTACCAGTCTCGAGCTGAAGCTCTTATCCAACGGTGTTAATGTGTAACTTCAACTGGACACCAGCTCAGTGGTCTACCGGTTAAGGGCTTCGGCTCAAGACTGGCAGGTCTTGGGTTCGAATCTCGCGGGAGCGGGTTCGTAGATGCGCACTGCTGAGGAGTCCCACAATGGGACGGAGCGGCCGTCCAGTGCTTCCAGGTTTCCGACGGTGGTCTAGCTTCAATTGATTCATGATTTCGACTTTAAGATGATATTGTTATCATTTGTAATTATTGATCGAGTTAGTTAAATACATTTACTATGGAAGAGGCATGTAGTACGAAAGTTGATTCATTGACAAAGTAACTGATACCAATGGCGGATTGGAGAGAGGTCAGCACTCAAGGAACACAAAAAGAGGTAATACCTAACAAAATTTAACGATATAAGTAAATTCCATAGTGTATGTTATAACTTACAGGATAAAGTAATCCATTGATGTTGGGGTCAATTATATGACATGAACATGTTATCAACGTTACAATCCCAATACAAATGGATACAAATCACAATTTATGGGATGTTTAAAGCGTTTATCGTTTCAATATACAATCAATCAGCAAATTATTCTTATATTAATTATGTATGGATTATATATAGTTGAGATCAATAGTCAATTGAAGCCTGATCACCATGGAAAACTTGGAAGAACTGGATGGCCGTTTCGTCATACTGTGGGACTCCTCAGCAGTGAGTATTCAATAAACTGAAAAATCAGTAAATAAACAAGGAATGAGAGAACATTATAAAGATACTACGATGAACTAACAACAAGTACATGAATTGTTTGTCATCAGTTCATGTTAATATTTGAAAATATCATACAACAATGAAAGATATCATTGTTAAGATGGATATTGGTGAAGATTTGTAGTTTAGGTGGTTTTATTTTGAACAACATTGTCAGTAATAATTTTAAGTACTATTTATTTATTTATTTAAACGCATAAATGTTGGTACAAAGGAGCACCGGATATATATGCGCCACATGAATCATTCGATTTGTGTGAGGGCTGTGATATTGACCGGGTGCCCAAACAGAAGCAGGTGATTTTCTTAGGCGGCCATACTCCGAACCTATGACCTACAGGTCTAATCCACAAGACAGTGGAACAATGTAAGGAGATACAGTTCCATAGTAGCCGGTGACCAACAACAGGTTCATACGCCATTTGTTCTTTCAGGATCGTGGTGCTCACGTGCACCAGTGGTTTGGGATCAGGGTTTTCCAACTCGCCTTGGTGGACTCTCCGTATCCACCAACCCGGTTGAAGCGCCAGACATTCGCTTTTGGTCTTCTCAATTTCGTAAACAACACCCGTGGTGTGAGAAGGCAGTGAGTAGGACTTCCGTAGCAGAAGCTATATACACGTGTCCATGTGAGAGCATTTCGGAGGGGGGGGAGAGCGAGCATTTGAGGGAACAAATTTTAAGTAAAAGTGAATTATTTGAATCTCCTAGCATACGACTAATAGTTTATCTTATCAATCTTCACCTTGATTAGTTATTGTTACCACTAAGCTATCATTGTTTGTATATTTATTTTGATTGTCTCTCCTTTTAACGTGATCCTCAATGTTTTGTGATCTGTTGATAAATCGGATCTATTTCAATGTGTCTGTTAAAGCAAACATATGACTGGGGTGTTTAGTTATGTTCATTCATTCAAATAGTTGGTCAGTTGATACTGTAGATTGAATATAGACATCAAGTTCATGATCAATTTATTTCAACTGCTGACCACCTCAATGTGTTCAACTTGAACTGTTGACCAGATACAGCTCATGACCTTTTCGATAAAAACTGTTATTCAGTCTTCCATTTTTATGATCGGTTAATCCTAAAGACTTCATGTTCAGTCTTATTTGGTTCGTCGACTTGATTAGTAGTCTTTGGTTATAACAGACAGCTACAACAGTGTATTGATAAAGTTCCAACAATGACATTAACTACTAAATATTAGTAAGTAATATAATTACATACAGTAAAACATTGAATTAAAAAAGAAACTTTTTCGACAATAGTTAACTGTCAATCATTTTCATGCATACAAATTTCAAATCAGTCTTATTTTGATTGTCCTTCATCATATAATGAAGTCGATTTGTGACTTCCTATGTAATCGCCCTTCTTATTCTATCAAAGAACAAACGAGCTAGAAAATATACCAACCATCAGAATGATTTTTACTTGAATTTTACAGTAATTAAACTCATGATAAGTTGAAAGCTTTGTAGAAAAGGTATTTCGTGTTATAATTATATAAAACCTAAAATAGTGAGTTGCTTTACAATATTAACACAATAGAGAAGTAGACAGTACAGAGAATAAAGTTGGATATAACTCGCCCTTCCTTCTCCCCTGAATGCCCTGGTACTACCGAGAATAGGGAGGGTCAGCTCTCCCCCTCGAAATGCTTACATAACCACACGCATATCGCCACCAACAGAAAATTCCTACTCACGGTTGATGTGTTGCTTACGAAACTGAGAAGATAAAAACGGAATGTCCGGCGCTTTAACCAGGTTGGTGGATACGGAGAGTCCACCTAGGAGAGTTGGAAAACTTTTATCCCAAACCAATGGTGAACATGAGCTCCAGTATCCTGAAAGAACAAATGGCGTATGAACCTATTGTTGGTCACTGGCTACTATGAAACTGTATCTCCTTACATTGTTTCACTGTCTTGTGGATTAGACCTGTAGGTCATAGGTTCAGAGTATGGCCGCCTAAGAAAATCACCTGCTTCTGTTTGGGCGCCCGGACAATATTCCAGTTCTCACAAAATCGAATGATTCATATGGCGCATATATATTTCGTGTCATTTTTTTCCAGTTAAGGAATAATGACTTAACAAAATAAGTATATTTTAATAGTTGGATTCATGAGTCGATCTAGCCTAAACTATCATTGAAAACCCTAACCCTTCCACGTTTTCAGTGATAGTCTTGGTTAGATCGATTCATGAACTCAACTATTTAAATTACCATAATCTCCACCAATCTGTATCCTGAAACTCGCTAGTCCCACTGCCTCTTTATGTCTTCTCCAGTTCAACTGCTCTTAAGAAGTCAACTATATTGGATGAACGAACAGGCAAATACACTATCGTCACGTCACCCTATCCTGATTGATCGAAAGAGAAAATAAGATAAAAAGAGGCTCTTTTGGAACGCTTATTAGATACCGATTGCCATACCAATACAAATTAAGCTTTCAAAGTTATTTACAGAATTCCACATAAATTGCGTCATGTTCCTAGACTTTACCTTCTACATACAACAGAAACCATGGATAACATGGGTGATCCAAGCGGTTAGATCTTGTTTCACATCCATTAGGGTTCAAATTGATTACCTCTTTCAAGAAAACATTGTCAAATTAACAAACCACCATTTATTTAGCATTGACAGCGTGTTTTGGTGGGAATATTCAATAAACTGAAAAAGTGAGTAGTTGTATTATCTAATCCTAAGTTCTAATCGGACTGTATGTGCCAAGTTCCAATACAGTAATTAATATAAGTGACTCAATATTGCATACATTGTGCTTTGACTGTATATACCTGGAGGGAATTGACGAAACATCAATCCTCAGAATATTTAAGTTACCCCTTGTCTGTGAGTTTCAACTAACATTAAACCTTCGTTTAGGGTTTTCTGCTGATTATCAGCTTAAAATATAAATGAATAAACCAACAAATACAATAAGCACTGATTATTAATGTATTTATAATCTGAGTCCTAACAGCAGTACACAGTCACGACAACTGAATGTTTTGAATTTCGAGTACACCCACTAACTAAGAGTTCGCTAAAAATTGCACTGTATACGCCAATCAACGTTTGTCTACGGGAGTTTCCACTTTCTTAAACTACTTTTCAGAACACTAGAAAATCCAGTAAAGTACCTTGTATTATTTCGGACCTTAAGCGTGCGTATCAGTATCATCTCTCAGAGACCACATTTCACATCAGCGAGCAAATAGACTATATACAAATGGATTCTTCGAGAAATAATCTCCAAAGTTTCAAACTCTTTTCCTTCGCCCATAGTTTAGCAATACCTTTCCGTATACCGTCATATTTTCAATAAAATGACCATACTCATCACCTATCCTGTTAACCTTCAGCATCAGTTACATTTACGCATACTTCATTAATGATTATAATAAGCCAAGTTGAATAAACTTGATAATTCTATTATCTTAATAGTTGAAATCATTAGTCAATTGTAGCTAGACCACCATGGAAAACCTGGAAACACTGGAAAGCCGTTTCATCCTATTGTCAAACTCCTCAGCAGTGCGCATCCGCAACCCTGCCTCGCGAGATTCGAATCCAAGACCTATCTCTAAAACATTGATCTCGCATCCAGCTGTGTTAATGTCTATTATCAAATTATTTATTCTAATTGTGACTTTTGAAGTTATTTATATTTAATTCTTAATTTATAGGTACACGAATTAATGAGAATGTGTTAAAATCTTGTAGTTATACAAGTGTAGCTGTTTCACAAGATGCTAAAACTGTTTACGCTGTTGGTTCAGATAAGACATTAAAAGAAATAAGTGATTCACAAGTAAGATATTTATATGAATAAATAAACATTTTACTTATAAATATGATAATACAATGTGTTATCCTAAAATAAGATATAAGATTGTTAGCAATGTCATTGGTAAGCACAGATGGATAGTGGCTAGCAGTGGAATCCAGGACGCGCTTTCGTCCTATTTGGGACTCGTCAGCTGGATGTACCTGTATCTCAGAGTTGATGTTCACTCTGGGACTCGAACCCAGTACCCTCGCTTCAAACGCCATAGCGTTATCCACTCGGCCACTGAGTCCTGATAGCCACTTGCTTGTGCGATGGGGTGAAGTTTGAATTCACTTAGTATTGTTTGTTTGGATCTTCCCATCGATGTGTTTAGGACTGCAACTGGTCAGTCTCTAATTGGCATATGTGCATACTGTGCGTATTGCCTCGATATACCTTAATTCACAAGCATGGTAAGCAGAGATGGATAGTGGCTCGCAGTGGAATCCAGGACGCGCGTGCCAATTAGAGACTGACCAGTTGCAGTTCTAAACACATCGATGGGAAGATCCAAACAAACAATACTAAGTGAATTCAATGTCATTGGTAGTTAATCTTAGCCGTGTAGATTATCCAGTTAAGATTTACTTAACCATACTGACAAATGGTTAGAGATCTTGAATAATATGATTCAGATTCAATCATAATAAAGGGGGGGTGCATTTTATAATACTAAAACTACCACTTATCTATTAAATATTTGACTTTATAGTATAGAAGTTGGATAGTGACTAACAATAAAATTCAGGACTCACAAATCATCTTGTTTAATACTCTTCATTGAATATATCTACATTCCTGTATTGATGTCCATACTGTAGTTGATCACTTGATGTCCTTAACATCAATGACAGGAAAATATAACCCTTTACTAATTAAATAAATAATGGTTGAAATTATGAATCAATTGAAGCTAGACCACCATGGGAAACCTGAAAGCACCGGATGGTCGTTTCGTCCTCTTGTGGGACTCCCCAGCAGTGTGTATCCACGATCCCGCCTCACGAGATTCGAACCTAAGACCTATCAGTCTTGTGCGCAATCCCATAACTCATAGATCACTGAGACCACGTGCACTGGTGTTGATGTCTGACTTCCACCAATCAACGGTATTGAGCAACCATTCACCAATGTCTTCGGTGAGTTGATATTTTACAACAGATCCGGTTCAACTTCACTGGTCACTGCTTCTCATTAGAATTCCAGGAAATATCTCTTGAAGTCAGTCACAGACAAAAAAATATGAGATAACATTTCAATTCAATTACTATAACTCTTATTTATCTATTTCTTTCATTTTCATAAAGATTATACATGAAATACAATCAAATGATCAATTATTTACAACCGTAACCATTTCACGTTCTAATCGTATGTTATTTTGTGGTTGTCAAAATGGTTTAATTAGATCATATCAAATGCCATTAACAGATCATTCTAATTATCAAGATTATATTGGTCATAGTGATAATATAACTAAAATGAAAATGGCATTATTTGATGAATATTTAATTACTGTATCGAATGATTGTTCAATCATAATATGGAATATACAAGAACGTGATGCACGTTCAAATAAAACGGATAAAGAAAATATATGGATGGAAGAAATATTAATTACCAAGTCAGATTTAGAAGAGAAAGTAAGTTAAAATCTATAACTTACTTGATTTATTTACCTTCATATGTCGAGAGAGAAAGGGTAGTCAGATGGGGTTTTGTGGAGATTTCGGTATTTTTTTTTTAAAGTTTAAATCATGAGTCGATTGATGCTAGATCACTATGGAAAACCTGGAAGCACTGGACTATCGGTTAAGTGCTCTGGCTCGATACTGGTAGATCCTGAGTTTGAATATCGCGAGTGCGGGATCGTGGATACGCACTGCTTAGAAAGAGTAGTCTTAGTCTAGTGATAGTATGATGTGCGTCACTTATATCCATATAAGTAGTATATAGTGATGGTTAGGCATAGAATGTTTTTCAGCTGAAGATCGATGAGGAACGAACAGGAATGAAGCGCAATGAGTACGAAAATGCATGAATAATGAAATCAGAGAAGATGGACTTATATTTGCAGAAGGAACAGTTAAGATTGAGAAAAATGATTGTTATTTCGCAAATCAAGTGTTTCTTGTATAATTATCAGATTTTAGTGAGATAGTTTGTAATTTATGCTCAAATACATTCGAGTGTCCCTATCCGTGTTCTGTTCATTATAGTAGTTTTAAAGTGTCAGGTTAGCTAATACAACCTTGAAACTTGTATCAAGTGACTTCAGCTTGTGGCTGAACAACTTTGAGGACAAAGAGAAAGTAAATTACCGTTCCATCGACCTGAGTGATTGGCAAGTGAAATTGGAAGATGAATTAGCTGTGATGTTCACTCGACTTATTCATGATATCGATTGACTAGAAATGATATATGAATAAATATATAACTAGTAAGAACACAACGCAAAAGGGAATAATCTAGGTTAATGTTAGAGTAGAAAAGTGAAGTACAACTTTCACTTCGAAATTACAGCAATTGTGAAATAGTAAAGAATAGTATATTAAATGAAAGCTTATAACTCAAACAATAAAGGAGGTATCAAACTAAATGTTAGTACTTTACCAATTTAGAATTCAGCGAAAAATTGTCCGGAAAATGACGTTCATTGTTTACCAATGTTTCTTTATTCCTTTCTTTACATAAAAAGTTCTATATATGAAAGATAATTCTGCCGAAATAATATTTATTCATTGATCATATTCTTTGAAAGAGATCCTTGATCTGTCTATCCAATAATATATAGCAGAGAACTTGTCTCGATCTAGGTTTAGGGTTAAGACACGATAGAATAACTAGTTTAAGCTTAAGGCTAGAAATGCATGAATCCAAATTGAGGCTAACTGCGTTGAGTAAAGAGATCAAAACTATTCTATCTCCTGATTGGTTGATAAGCGAGCGCGAAATAAAGAGAAAACGAATGAACCATTATGTTTAACTCAAGTCAATGTTAGGGTAGAAAAATGAAGTACAAAGTTTATAATAGTTATATTATATTACTGATTAAAACTATAAGTAGTTAAACAAAATTAGAAGAAATAGTATCGTATTCAAATCAATAATAAGTGAATTATATTTATACGTATATGTGCGTGTGTTTGTGTTATGGGTAACTTCTTGGATCTATTTATGGACTAATACTTTATGTGTATATTCCTATTGTATAATTATTCAGTGATTAGATTGTATGTATCTATATTTATCTAACTATCTATCTTTCTATTTATTTATTTTATTTAACTAAAATAACTCATAATTTCATTGAATAAGAAAAAGAGATTTCAGTGAAGAAAATATTCTTTTCGACGAAATCATTTACTTAAGCTATACATTTGTATATATAGAGATATGGAAAATATATATGTCTATAGGAGGCTAGAAAAGATTGCATTATAAATTGATTCGACAATAAATCTGACCCATATATTATTTTCTTCCTTACCCCTTGATTAGTACATTACATCATTTGTTATTTATTGTCAAATCCATTTATAATGCAATCTTTTCTAGCCTCCTATAGACATTTATTTTATTTATTTATTTCTTTTAGTAGAAAGCATGACTCAATTGAAGCTAGACCACCATGGAAACCCTGGAAACACTGGACGGCCTTTTCGTCCTATTATGGGACTCCTCAGTAGTGTGCATCCACGAACCCGCTCTCGCGAGCGAGATTCGAACCCAGGACCTACTAGTCTCGAGCCGAAGCCCTTAACCGATAGACCACTGAGCTGGCATCCAACGGTGTTAATGTCTAACTTCAACCAATCCACGATATTGAGCGACCGTTCACTAATTGTCCTCAGTGAGGTGATATCTGAGCATATGATATCGAAGAGTCCCATAATAGGACGAAACGGCCGTCCAGTGCTTCCAGGTTTTCGACGGTGGTCTAGCTTCAATTGACTCATGATTTCAACTGTGAAAATTTATTTATTTGTTTATTTATCTATCCACACTATCTATCTATCTATCTATCTATCTATCTATCTATCTAACTCATCTACCTATCTATGTATGTATTTATCTATTTATCTATTTAGAATTCAATTATGAATGAATTAAAAACTCGTATAGAAGAATTAAAATTAGAAAATGATTATCAATTACGTATAAAAGATATTAATTATAATGAACGTATAAAAGAATTAACAGAAAAATTTATACAAGAAATGGAAACATTAAAAAATAAAAATCAATTATTAAAATTAGAAAAAGATAATAATCAATTAAATTATAATAATCAATTAAATAATTTATTAAATAAACAAAATAATGATATACAACAATTACAATTATTATCTAATCAAAAATTAATTAATGAATATAATAAATATAATGAATTACAATTAAATACTAAAAATAATGAAATTAATTATGAAAAACAATTAAATAATATACAATTAAATCATGAAAATTTATTAAATAATACAATTAATAATTATGAATTAAAATTAAATAAAAAAAATCAAAAAATTAATGAATTATTAAATCAATTAAAACAACAATTAAATGATCATAATTTAATTAAATCATTAATTGAACAAATTAATGATCAAGAAATTTTACAATTAATTATTAAATATAAAAAATTATTTAATAATGAATTAAATTTAAATAAAAAATTAAAAAATGATTTAAATTTAATACAAAAACAATTAATTAATTTACAAAAAATTATTGATCAATTAAATTTAGATAAAAATAAATATAATATAGAAATTAATAAATTAAATAATATTATATTTAATTTAGAAAAAGATTTACATAATTTACATAAAGATATACAAGAACGTGATGATACGATACAAGATAAAGTAAGTGAATATGTAATAAATTATACATGTATATATATATATATGTGTGTGTGTGTTTGCGTGTGTTTGTCTGTGTTTATATATGTGTGAATGTGTATGTATATAAGTGAGTATGTCTGTTTATGTAAGTGTGTGTACGTCTCTGTGTGCATGTGTGTTTATGTGTGTATATATACGTGTATGTTTGTATGTGTATGCGTGTATATCCGTACATATATATATATATGTGTGTATGTGTGCATATGTGTATGTGTGTGTATATAAGTATGTCTGTTTATGTATGTGTGTGCATGTGTTTGTATTGTATTCTAATTCTGATTAGAGTATGGGTATCTTCCGGAATCAATTAATGAACTAATACCGTATGTGTATATTTCCTATTGTATAATTATTTAGTAACTAGATTGTGTATATCTATATCCTTCTTATTATAAGCTTCATTTTGATGTATAGATTATTATTATATGATTTACTGTTCTTGAGTTATGCCTAGTTAGTTGATTACAATCTCTCACGATCATTTCCACTTTTTGATTTGATCTTGTATAAATGGTATTTCTCATTTTATGGTGTGATGTGATCTGTTTAGCTGGTATATAAACCAAGTATATTTAGAAATAAATGACTCACATAGTAAGAGTTATTATTGGTGTTCTGGACTCAAGTGGAAGGACTAGGCGAACAAAGGAACAATAGAGACACTAGACTACTCATACTGGTCGGTATTTCATTGGTTTGGCACAGTACCAAGGTTGTATAAATCGTATTTCGATTGATGAATAAATCACGTAATAAAAAGGTGGACTTTAAATTCACAACAGTTTGTTTGCTTGTTTCAGTCAAGTTCTATACTCAGTCAGCTAAATATAGTTGAATGTTACCCGACAGTTGTTGCATCCTTGACATGGTAGTCGGCTTGTTTATCATGAGGAACCAATCGAGCTATACTGACTGGAACAATCGTTCCTCAAGGTCCTACCATGCCAGGCAGGTCGGTTGAAGAGCGGTAGGACTAAAAGCAGCAAACCCAAGGTCCGAAGGCGAAGTCGTACTGCCGACTGTACAGAGATGTGACAGCAGTAAGGTGTTTCCTTCAGACAACCAGCATAACAGCGATGCTGCCTTCCCACAAGGAGGGGTGGGGTTAGAAAAGGTCGACCATAAAAATGCTCATCTCGCCTTATCCTACGGATCTTCATCTCCGACGGTCTCAACAAATACGGAGCTAACACAAAAATTACCCACCAAAATGTCGTTTGTGACCGACTTCAAGCAGTTGTCTCTTGGGCACTGCGGTCACACTCTCAGGTCAATAAGACCCTTTCTGATCCAATTTTCTTTTCAGGTACCTCTATAAAAACCCTTCAATGGTATGTGCCACCGGGAAGTGATAACTACTCTCATACCTCTAACAGCACTCAAGATCACTGTATTTATAATCAATCTTCGATTCTGATTATTCCTCACACCTCGACTTTCAACACTAAAATCCCTCTTTCGGCTTCCTCAAGTGTTACCATGGCCAACGATTCTACTGAGCAAAACCTCGCTCCAAACTACATATTGGAGTCCTCAACGTACGTATCCTATGTCAAATCGACCATCAGGTCTCCTTGGCTGAGACCTTGGAATCTCGTACGATTGATGTATATTGTGTCTTCAAAACACGCATACAGGATCCTAGTGTGGTCATTCACTTGACGTTACCTCACCGAAATAGAGAGCCGATGAAATACACTTTCCGTGTATCTGGCTACCCGGTGGCTAGTTCTCATGAAGTTGCAGATGTAGGGATAGCACTTAGTAAGAGAGCAGAACAAGCACTATTAGAATAAATCCCTGCTAACAGTCGCATATATACTGTCCGGCTAAATGGCTCCGTAAGAACTCGGAAAGATTGGAACACTCGTCGTTGCCTTTTCGTCATATCTGCCTGCGCTCTCACTGACTGCTGCCATGATTAATTGAAAGGTGACTTTAACAGAAAACTCTCTGAACTTTTTCAAAAAGCCAAGTGCTCAGAAATAGTACTCGTAGCGGGTGACATTAATGCCTAATTAGACAGATAAAATCAAACAGAGAAACATTTAAGTGGGTATTTTAGTATCCCGGCTCAGTGAACAGATAATGGTGATCGTCTGTTGCAGCTATGCTCCCTTAAGCCTTCAGAATAAAGATGCTTCATAACTGTCTTCCTTCTTATACTATATTCTTATATACAACCTATCTTTTATATATTATCACCACTAAATTAACTACTTTTATGAATTCGGTGTTCATCTTGTTGCGCTAATGAGGTATGACAACCTGGACCGATGCATATATATGCCTGGTCCTACGTTGTAGCTGACTGACTGACTAAACTGTCTTTTTTTTTACCGATATACCCATATAGTGAATACTTCACCTACAAAATTTCATTCAATCATTTGAGAATTCATTAGCCTTTCATTTTCACACAAATCATTCCTTGTTCTCGTTCTCTTTTCTTTGATCTTCTTAATCTTCAACAACCAGACATTACAATGTTCATTGATGATACATACAACTTATACTTGTGGATATCACCTCAGTAAAGGTAAACTGTTTTTTTTTTCCACTGTATAAACTATTCATCTTCATATAAAAATTAAATTAGTTTCCATCGACAACAACAAAATTTTTTTTTTTATATTTTAGGAAAAACGAATTTTAGATTTAAAGAAAAAAAATCAAGAATTAGAAAAATTCAAATATGTTTTAGATTATAAAATTAAAGAATTAAAACAACAAATTGAACCAAGAGAAAATGATATAAAAAATTATAAAGAACAAATACAAGAAGTAAATAATTTTAATTAAATACTTCATTCAATTTGTTAAGCTCTTTTCATAATCCTCACCCCAACCCCCTACCTCGATTAGTAATTCACCATGACAACTTGAATATGAAAGAAAAGTTATGTCATATACAAATGGATAATTTATTTCAAGTTTAGTTGATGTACAGTAAATTGAAAATATTTATAATATTTCAAATGGCTTTGAGCTTCCAGAAAGTTCTAAGAACCCTATTAATCAGAGTGACGGGCTAGGTAATCATTCAATCAGAAATGTCATACGTGAATCTACACTTTCTAAATGTTTCTGAGAAACTTCTATTGAATTCTGATTGGATAACATGATTTCCAGTGTTTTTAGGGTTCTTTTGAGATGTTTTTGAGGAATTTTCTAGGTTTCCCTACTAATATTGGGGTAATGTTTAGTGATTCTTTTGGTAACGGGAGGTTCATTAACAATGTGATGATAAGTATATCGTGTTGCTTACACAACAAGTGAGGCCAAGTGAACTAGCCTGAGCCATCTGAATCCCCACATTTTGTTTTTGTTATCCTACTAATATTGCAGGTCGAAAATACTTTATTATTTCTGAAATATGACCATGTACTGATGATTGATAACTAACCAATTGAATAACTTAGGATGTTTCGAATCAATAAGTGACCCAAGTTCACTCGATCATAACACAAATGAGTAAAAATACTCTCATATTATATAGTTGAAATCATAAGTCAATTGAAGCTAGACCATCATGGAAGATCTGGAAGCACTGGATGGTCGTTTCGTGCTAATATTTGACTCCTCAGCAGTGCGCATCCACTATCCCGCCTCGTGAGATTCAAACGCAAGACCTATCAGTCTTGCGCGCGAGCGTTTAACCACTAGACCACTGAGCCGGCCGTCATTCAACGATGTTAATGTCTAACTTCAACCAATCCATGAAACTGAGAAATCATTCACCAATGTCTTTAGTGAGTTGATATCTCCCAACAGACGTGGTTGAATTCCACTGGTTACTGCTTCTCACTAGAATTCCAGGAAATACCTCATAGAGCCTAGCTTTAATTGAGTCATGATTTCAACAATATAAAATTACTAAAAACTTCACTGAACCCCATTCTCATATTATATAAAACACACATTTCCATGTATCAGCCTGATGATCTTATCAAAGCCATTAGAATTACAATAATCTGACTGATGAAAATATTAACCAGTCAATGATAACCAAGTTAACTTATCAATGAACCGAGTAACCTTGAGTTATTCAAGGTTACTCCGTATATATAAGTGAGCTGATTGATTTAGTCCGCATACATTAAGTCATTCTATCCTAATGACATTGCCTGTGAATGGTTATCTTCGGAGGTTCCAACAGTTTCTCCTGTCTTTTTAATTTTGTCAACTATCTTTTTTATTCTACCTTTAGTATATATTAGTAAATAGGTGATATGTCGATATTATGATTGATTTGAGTATGATGCTATTTCTTCATATTTTTTCTAACTACTAATTTCTTTAATCAGTAATATAATTAATTATAATGAATTTATGGATTATTTTATTTAATAGATGGAAACTGAATTACAACGATTTCATAAACAAAATGATCAACTTGAAATAAATATAACTGAATTAAAACAAAAATATAAATCAGTTGAAAATGAATTAAAACATGAACGTCAATCAACAAGAGATGTAGAATCAATAGTTCGCCGTTTAAAAACAGATTTATTCAATGTTGTTGGATTAATACAAGAACCAAAACAATTAAAAGCTGGTATATTAGCATTATATAAAAAACATATACATGAAGATATGGTTAGTTAGTTAGTTAGTTTTGTGTTTTAATATCAAGAATGTTTACTTTTTCATAGAAAAAATCTAATTCACTAACTGTATATTATAGCTTCTCAGTATGTTAATGTGTTTCTAAGCAAAGATGGATGATGGCTAGCAGTGGAATCCAGGATGTGCGTTCCACTCATCTGTTAAATGTACCTGCCTCCTAGAGATGATATTCACTCCAGGAATAGAACCCTGTGCTTTTCGTTAGCACTACTCAGTATCTAAGTGGAAGTGGATAACTCTGTAGAGTTTGAGGCGAATGGTACTGGGTTCGAGTCCCAGTGTGAACATCAACTTAGATGCAGATACATCCAACTGACGATTCTGAAACAAGAAGAAACGTGTATCTTGCATTTCATTTCTAGCCACCATCCATCTTTGCTTAGATTGCTTGTGACTTCAGGCAATATCAAGGCAATAAGCACAGTATGCACATATGCTAAAAAGACACTGATCAATTACAGTAGTAAACATCAATGGGAAGATTCAAATAAACAATAGAAAATGAGTTTCTGTGTTTCGTTCACAGGCTAAAATGTAAATGAACAAAAGAATCGTCACGTTGTGACGTTGTATCCTAGTATTTCCGTAAGTGTTTTAGTAGAATAGTGTGTATTTATGATTTTGGTTTATCATTAATTATAAAGACAGTAAACAGTATTTCGAAGTGCATAAGTAACTGTACCAGTACACCTTTTTTCGTCAATACAAGAGATCAATGGTTGTCCTTCGGTTATACTACTATTTCTAATGGACTCTACTGAAATATTTGTTCCTCTTAAAATTGGGCTATTTTCTTCAGTTTCTTATCACTATAAACAACCCTGAGCATTATTTGTCCTTGACCGGTCTCTCTAGTTTACTATATTTCCCTGCCAGTTTCTTCTTTGTGTCATATAGTTGTTTCATATTTCCTTCTCTTGCAGCTTTTTCCGTCGTCTTTGCTAGTTCTTCCATGTATTTCCGCTTGTCGGCTTTAATGCTCTTCTTCACTTCTTTGTTTGCTTCTGTGTATTCAGCTTTCTGTGTTCTTGTTCGACTGGTGTTAATTACTATCTTCTTGCATTCACTTACCTGAATCTTGCACAGGGTTTCGATAAAGATCCATCCCTTATGATGATGTTTCTTGCTGCCCAGAACGTCCTGGCAATTTAAAGTTAATGCTTCTCTGATCTTTTTCCAGCTGCTCTACATCGTAGTTTCTTCTTCTTTGCATAGATCTTGTAACGCTTGGAACCTGTTGATGAGAGTTGATAAATTATCAATACTAACATGTAATTTCAGTCATGTTGTTACTGACTTTCATTATCTTATGGAATACCATTTTGAAAAAAAACTTGTGTGAATATAAAGATCCTATTGAGTATACATTAGTTTTTATAAATCTTTGGAAGAAATTCATCACATCCTACAAAAAGAAAATAATTAAATCAGAAATTAACACCCATGGTTGTCAGTTGTAGCCAGAATGGTTTAGAGATAACACTTTAGACTGAGAAATCGGTGGACATAAATTTTAATCACTCAGGAATCATATATTTTCATTAGGATATAGATGCTACTCGGTAGCGGGCCCTAACTTGCACCAAACCAAACTCTGCTAAGGTTCCTACTTATTAATTGTCTTGGAATTTGTAATATGAAACATAGTAAACCACAATATCAAAACGCTCAGATTTATGCCTATATTACAAAGTGACTAATCAAATCTAAGCAACACTCGAAACTAAGCATACTGTAGTGTTGGAGTTAAGAATCTGGGGATGAGATCGAAGATCCTAGGTTCTATTCTTACTTTTAATGTCATTAATTTATAAAAATAAATAACCATAGAATACTCTTTTTCAAATTTAGAATATTCAACTACCGATAGTAAGTGACTAAGACAAGATATTTGTATGTGTGTGTGTGTACTTTTTTTCAAAGAGATAATTGTTGTCTTTCGGTTTTCTTGTTGCTGTTGTTGTTGTTGTGGTTACAACTGTTAAAACATTTTGTGAAGGGGTTTCGTGAAGATTTAGTATTTTCATAGTTGAAGGCGTGAGTCAATTGAAGCTAGACCATCAAGGAAAACCTGGAAGCACTAGACGGCCATTTCGTCCTATTATGGGACTCCTCAGCAGTGCGCATCCACGATCTTGCACTCACACTTTTACCTATGAAAATACTAAATCTCCACAAAACCCCTTCTGATAACAATAATATGCTCACTAGTTACTGACTTCGAGAGGTAAATCCAGGAGTAGTTGTGAGAAGCAGATACCAGTGGAGTTCAAACCACGTCTGTTGTGAGATATCAACTCACTGAAGACAATTGGTGAACGGTTGCTCAACTTCGTGGATTGGTTGATGTTAGACATTAACACCGTCGGATGCCAGCTCAGTGGTCTATTGGTCAAGTGCTCAGGCGCGAGACTGATAGGTCCTGGGTCCGTAACCCAGCGGGTGCGGGATCGTAGGTGCGCACTGCTGAGTAGTCCCATAATAGGACAAAACGGCCGTTCAATGCCTTCAGGTTTTCCATGATGATCTAGCTTCAATTGACTCACGCTTTCAACTATGAAAACGATTTTCAGTTCGATGATTTATTAAACTTGAACAAGTTAAGAAACTATCATATATCGAAATAGGATTTAATGAGTGTTTTGTTATGGTTTGTAACTGTCTTGAGCTAAGCAGAAAGCAGAACTGATAAGTATTCAAGACTACTCATACGGGTTTTGTGTATCACTGCTCCAATCAATAATTCGCTGCTCTCTGTTTGGTGATCTCATAACGTCACATACATTAACTGGGCACTTAAGCATTCGATATAACAGTAACTTTTCAATGGTGTATAGAACCTTTAGATCTTACGACATTTTTGAATGAATTTATCGGCACACTTTTTTTTTTCTGGATCATCCCAACAATTCATTTTCGGTATCAAAATTCAGAAATTATATATTTCAAAGTATACATTACATTTTCAGAACACTAAGTCAATATCAAGCGATTCAAATTTCCAACTTTATTCATCATTTAGGTACTTTTCCAACCCTAACATGGTTGAACTTTTTCAATCAATTAGAATCATAATATCAGGTAAACGCAGGTGGGAATAAACTAGTCTCGTAAATTTTCTGGTTCATTCATGTTTTGCGAGGTAGTCAGTTTGAGTGAAATACTTTCACTGTAGTTCCAGACAGTATAGATTAGGGTTAGATAGTATAATTCCATTAAAATGTGTCTACTTTAGCTAAAAGTATTCTACATAATTCGACAATACTCCTATATAATCTTTGATATAATATGATGCACTTCATTAAATTCATATCATTTCTAATCAACCACCTTTATTCATAATTTAAGTTAGTAACTAAATGAAGCATAGTGCGAACTATTCACTGAATGATCGCGAACTACTGAATAATAGTAAGTAGTGTGACATGATCTCACAAAAATATTCAACCACGGAAGTAATTTTTAGTGGTAGATGATGTGAAAACTTGATTATCTTCCCCTCACTAATAAATTTATTCTTTACTCTTCTTTCTGACTTCTACATTCACCCATGTGATTTTACTTCGTTCTCTCACGAAACTTTTTAAGAAATTGACATGACAATTTTCTTTCTGGTTAGCGTTTTTTAGCAAGTTAGTTTTTCTACGAGACGGGGTCTCTAACCCCATGCTCAACCGTCTTCCTTTACCCGGGATTGGGACCGACAGTAACTCTAGAAGAGCTACAGGTGGAGTTAGACATGACAAATAACTTATCAAATTAAATATATTTCATAATTATTATCATTATTTCAACATTTTTTAACAGGCTGTAGATGCTACAGCTGATGCTGATATTCAAAAAGAATTCTTCAGACAACGAGAACATCTTGAAAGATCAGTTGCTGGATTAAGACAAAAGTTGGCGCGTGATAGTGAAATGCATCGATCCGATTATGTTCGTATTATGCAAGTAAGTAGTGATTTATTTAATTATGTTTCTGCAAATACATACATTTTTTTATATTTTCAATTATAGATAAAATTTCATTATAAAGTCAGTATCCATTAGAGAATGGTGCTAGGTCGAGAAGAGAGAATATAACTCACTTACTTACTTAATTATGCCTGTTACCTTAAATGGAGAATAGGCCGCCGACCAGCATTCTTCAACCCACTCTGTCCTGGACCTTCCTTTCTAGTTTTATCCAACCTTTGTTCATTCTTTTCATACCTGTTTCCTTTTCTCAGCGTAATGTGTTCTTTGGTCTTTCTCTTCTCTTTTGGCCTTGAGGATTCCATGTTAGGGCTTGCCTTGTGACGCAGTTGAGTGATTCCCTCAATGTGTGTCCTATTCACTTCCAGTGCTTCTTCGTGATTTCATACTCTGCTGGAATCTTGTTTTTTCACTCCTACAGTAGAATGTTACTGATAGTGTCTGGCCAACAGATCCGAAGTATTTTGCGTAGACAACTGCTAATAAACACTAGTATCTTCTGGATAATGGCTTTCGTAATTCTCCAAGTTTCCGCCCCATACAGTAGAACTGTGTTGACATGTGTATTGAAAATTTTGATCTTGGTGTTGGTTGACAATTACAATCTCAAGGTTTAAGGGAAGATAAACAGTGTATACGCCTGCGCCATTGTGATCGATTCTGAGCCATATCACATAGAGTCTTCAACCATTGGTTACGATAGTCATGCGGACCCCAACCAAGTAGTCTGCCTCTACCAACATGGCTCAGACCAGAAGCTAGTGACTTCAAGCTCTGATGACACGTTTTGGTTTGGCCGTCCCTAACTTTCTTTCAGCCATCCCCTATACTAGTCAGCATAGCGCGTTGTGGTAATCGGCGTTTAGGAATACGTAACACGTAGCCCAACCATCCTAGTCGATGAAGATTCACAACTTCATCAACTGACTTACCATCATCATTCCCTAATATACTGCGTCTAACCTCACTATTACTTACCCGGTTATCCCAGCAGATGCGAGTAATATTTCTAAAGCATCTTTGGTCAAATACTAGTAACTTACGAGTATCTTTTACTCTTAATGGTCACGTTTCACAGCCGTAAAGTAGAACAGAGCGAACTGTTGTGTAGTATATTCGTCCCTTAATTGATAGACGAATATCTCGTCTTCGCCATAGATGACATAAGTTGGCAAAAGCCAAACGAGCGTTTTTAAAATCCGTGCTGAGATTTCGTCAAACACAAACCCATTAGGGTTGACCAGACTTCCGCGATAAGTGAAGTTGTCTATGCATTCGACTACTTGACTCCCTATCCTTAGTCCATGTGTTGACGTAGGCCAGTTCTGGATTAACAATTTACATTTAGAGGAGGAGAAACGCATTTCAAACATCCTGATATTGATACTCAATGCTATCAAAAGACTCTGCATTTTATCAGTATCTTCACCAAAAAGGACTATATCATTTGCGTATTCTAAGTAAGTGAATAGGTTTGTAAGTTAGTGAGTAATCAATCAAGTAAATAAATATGTAAGTAAGTAGGTAAGTAAGTAGGTGAGTAAGCAAGATACAAGTAAGTTAGTAAGTAAGTAGGTAAGTGAGTAAGTAGGTGAGTAAGTGAACAAGTAAGTAGGTAGGTAAATAGGTAAGTCAGTAAGTAAGTATGTAGGTAAGTAGGTAAGTAAGTAAGTGAGTGAGTAGGTAAATAAAGAGGTAGGGAGACTGCATACATACCTTGGTAACTAATTTTCAACTAGATAAAGAAATGATTACTACTCATTCCCTTTCATCATATATGTTATTCTTATATAACTATCGTTCTTGTATAATGAATATGCTTTTCTTTCCCCCCCCCTTCTTCCTAACATGATATCTACATCTAATCAAAGGAGAATGTTACATTAATACAAGAAATTGATAATTTACGCTCTGAACTTAAATTATCCCGTAATCATATTCATAATTTAGAAGCTATACTTGGTCTAAATCGTAAAAATGGTTATCAAACTAAACAATTATTAATCCAATTAAATAAATCTAATTTAGATCCTATACAACAATCTAATTATGATCAATTACAATATACTATTAAAGCACAACAAGATTTCATACATACATTACAAATGAAATTAAATCAAACTATTCAAGGAGATAATACAAAAGATTTATTAAAAGAATTACAATTAGCTATACATTCTGAACGGACGAAATCATCATCATCATCATCATCACTGTCACCAACATCATCATCATCATCATCATCGCCAGTAACCATGACAACAAATGTAATACAATCAAAACCTTATTCTGGTTCAAAGATCCTACCACCAATTAATCATAATAATAATAATAATAATAGATCAATAATTGAAAGTACAGATCAGAAAACATTTAAATCTGCTTAATATATATATATGTGTAAGTGTTCTTTTTATTTATATTTAATATTATAATCTAATAACTAGATCATCATGGGAAACTTGAAAACATTGGATAGTTGTTTCGTCCTAATATGGTACTTTTCAATAGTGCACATTCACAATTATTACAATCTTCAAAAAAAAAAAACCCAATTATCTGGATCATATTCTGCTACTTGTGGATATAAAAATTTAGAGAAGAGTATTTGATTTAATTAGTCTAAAGTAACGGATTATATGTTTTTTAATGATTGTCAGTTTTTATTATGAGCTAACAACAACAGGAGTAAATATCTTGATGTCATTAAAAATGTTTAAGTAATGAGCAACTATATTCCTGATAAGTCTTACTAATTGAATGTTATACTTGGTTCATAAGCTAGTCTCGTAACTTCCAAACTAGAACTATACAGTGATTTGAACATGAGAGAAAAGGTGTAAAATATATAAGAAGCACCTTACTCTAAAAGTTTCATTCATGTACAAAAAAAAATATAGAGTTTCTAGAGTCTTTTAGAAGTAGTTGGGTCTTCCCCGTAAAATTCTAGAATACTACAAAACATAGTAGTAGTGTAGTAATCATTCAATCAGAAACTCTACACATGTGACTTTTCAATTTCATGATCTTTCTAACAAAACTTCTAATGAATATTGATTGGATAAAATGCTTCTTAACGTCAATTGAAGCTAGATTACCATAGAAAACTGTCTAGTGCTTTCAGGTTTTCTATGATGGTCTAACTTCAATTGATTCATAATTTCAACTATATAAAATTACTACAAAATCTCCACAAAACCCCCTTTTGATAATAATTTCAATAGTTGAATTCATGAATTAATTAAAGTTAAAATACCGAAGAAAACCTGGAATCATTGGACAGTTGTTTTGTCCTAATATGGGACTCCTTAACAGTGCACAGTCATGACTACTACAATCTTCACAAAACCACTTTGTTGATAATAAACGTAAATAGATTGAGTGTTTGACACACAATAGCACTACAATATAAAAATCTAAATGTGACTGAAGGACAATTTCTTGGTGTTTGATGAATAAACAGTTACATGAATAGACGTTACTGTACATTGATAACAAAATAATCAATAATATGGATTTAAATAATGCGCCTTAAAGTCAATAATAGCAACTAAATAAAACTTTGAATGATAACTAGAATGAAAGAAGAGATAACGAAGAACATATACAAGATATTGTAATAGTTTTGAGTAAAACTTGGTTAGACATTAACACCATTGGATGTCGGTAGGCTCAGTATTCTAGTGGTTAAGTGCTGGCAAGAGAGACTAATAGGTCCTTGGTGCGAATCTCACGAGGCGGGATTGTGGATACGCACTGCCGAGGAGTCCTACAGTAGGATGAAACGTCCGTTTAATGCTTTCAGGTTTTCCATGATGGCCGTGCTTCAATTGACTCATGATTTCAACTATTGAAATTACTAAAACTTATTTGTTATTTTCTTACTAATGGATTGTAAAGCTTTTTTTCTTCCAAAAAAGAAATCACTTGAATACTTTTAACTGGTGAATGTATATAAATGATCAGTTAGAATAAATCTGAAACACAAAAAAATATAATTTAATATTGATGTGTTTATTTGGTATTGTTTATTTGAATCTTCCCATTGATGTTTACGACTGTAATTGATCAGTCTCTTGTTAGCATATATGCATTTCGTGTGGACTGCTTCGATATTACCTGAAGTCACAAGCCTTATAAAGCAAAGATGGATTGTAGCTAACAATGGAATTCAGGACTCGCGTTTCATCCTACTTGGGACTCGTCAACTGGATTTACATAGATCTCAGAGTTGTTATTCACTCTGAAACTCAATCCCAGTGCCGTTCGCTTCAAACGCTATCGTTTTATCCATTTAGATACTGAGTGGTGATAGTGAAGGGCACGGGGTTCGATTACCGGAGGAAACATTAACTCTGGGATGCAGGTGTATCTAACTGATAAGTCCCGAATGGGATGAAATGCATATTCTGGATTTCATAGCTAACCACCATCCATATTTGTTTATAATATTGATACAGTCAAGAAATAGATAAATTTTGATCACACTATCATATACAATAGCTTATATCGTTTTTTATCTTTTTACATAGGTCCATGTTGAAGATTTCTGGAAAACACAAGATAATGAAATGTTTCCAAGAAAATGATTTTACTTTTAATGTTATGAATAATTTATCCATTTATTATGTATGAACTTATTGAAAACAAATTTAAATAGATAATATTTGAATGAAATTGAACAAGAATCTATTTATTTGTTTATATTGTTATTATTAATGTAAACATCCAAGAGGTAATTCTTGGAGTTCTAGTGAGAAATCTTGACTAATGGAGCTAATTCGTGTTAGATATTAAGCAGTTACCCACCAAAGTTAATGAGGGATTGTTGAACAATATTATGGATTGGTGGAAGTTAGACATTAACAGAGTTAGATGTCTCCTCAGTGGTCTAGATGATAAGCGTTAGCGTGTGGAATCAAAGGTGCAGAGTTCGATTCCCTCATGTAGGGGGAAGGGATGAGCATTTCTGAGAAGACTCATATTAGGATGAAACGGTAGTTCCAGGTTTTCAATGGTGGTCTAACATCGATCGATCTATAGTCTCAATTAAAACTCAACAATCTTCACAACCCTTTACTGATTATATTTCATATTGTTGAACCAACTAGAATGGGGGATGAAACTTTCAGGTTTTTGCGAAAAATTCAAATGTTGGACAATAGAAATACCTTGATATGTTACTCAAAATATTAAAAATGATTATAAAAAATTACTTTTACTCATCATACGATAAAGGTCGATAGTTTTAGGCTTAATGCTAATATCCCTAACTCCGAACCATAAGTCTTTAGTATTGAAGCATACCTTAAACTGGTAGAATGAAATTTTGTGAATCAACTAATCAGATAGTATCTTATAGATTTTCACTCAAAATTCATTTATTCGCATAAGACGAAGAAGCATTTTTACATTATAAGTGATGTTAACTCGTGAAAAAAAACCTTAAACCTTAACTCGAACCCCAAACCTAATCATAAATACTTAAAGTTAAATAGAAACAATTCAGAGATCTATTTCGGTCATTGTAAGGGTTCAACGAAACGAATAGTCTCTATTCATAACATTGAATTTACATGTTGTTGTTTCTTCAATCCACAATCAAAGTAACCTGTAGATGATACAAATCGATTGAATAATTGTGTAAAATCTATTTACTCTTTATAAGCAAAGATGGATAGTGGCTAGCAGTGGAATCCAGGATACGCGTTTCGTCCTATTTAGGACTCATCGGTTAGATGTATCTGCATCTCAGAGTTGATGTTTACTCTGGGACTCAAACCCAATACCGTTCGCTTCAAACGTTATTGCGTTATCCACTCAGCTACTGAGTCCTGATAGCCACTTGCTTATGCAATGTGGTGAAGTTTAAATCCACAAAGTATTGCTTGTAGCGAAAGGTACTGGGTTCGAGCTATTTCAACTGTTAGTCAGTCAGTCAGTCAGCTACAACGTAAGGCCACGCACATATATGCATCGGTTCAAGTTACCACATCTCATTACCACAACAAGATGAACACCTAATTCATAGAAGTAATTACTTCAGTGGTACTAATATATAAAAGAAAGGTTGTGTATAAGGATATAATAAAGGAAAAGAAATTAGTTGATAGAAAGAAAGATATAAAGCAATTTTAATCTCACAGTTTAATGAAAGACAAAGAGTGTATACACCTACGCCATTGTGATCGATTCTGAGCCATGTCATCAATAGTCTCTAACCATTATTTACGATAGTCACGCGATCCCTAACCAAGTAGTCGTCATCTACCAACAAGGCTCAGACTAGAAGCTAGTGACTTCAAGCTGTGATGCCACGTTTTGGTTTGGCCGTCCCTAACTTTCTTCCAACCATCCCCTATACTAGTCAGCATAGCGCGTTATGGTAATCGGTGTTCAGGCATACGTAACAACACGTGGCGCAACCATCACAATCGATGAAGATTTACAACCTCATCAACTGATTTACCATCATTCCCTAATACCCTGTGTCTAACCTAACTATTAATTACCCGGTGTTCCCAGCAGATGCTGGAAAGTGTGAAGTATTTCCATCACGAGAATGATGTAATATTCACTTATAAATCTTTGCCATATTATACTGATAGTATTTAGAATCAATGTTACTAATATTACAGAAAGTTAAACAGTTTCAACAAGAATCTATAAATCATAAGATAACATGTATCTTACGGTTATGCGATTTATAGACAATAAAGATGTATTAAAACAAACAAAATTAAATAACTTAATGAAATATCTAAATAGCATTAACAGGTAGCCCAGATGTTCAAGTAAACCGCTCAACTAACATAGTAATAGAGTGGTATATTGCTTAAGAGCTGCTAATTCAATCAAAATATTCTATTGTCAACTATATCACTTCAAACCAAGTTGACCGAGGTTCACCAATTACTTTAATAAAATAAAAATTAACCGATATTTTGAAATGATTCGAGTATGAATTTAATTAAATCTAGAATTTAAAAAAAACTTGATTGGATAAGATATAATGATGCTTAAGGGAATCAAGGTGAGACTATAATTTATAGACGACCATTAAGCCACGTTAAAGTGATCTTGAGAATATCCATCATCTGACTAAGACTAAATCAGTTTCAGTTTCAGTTTGGAAAGGACAGGAGGTTTGATGACCTGCGTTAGTCCTGGCAATGATGGTCTCTCAGCTGATCCAAATTTCTTTTGAAGGAGTTGACGGATGGAGCCTCAACCACGTGCTGAGGTAATGAATTCCACTTGTTGATTATTCGATGGGAAATTCGGTAGTCAGCTGACAAGTAATTCGTTCGGGGCTTGTGAACTTTTTTGGAGTTTCCTCGTAGATTTTCTGTTTTGGAAGACAAGAAAAATGAGGGCATATCAGGTGCAAATTTGTCATTAAGCAATTTGAAAACTATAATCAAATCGCCTCTGATTCTTCTATATAACAGCGGGAATAGGTTTAGCTTGGTCAGTTTAGTACCATACAGGAGCTTCGCTATTCCGGGAATCAGCTTAGTTGCTGTTCTCTGAACCCTTTCCAAGAGCTCACTGTCTTTTTTAGGCAGGGGCTAGCTGCTTGTATGCAGTACTCAAGTTTAGGGCGTACGAACACTGTATACAAAGTCAGAAACGTTTTAGCGTCAAGATGCCTAAAAGCCCTGCGTATGGACCATAAAGTCCTAAAACCTTTGGTGGCTATTGCACGGCAGTGTGCAGTAGTCTTTAAGTCTTGACTAACGATGACGCCTAAGTCATTGTGTGCCTGAACAACAGGTAACTCAGTGTTATTCATTGTGTATGTATCTGTACCCTGGTGGCCAATATGCATCACAATACACTTGGAAGTGTTTATCGGCAATTGCCAGGTTTGGGACCATACAGATAATTTCTCCAGGTCATTTTGAAGTTCTAAGCTATCGCCCTTGCTTTGTATCGCTGTCCAATTATGAATGACAGTTATGAATCACTATGAGGAATTAGGATTGTGATTTAGAATTAATGATTAAGGTTAGGAATGAGATTTGGGAATTTCATCATGAACTGACTTCAATTATAACCATGAAATGGTACTTAGACAAATGAGTGGATGAATTTCAATGTTTCGTCTAACAAACAATTGTGAAATCCTTCAATACAATAAACAAAATCAACAAAGACTAATGAAATAAAATATAAAATCACTAAAATATCAACAAACCACACCTAATTTAATATTCATCGAACGCCTATTAGTCACTGCTCTCAAGAGGTATTTTAAAGAGTTATACAATTAATCGAGTAACATGAGAATAATTGTTGAAGCGACCAACCGTTTGTCTGTCCCAATACACTCAGTACATATGTGGTCGGAGAATGTGATTTGATGGCGAGTGTACGATGATGGAGCGCTCTGACCGTCGATCCGACTGGCACTTGTGTATCGGGTGTATGGTGATCATCGGTGGTGTGTTGAGTGTTAATTATTGTCGATGTTGTTGATGGTAGGGGTGAAAACCTACTGCCTCCAGGGAGGATCGAACTCCCGACCCCTGGTTTACGAGACCAGTGCTCTACCACTGAGCTATAGAGGCGCGCGTTCCTCTCCTCAAACAGCACTACCGCACCACCTCACAACAACAACATCTTGCACACTGAACCAACACACAGGATTCTCGGTTCTCACACTCATTCATCACCACATCAATCTCACGACAACACATGCCCATCACATTTAAACACTATTTCTCGTCATCCACACCTCAATACTTATTTATTGACAAATAAACACACAAAACATTACTCAATCAATTCACCCGTCAACCAAACAAACTGACAATCGAACAACTATTCAGTCAGTTAGTCAATCAAACTGTCCGTCAACTAAACAATCCATCCAACCATCCAACCATCCAGCCATCCAGACATTCATCCATCCATCCATCTATCAATCAATCAATCAATCAATCAACCAAACTATCTATCTACTCTTCTACCTGTCCACAAATTACACTTACGTAATCACAATGAGATGAGTTAAACCGCTACTGTCCAATGAACTACTGGATGTGGTCAGTGGTGAGCGACGAGTGATTTGTGAAAGCAGCCTATCGTGTGGCCCAAATCAGCCAGAATGATCGCATCTATTTACCTGTGGATTGCTGAGAGATTGAATCGAGAGGTCGATGAACAACCTCAGGTTGGCGACAGTTGCAATCGACTCATCACACTGCATTGTATCACATCTCACTATCTCGAACACATCGTTTGTTATCCGAACTGGAAGCGTCTAGCCATGTGTGAATGCTCACGAACTCGACAGTTGATTGTTTAATGCACGGCATACTCAGCTAGCAGCACGTCGATCGCCACATAGAGATGTGTCTGCATTTGTTGAGTGACGTGGATGTCTGGTTGATTGACTGACTGGTTATCCGTCTGAACGGACTGATGAGTCGCCTGTTAGCAGTCTAACGAATCAACCAGTATGTCCTACCGTGTACCGATCCTCCAGTGTAAACACTCATCATCAACACGCACACACCACATGTGCAAGTGAAGTCGCACTCGATTCTGCATACGTGTTTGCGTGTGAATGTGTGTGAGTCGGCAATGTTGTGGAGTGTAAATGTATAGTTGTGTGTTTCGGTGGAACGAGCTTTCGACAGTGTGGTGATGAGTATTTGTGTCCGTCGTATGGGAGACATGTTCCCGACTTCTGGTCAGGGAAGTGGTTCGCATCGGATCTCATCTGTGGAGTACAACCCACTGTCATTCATTGTATATCGTTGTCATCCATCAGTGATCGATCGACACAACGACAGTCATTGCTCACAAACTGTCAGAAGCTGGCCACATCCAGACTACCTCGAGTTTCTTTGAACGACAATCAATCGCAACCGACTGACCACCGACATGCAAGTCGGTGTAAGCAGTATCACAGTCACACTGGTCACAGTCGCAGTCGGAACTGGAGTCGGAGACAGTGAGTGCTCCAACTGTATGGCGTGTCACTTTACTTCCATCGACATGACTACACATTGGTGATGGAGAGTTAATCATCGGGTAGCACGAGATTGATTGTTGAAGCGACCACCGTTTGTCTGTCCCAATACACTCAGTACATATGTGGTCGGAGAATGTGATTTGATGGCGAGTGTACGATGATGGAGCGCTCTGACCGTCGATCCGACTGGCACTTGTGTATCGGGTGTATGGTGATCATCGGTGGTGTGTTGAGTGTTAATTATTGTCGATGTTGTTGATGGTAGGGGTGAAAACCTACTGCCTCCAGGGAGGATCGAACTCCCGACCCCTGGTTTACGAGACCAGTGCTCTACCACTGAGCTATAGAGGCGCGCGTTCCTCTCCTCAAACAGCACTACCGCACCACCTCACAACAACAACATCTTGCACACTGAACCAACACACAGGATTCTCGGTTCTCACACTCATTCATCACCACATCAATCTCACGACAACACATGCCCATCACATTTAAACACTATTTCTCGTCATCCACACCTCAATACTTATTTATTGACAAATAAACACACAAAACATTACTCAATCAATTCACCCGTCAACCAAACAAACTGACAATCGAACAACTATTCAGTCAGTTAGTCAATCAAACTGTCCGTCAACTAAACAATCCATCCAACCATCCAACCATCCAGCCATCCAGACATTCATCCATCCATCCATCTATCAATCAATCAATCAATCAATCAACCAAACTATCTATCTACTCTTCTACCTGTCCACAAATTACACTTACGTAATCACAATGAGATGAGTTAAACCGCTACTGTCCAATGAACTACTGGATGTGGTCAGTGGTGAGCGACGAGTGATTTGTGAAAGCAGCCTATCGTGTGGCCCAAATCAGCCAGAATGATCGCATCTATTTACCTGTGGATTGCTGAGAGATTGAATCGAGAGGTCGATGAACAACCTCAGGTTGGCGACAGTTGCAATCGACTCATCACACTGCATTGTATCACATCTCACTATCTCGAACACATCGTTTGTTATCCGAACTGGAAGCGTCTAGCCATGTGTGAATGCTCACGAACTCGACAGTTGATTGTTTAATGCACGGCATACTCAGCTAGCAGCACGTCGATCGCCACATAGAGATGTGTCTGCATTTGTTGAGTGACGTGGATGTCTGGTTGATTGACTGACTGGTTATCCGTCTGAACGGACTGATGAGTCGCCTGTTAGCAGTCTAACGAATCAACCAGTATGTCCTACCGTGTACCGATCCTCCAGTGTAAACACTCATCATCAACACGCACACACCACATGTGCAAGTGAAGTCGCACTCGATTCTGCATACGTGTTTGCGTGTGAATGTGTGTGAGTCGGCAATGTTGTGGAGTGTAAATGTATAGTTGTGTGTTTCGGTGGAACGAGCTTTCGACAGTGTGGTGATGAGTATTTGTGTCCGTCGTATGGGAGACATGTTCCCGACTTCTGGTCAGGGAAGTGGTTCGCATCGGATCTCATCTGTGGAGTACAACCCACTGTCATTCATTGTATATCGTTGTCATCCATCAGTGATCGATCGACACAACGACAGTCATTGCTCACAAACTGTCAGAAGCTGGCCACATCCAGACTACCTCGAGTTTCTTTGAACGACAATCAATCGCAACCGACTGACCACCGACATGCAAGTCGGTGTAAGCAGTATCACAGTCACACTGGTCACAGTCGCAGTCGGAACTGGAGTCGGAGACAGTGAGTGCTCCAACTGTATGGCGTGTCACTTTACTTCCATCGACATGACTACACATTGGTGATGGAGAGTTAATCATCGGGTAGCACGAGATTGATTGTTGAAGCGACCACCGTTTGTCTGTCCCAATACACTCAGTACATATGTGGTCGGAGAATGTGATTTGATGGCGAGTGTACGATGATGGAGCGCTCTGACCGTCGATCCGACTGGCACTTGTGTATCGGGTGTATGGTGATCATCGGTGGTGTGTTGAGTGTTAATTATTGTCGATGTTGTTGATGGTAGGGGTGAAAACCTACTGCCTCCAGGGAGGATCGAACTCCCGACCCCTGGTTTACGAGACCAGTGCTCTACCACTGAGCTATAGAGGCGCGCGTTCCTCTCCTCAAAAAGCACTACCGCACCACCTCACAACAACAACATCTTGCACACTGAACCAACACACAGGATTCTCGGTTCTCACACTCATTCATCACCACATCAATCTCACGACAACACATGCCCATCACATTTAAACACTATTTCTCGTCATCCACACCTCAATACTTATTTATTGACAAATAAACACACAAAACATTACTCAATCAATTCACCCGTCAACCAAACAAACTGACAATCGAACAACTATTCAGTCAGTTAGTCAATCAAACTGTCCGTCAACTAAACAATCCATCCAACCATCCAACCATCCAGCCATCCAGACATTCATCCATCCATCCATCTATCAATCAATCAATCAATCAATCAACCAAACTATCTATCTACTCTTCTACCTGTCCACAAATTACACTTTCGTAATCACAATGAGATGAGTTAAACCGCTACTGTCCAATGAACTACTGGATGTGGTCAGTGGTGAGCGACGAGTGATTTGTGAAAGCAGCCTATCGTGTGGCCCAAATCAGCCAGAATGATCGCATCTATTTACCTGTGGATTGCTGAGAGATTGAATCGAGAGGTCGATGAACAACCTCAGGTTGGCGACAGTTGCAATCGACTCATCACACTGCATTGTATCACATCTCACTATCTCGAACACATCGTTTGTTATCCGAACTGGAAGCGTCTAGCCATGTGTGAATGCTCACGAACTCGACAGTTGATTGTTTAATGCACGGCATACTCAGCTAGCAGCACGTCGATCGCCACATAGAGATGTGTCTGCATTTGTTGAGTGACGTGGATGTCTGGTTGATTGACTGACTGGTTATCCGTCTGAACGGACTGATGAGTCGCCTGTTAGCAGTCTAACGAATCAACCAGTATGTCCTACCGTGTACCGATCCTCCAGTGTAAACACTCATCATCAACACGCACACACCACATGTGCAAGTGAAGTCGCACTCGATTCTGCATACGTGTTTGCGTGTGAATGTGTGTGAGTCGGCAATGTTGTGGAGTGTAAATGTATAGTTGTGTGTTTCGGTGGAACGAGCTTTCGACAGTGTGGTGATGAGTATTTGTGTCCGTCGTATGGGAGACATGTTCCCGACTTCTGGTCAGGGAAGTGGTTCGCATCGGATCTCATCTGTGGAGTACAACCCACTGTCATTCATTGTATATCGTTGTCATCCATCAGTGATCGATCGACACAACGACAGTCATTGCTCACAAACTGTCAGAAGCTGGCCACATCCAGACTACCTCGAGTTTCTTTGAACGACAATCAATCGCAACCGACTGACCACCGACATGCAAGTCGGTGTAAGCAGTATCACAGTCACACTGGTCACAGTCGCAGTCGGAACTGGAGTCGGAGACAGTGAGTGCTCCAACTGTATGGCGTGTCACTTTACTTCCATCGACATGACTACACATTGGTGATGGAGAGTTAATCATCGGGTAGCACGAGATTGATTGTTGAAGCGACCACCGTTTGTCTGTCCCAATACATTCAGTACATATGTGGTCGGAGAATGTGATTTGATGGCGAGTGTACGATGATGGAGCGCTCTGACCGTCGATCCGACTGGCACTTGTGTATCGGGTGTATGGTGATCATCGGTGGTGTGTTGAGTGTTAATTATTGTCGATGTTGTTGATGGTAGGGGTGAAAACCTACTGCCTCCAGGGAGGATCGAACTCCCGACCCCTGGTTTACGAGACCAGTGCTCTACCACTGAGCTATAGAGGCGCGCGTTCCTCTCCTCAAACAGCACTACCGCACCACCTCACAACAACAACATCTTGCACACTGAACCAACACACAGGATTCTCGGTTCTCACACTCATTCATCACCACATCAATCTCACGACAACACATGCCCATCACATTTAAACACTATTTCTCGTCATCCACACCTCAATACTTATTTATTGACAAATAAACACACAAAACATTACTCAATCAATTCACCCGTCAACCAAACAAACTGACAATCGAACAACTATTCAGTCAGTTAGTCAATCAAACTGTCCGTCAACTAAACAATCCATCCAACCATCCAACCATCCAGCCATCCAGACATTCATCCATCCATCCATCTATCAATCAATCAATCAATCAATCAACCAAACTATCTATCTACTCTTCTACCTGTCCACAAATTACACTTACGTAATCACAATGAGATGAGTTAAACCGCTACTGTCCAATGAACTACTGGATGTGGTCAGTGGTGAGCGACGAGTGATTTGTGAAAGCAGCCTATCGTGTGGCCCAAATCAGCCAGAATGATCGCATCTATTTACCTGTGGATTGCTGAGAGATTGAATCGAGAGGTCGATGAACAACCTCAGGTTGGCGACAGTTGCAATCGACTCATCACACTGCATTGTATCACATCTCACTATCTCGAACACATCGTTTGTTATCCGAACTGGAAGCGTCTAGCCATGTGTGAATGCTCACGAACTCGACAGTTGATTGTTTAATGCACGGCATACTCAGCTAGCAGCACGTCGATCGCCACATAGAGATGTGTCTGCATTTGTTGAGTGACGTGGATGTCTGGTTGATTGACTGACTGGTTATCCGTCTGAACGGACTGATGAGTCGCCTGTTAGCAGTCTAACGAATCAACCAGTATGTCCTACCGTGTACCGATCCTCCAGTGTAAACACTCATCATCAACACGCACACACCACATGTGCAAGTGAAGTCGCACTCGATTCTGCATACGTGTTTGCGTGTGAATGTGTGTGAGTCGGCAATGTTGTGGAGTGTAAATGTATAGTTGTGTGTTTCGGTGGAACGAGCTTTCGACAGTGTGGTGATGAGTATTTGTGTCCGTCGTATGGGAGACATGTTCCCGACTTCTGGTCAGGGAAGTGGTTCGCATCGGATCTCATCTGTGGAGTACAACCCACTGTCATTCATTGTATATCGTTGTCATCCATCAGTGATCGATCGACACAACGACAGTCATTGCTCACAAACTGTCAGAAGCTGGCCACATCCAGACTACCTCGAGTTTCTTTGAACGACAATCAATCGCAACCGACTGACCACCGACATGCAAGTCGGTGTAAGCAGTATCACAGTCACACTGGTCACAGTCGCAGTCGGAACTGGAGTCGGAGACAGTGAGTGCTCCAACTGTATGGCGTGTCACTTTACTTCCATCGACATGACTACACATTGGTGATGGAGAGTTAATCATCGGGTAGCACGAGATTGATTGTTGAAGCGACCAACCGTTTGTCTGTCCCAATACACTCAGTACATATGTGGTCGGAGAATGTGATTTGATGGCGAGTGTACGATGATGGAGCGCTCTGACCGTCGATCCGACTGGCACTTGTGTATCGGGTGTATGGTGATCATCGGTGGTGTGTTGAGTGTTAATTATTGTCGATGTTGTTGATGGTAGGGGTGAAAACCTACTGCCTCCAGGGAGGATCGAACTCCCGACCCCTGGTTTACGAGACCAGTGCTCTACCACTGAGCTATAGAGGCGCGCGTTCCTCTCCTCAAACAGCACTACCGCACCACCTCACAACAACAACATCTTGCACACTGAACCAACACACAGGATTCTCGGTTCTCACACTCATTCATCACCACATCAATCTCACGACAACACATGCCCATCACATTTAAACACTATTTCTCGTCATCCACACCTCAATACTTATTTATTGACAAATAAACACACAAAACATTACTCAATCAATTCACCCGTCAACCAAACAAACTGACAATCGAACAACTATTCAGTCAGTTAGTCAATCAAACTGTCCGTCAACTAAACAATCCATCCAACCATCCAACCATCCAGCCATCCAGACATTCATCCATCCATCCATCTATCAATCAATCAATCAATCAATCAACCAAACTATCTATCTACTCTTCTACCTGTCCACAAATTACACTTACGTAATCACAATGAGATGAGTTAAACCGCTACTGTCCAATGAACTACTGGATGTGGTCAGTGGTGAGCGACGAGTGATTTGTGAAAGCAGCCTATCGTGTGGCCCAAATCAGCCAGAATGATCGCATCTATTTACCTGTGGATTGCTGAGAGATTGAATCGAGAGGTCGATGAACAACCTCAGGTTGGCGACAGTTGCAATCGACTCATCACACTGCATTGTATCACATCTCACTATCTCGAACACATCGTTTGTTATCCGAACTGGAAGCGTCTAGCCATGTGTGAATGCTCACGAACTCGACAGTTGATTGTTTAATGCACGGCATACTCAGCTAGCAGCACGTCGATCGCCACATAGAGATGTGTCTGCATTTGTTGAGTGACGTGGATGTCTGGTTGATTGACTGACTGGTTATCCGTCTGAACGGACTGATGAGTCGCCTGTTAGCAGTCTAACGAATCAACCAGTATGTCCTACCGTGTACCGATCCTCCAGTGTAAACACTCATCATCAACACGCACACACCACATGTGCAAGTGAAGTCGCACTCGATTCTGCATACGTGTTTGCGTGTGAATGTGTGTGAGTCGGCAATGTTGTGGAGTGTAAATGTATAGTTGTGTGTTTCGGTGGAACGAGCTTTCGACAGTGTGGTGATGAGTATTTGTGTCCGTCGTATGGGAGACATGTTCCCGACTTCTGGTCAGGGAAGTGGTTCGCATCGGATCTCATCTGTGGAGTACAACCCACTGTCATTCATTGTATATCGTTGTCATCCATCAGTGATCGATCGACACAACGACAGTCATTGCTCACAAACTGTCAGAAGCTGGCCACATCCAGACTACCTCGAGTTTCTTTGAACGACAATCAATCGCAACCGACTGACCACCGACATGCAAGTCGGTGTAAGCAGTATCACAGTCACACTGGTCACAGTCGCAGTCGGAACTGGAGTCGGAGACAGTGAGTGCTCCAACTGTATGGCGTGTCACTTTACTTCCATCGACATGACTACACATTGGTGATGGAGAGTTAATCATCGGGTAGCACGAGATTGATTGTTGAAGCGACCAACCGTTTGTCTGTCCCAATACACTCAGTACATATGTGGTCGGAGAATGTGATTTGATGGCGAGTGTACGATGATGGAGCGCTCTGACCGTCGATCCGACTGGCACTTGTGTATCGGGTGTATGGTGATCATCGGTGGTGTGTTGAGTGTTAATTATTGTCGATGTTGTTGATGGTAGGGGTGAAAACCTACTGCCTCCAGGGAGGATCGAACTCCCGACCCCTGGTTTACGAGACCAGTGCTCTACCACTGAGCTATAGAGGCGCGCGTTCCTCTCCTCAAACAGCACTACCGCACCACCTCACAACAACAACATCTTGCACACTGAACCAACACACAGGATTCTCGATTCTCACACTCATTCATCGTCTTTATCTTCACTCCATCGATCTAGAGTGTTTTTTTCGTTTGTTTGTATATATATAGCATTGTCGATTCTCCGGATTTTCTCGTTTAAATTAGTTTATGATTTTTTTGTTAGTGAATCTGTTTTAAACCAACCTCAATATTTTTTGCATTTCCAATCTCGTTTTTCATGCTGTAGTTTGCATTTCCCCAGATACTATTAGTTTCGTTATGTACCATGCTGCTAATATGGACATGTTTGACATATATGTGACGTTCGTAAATTTTTCAAGTCCGATGTTAATAAGGCGATAAGTTGTCCTGTGAAGGGATCGGCTGATATAAACTGGGTGATAAGTTCACTGTCAATTACTACTAACTGTATTAGTGTCTCATACTTTTCCAGATGACACTATCACAAACAATTTTTATAGAGTTGTTCTTTAAACCAGCAAAATTTTATCAATTACTTCCTAATGAAGTATAAAGGTAAACCTAAAGCCTATGAGCTTGGAAATCACTGATATCATCGACCACCAGTTATTCAGTTTATATTCACGTCCGTATAGGAGGTTTTCATGTCAACACTTTTTTTCTAGTTAGTGAGCCAGCTACATCTGTGCTAGGATCAGAGGGCCTTAGATTGGACTTCCACATATATTTTTACGCTAATTATTCTCATGGCACCCAAATTATAGATCTGATCTAACGATGCTTACAGGCTGTGCAAAGTACAAGCGTCCAACCCAATTCCAGTACCAAAGAAAGATCAATAGCAATAACTTCACCCCTTCTCGAAAAGTTGTTGGTACCCCCACGTTAGACTGCAATGAAAGAGCACATTGATCCGTATCATTTTGCTCACAAATGCTGAAAAAGCATCTTGGATACTGCTGATTATCTGTATCATAAGATAGCTTCCAGCCTGTAAAAGGTTCAGAAGTATGTTCGATGCGCTTTTCTGGATTATACTTCTGCCTTTGGTGGTTCCAGGACAACTCCAACCTAAAACGTTTATCAGAGTGAACACCGCCAGCTGAATAACCTGCAGGAGACATTTCTACATCTTTGTAGGTGAACAGTACACTGTATTTGGAGGAAAAAGTTCAACGTCTCTACTAACTTATGAGGGTGTACCACTAGGAGCTGCTCTTTCTCTCTCTTCTTACCTATTTTATCTGAACACTTTCATTATGTACTCGGACGATCTCACTGTATGTATATCGATTTGTGGCTCGTCACATCCCTTTGAAGTAAATAAGTTCTTGTCTGTTATTGAACGATGGTCTGTTGTAAATAGTCGAACACTTGACCCTTCTAAATGTCAAACTGTTAACTTTAGCCTGAGACGTAAACAGCACTTAAACACTGTTGAAAACCCATAAAGCTTTCAATTGGAAATTCTTCTGTAAGAATAGTGTAGGCTTTTCCTTTAATCTGTATTGGCCTTCTCACTTTGTATTGTTATTGAGGAAAGTTTCCCGCCTGTCTCACTATAAACGGAAGCTACACACTTTTGGTATTACTTGACATTTTCATTTACGATTTCTTAATTCTTGTATACTACCTGTGATCCCTTACCGTTCTCCGTTATTCTTCCCTCGGCTTCTGGTGAAAGACTCGCTTATCTCAAAGAGTGCAGAATTCAGTTATTAGGTTGTCTAGTGAGTTTGTAAGATCATTAGCTACTTCGTTATTAGTACTGTTCTGATAACAGACTTTATCCTAAAGTTGTAGATTCATCATGATGAAACTGCCTAAGATATAAGATCTTACGTGGAAGTCACATCATTTTCTACACCGACTCATCGCATCGTAATAATCATCATTATATGATGAACATATTTAGGCCAAAGATAAAGCAATATATATTCAATATGGATAAAAGGGCTACACAAGATAGACCACATCTGGAAGGCTGTCATTCCGTCAGATGAATTGAATTATTGAATTCTTCTTTCCGCCTTCTCCGTCATTATGGTTTTCTTCGAGTTAAATGTTGAATATCTATTTACCGAGTTGCCTCGTGTTCAGCTTTGAGGAATATATAGTTAAGACACAATACCACAACATTGCTCTCCCACCAGAATCAACATGACGTTGGTTTGATGCCAAGTTGAGTGAGATTGTTGCGTACTAGGGGTTACCAAGAGTAATGAGAATCCTCCAGGCACTAATAAGCAGGAAGATAAATCAGAAAGGAGGCAGCATCTGATTGGGAAATAAATGTAATAACTTTAAAATATCTGGTTAAGTGCTTAACACTTTTAACGTGAAAACCCACACGAACATTATTTACGCGTCAAGTAAGGTGGGATTACAACAATGAAGAACAATTTAGTATAAAGATATTTTAACAAGTCACATTAGCATGCATAGTAATAACATTTGGTTGATGGCTCAAGTTGTAGGCAGCATAAGCAATTTGTGTCAAGAAATGGAAGAACAATCAGTACTGTAAAAAGTTTGATATTGGTATTATTTTTGGTCTTAATTATAAAGTCGGTTGACATTTATGCCGGTACACTGTCCGTACGAGTTGATTTCCAGTTGCCTCTGCATTAGTAGGCCGACTGAAAGAACGAAAGTATAACCATGGAGAAGAATCCCAGTTAGTGTTTTAATTAGTTTGTTAAGTTAGATACGGTTTATTTAGTTACGGGGAGATTTTCTCAACCTCATTATTACTTAACCGTGATAGAATTTGGTAGTAGTACTACTATTACATATGAATGGTTATCAAAAATATTTTCAATACGTGGAAAGTGATAACTATATGAATTTTGGACAGATAGCTAAGAGCGATTCGTTAAACATAGGAATATTCGTGACAGACATGCTCTAGACTCAATGTTATTTATATTCACACTTACCGGCTGATGATATACACAAGTTAGTTGAAAGTACCGAGTTTCGCATAAGTTAGTTACAAATATAGTGATTAAGAATTGTTGAAACAGTTCAAGCCTATGTGCCATAGACGTAGGTGCTGTGATACTGCACGATGCTTTACAAGATGATAAACAGTGAGTGATGTTCATGTGGTTATCAAGGAGAACATAAGTTGCAACCAAGAGGAGTACACCCCCAACTCATGTCCATGATAATGGCTTGAACGTTAGTCAGTGTTGGAGTAAATTCTACAGAGATGTTTTCAATTTGCAGGAGATTTGCTTGACTGCTTATACTGATTATTGCATGCATGATTGTGTCGCTGAACCTCCATTTAGACGGACAAGGTTTCAATATATTTACTGAATGAGCAACCAATAGGGAAATGACTTTGGACCTAGTATATCCTCTCTCTTTCTTCTCACTAGATCAGGATATCTTGGAGGACATAGCAGGCGAGTAGAAAAAAATAACGAATAAAGTACCAGTGGCATACAAGTTTTCACGCCGAGCCATCAATTATTGGAACCTGTTACCCTAAGCACTGGTATCTGCACCTACAGTTAACTCATCCAAGAAAAGACTAGACAATCACAGAAGCATACTTGAGAAAAAATATTATAAGACGTAGGCCTTCTTTTCTTACTACACTAATCCGAATCTGAAAATTGAATATTGAATTGGCTCTTTGTCAATAAGACATTGAGCCCGGATCGTTAATATATTTACCCGGGTCCGTACCTGCTTTGAATTCTGGAAGATCGTTGAGTGGTGTAGTATTTTCCCTTAAGATGTGCAAGTCTTGTGCAGGATGCGTTCGCGTGCTAATGATTGTGTTCAACATCCTGTTTACAGTAAGTGCTTTTGTGTGGTATTATAACAAATGATAAAACGTTTGTTCATATTGTTTAGAATCATTTAAAACTAGTAACGATCTAATGAAATCAGGACCTCTGTGACCACTAGGTTTCAGTTTGTAAATATATCATATTTTGTGCCATTCTAAACCCTTATAATCTATTCTGATCTCATTTTCCACTTTTTTTTTAACTCATCGGGGACATCACATGTGATAAAAAGTTTTGGTGCCGGCGTTAATTATCTTGTCTGGATAAATCTCGTGGTTCTGGAGAATTCTTATTTAGAATACTTACTTGCGGTTGCGTAATAGAGTCTCTGTGCACATACTCGTAAAGATGCGTGGTACACCAGAAGTTTTACATCTACATCTACTGATATAACTGAATGTTTTGGTGAGACCATAACTTAGGGTCACTTTGAGAGATGGTTATTTGGGTTTGAACATGTGTACCAACTTGCTAAGGCTAAAAGGGTTATCAAATTTGAGGAACTGTGATTATCGTAAGGGACTAAATCACGAACTGACGTCAGCCATAATCCCCAAGTACTATTTAGCCGTAGGGAAAATGGATTTGGATGAGGGATAAACCAAAGAAATCCATGTATACTAGCTACAAATTTTCATACCGTAAAGGTTAACTGTATAGCAGCACATCTATATACAACTGCACTTATGGTGAATAGTCAGGTCTCAACGTTGAGATTACTGGCAAATTTATGCTTTCAAAAGTACTAAAGTGTATACCTAGTGATTTTGTTTTCTTGTTCTGGTCAGAAACTAGAAAGGATGAGCTACGAGAAAGACCCGTGTTCCGCCTGTTGGTGATAGTAAATTACCCTAACATTATGTTACGCTCAGAAAATTTGTACTCCGCAAGTTAATTTTTCTCCCAACTTTCTTCGGTAGATAAATAACCTATTGAACTGGAGAGTCTGCTCAGATTTTCAGGAGCATAAAAATCTGGAGAGTAGAAAACTTGCAGAAATTGTTAAACAGTATAGTTAATTTTTTTAGTTTAAACATGTGTAATTCTTTTGTGTAAAATTAGTTCATGTAATTAACTTCATAGTAGACTTTCTGATATTTCTGTAGAGTCTGTATTATTGTACTGAATTTTTATTCTGCTTCCAGATCATAGGGATGATCGTTTTAGCCGCTGCTCTGTACTTTTACTTTTCAACATTCGGAGTTAGAGGTACTGATCAACACAATATATTGGCTTATACCTATATCGTTCTGGCTGCTATTGGGGCTCTGAGTTTTGTATTAGGAATATTAGGTTGTTGTGGTTCATATCACTATAGTCGATGTTTATTGGGCTTTTATTTTGCTCTGTTATTGGTTATTTTTGCCATCGAAATTGCTATTGGCGTAGCTGGGTTCGTTCATAGAGAACAAGTAAGTTTAAATTTGTATTTGACTATATATATTTTACAAAGAGTTCTAAACAATAATATGGATGTAGAGCTACAATGGTTCAGTTATTCGGTTTTCATTTATCAAACTGTAATCTTAACCTCGTGTAAATTTCAGTTTCAGTGCTGATGATTTTACTCAGCATCTTGCGCGAGTGTGTTCACAGCATTGTAGTGGTGGTATACCTAATGATATTAATGGCTTACTTATTTCTCTTGTTAAGCCGCATTCGGAGCTTTAGGGTAATGATACATTTTCTCTTTTGCAACAAGTTTTAGTTAAAAACTATTGAGACTAACTTTGCTGGTGCACACTTTATGTCTGATCTTGAACGTTTTACAACCATCTGTTAAGTGACTGTCTGATAACTTTAGCATTCAAGGTGTTATTTTATTTAAAACAATAATCGAAGCACTTGACTTTCAGTAAATACATCACTGATTCAAGCGCCATCCTGCTTACTTTGATTTGGATAGTCGAGTATTTTCACCAATAGTCATAAAGTTAGGAATTAGTGATCAAAGGAATAAAGTGATACGCTAATAATAACATGGTCATCTTACAATTTAACGGATCTGCCCCCAAATGCCCTGATACACGCGAAGGGAAATACGGAATGTGCATCTAGGAAAATTAAGAAACTAGTTTCAAACCAATTGTATACATGTAGTCCAGTCGCTAACATTCAGTAGCCGCACCATCTTAGTAATATGGACGTTCCACGCTGTGTTCGGGCTCATTGATGTCATCCTCTAGGAACGTCAAATTCGGTGGTTTGATCATTTGTTACGAATCCTATCCCAATGGCTTTCACATCTTGCGTTATTTGCCGACGCTTGGACTCAGATGAAAAAGTCAGTTTACGACATACAGTCATTCCCTCGTTTATTTCTGTACAGTATTTGTGCGTCGCTTACTTTTTCGACACCTTGTACCAGGATGTGTGTTAAATAAGAAAGGGCTTCATCTCACTCCGATTGTGATCTGTTAAGTTAACTGACAGGTACCAAATGAGATTTGAATAACACTTCACTGTTCTACGGCTTCTACTTGTCCTTCGAACGACGTCCATATTTTACTGAAATATCCTATTAAGTACTTTAATGATAATACTAAATGTATTAAGTGAGTCTGTACGTAAATAAAGTTACATGAAATTTTGGCAAAAACAGTAATAATGTAAATAGCAGTTTCAAGAGTTTGCATTTTTGGTTAAGTCGGCCCTTACAACTTGTTTATTGTGTAATATATGGGTTAGATGTGGTATCATAGAGTTTTTGTGCTTTTTTTGTGTGAATGTATCGTCTGCGTTTCGTTTTTCTAGAAGATATACAAGGATAATAAAGCGAATAGGGTACAGATTATGCATCTGATAAAATAACACTCGAATGGCTTCCAAGATTTCAGCTGTCGGTCGACAAACATAATTACATCAAAAGATTCACAACGTACTTTACTATTTGGATTCAACACTCTCCAACACTGCAAAATCTCTGAAAAGTCTAGGAAGAAGTAGTTAAGGAAATCACAGATTAATAGATTATATATGTTTATAGTCATGTTATTAATTTATGCAACTGAACACAACATTGTATGGTATAGTTATTACACAGAAAATATTTCAAATTTATTCCTTTATGCTGCATTTTTGCTTTGTGCATTTTAACTCATCACTTTACTAGGCACGTGCAATTATCCACGAAACACTTAAAGAAGGTGTTGAAGATTGGAAAAATTCCAACAATGAAGTTCGATGGATGGATGCAATCCATGTTATGGTAAGATATTGCATATTTCTGTTTACTCCCACAACATTCAAGAATAAATTGCCATGGTATTGTTTTTACTTGTAAAAATGTGTTTCGACTCATAATTTCCCTAGTAATCACCACAACTACGTGTGTGACTTGGTAGTCGTATGTTGTAACGCTGCTTCACCTACTTTACATCCCGAATGTTTTTGGATTGTTACTCAACGTGTTCAGAAAACTACATTTGATGTCGTTTTCACCAAACAGAACCATGTCATTTTTATACGCTAAGTCAGTCATTTAGTCTCATGTGATAAATTAATCTCTGAAGTATTATTACTAAAAGTATATATATATATATGCATGACGAAAAAATAAAAAGGAGAAAGTTTCGCTCCAAGAAAAATTGTATTTCCCCCTATCTTTGAAACGTGTGGAACTCGAGTGGAGCATAAGTTTCTTGGTAATGAAAGTGGTTCAATGTTTTTAATCTGTCTAGACCCTTTTTCACGTTTACATGTTACGTACACATTAGCTTAAACGAAAAACTAGGTCTTTCTACAAATCAATCACAAAGACGTGTTTCATTTATTCAGGTGTTGACCACTGAAATATAGATGTCTTAGTGTTTTGAATTGTACCATTAAGTCGTACTTTTTTGTATTTTATTTAAATACATCATCAGCATCGAACAAAGTAAGTTCAAAGTAGATGAGTGTGATAAACTAAGCATAGGAATTAGATCTTAATTGACGACTTAACGAAGTCAATCTGAGACGATATAGGCTCGTTTGACGTTCTGCAGTTTACCTAGTATTTTTGCTATTTGAAAGGTAAGTGTATAGTATAGGAAGTTGCGATTGAGCAATTATTAAAACAACTACGAAGAATTTTAGCCCATTGTAAATGAATGGTTCATAGAAAAGAACAATATAAATAAAGACTTCACGCAGTCAGTAAACCTGTTAAAGTCTTCAGGTCTTCCTATCCATAAATTAAATGAAACAACATCATGTGTCTATAAAACATCCAACTTCTCAAACCTCTATAAAGATCCAAGTTGTTTTTTAGAAGTTCCCACATTGCTTCTCGTTTGGGTTATGATTAGGGGTTTATGGATAGGTTTGATTTGCTTGTCATGCACAATCTATCTAGAAGAAATAGTCAGTTAGTCATGTGCTATATAGAGCCCAGCATATATGTGCATCGGTTCAAGTTACCATGTCGCATTAATACAAAATTATCAATACAAGTCCTAGAATAGTAGAAGTAATAACAGTATCATTAGGTCTATAAAAATCAGGTATAGACAGACGAAAAAAGTGTATAAGGAGATTTCGGAACTCAGGATGTAAGGGAAGATAAAGAGTGGATGTATTTAAGCCATTGAGAATTATTCAAAGATAAAACCACCAGTCGCTTTGAAATTTAATCAAATTATTCAATAGGTACTTGAATGTGAGATATATTCAGTCTGAGGGCCAATAAAACTATCTGGCTGCTCAAATCGAAGTAGACAGGGGGGGTTAATCTGGAATTCAATGAATGAAAGTTAGACTCCCTAACCACTGCTTTCGATAAACTCACATCCCAACCATATGGTCTGTTTGAGTGTTTTTATACATTTAACACTCATTTTCACTCTGACAACAAAATTTTCGCTATAACTTTAAACACAAAAGTATTCCTGCTACTTGTGTTACACCATATAAGGCAAAAGTCATTTTTGAAAATTTGCCTAAACCTTAAAGGGTTGTTTTCCTAATTCACATTGGCTTGTTTCCTACACTACCATTTTATCATGTGAAGTAAGAGAAAGCACATTTCACATAGTTTATTATCTTTGTAACTAACCAATCCACTTAAGCATTTGAGTGCGGTTTTTTTCAAAAAAAATTGTACATATCGAATTGTGTGTGTTAAAAAATATCAGAATATGTATGTCTGTTTGAATTTTGCTGTTTAGTTTCAATGTTGCGGTTACAATGGACCTACAGACTATGGTATTGCTAAAGTCCCTTCTTGTTGTTTAAATGATGAATGTACTATGGATTTTGCTTTGCTCAGTTTTCAAACGGTAAGTAAGCATTAGTTGTCTAGCGCCATAAATTTCAGAATGTTTCATTTATTTTTATAAATCCACATATTTTGTATCTATGTGTCGATATGTAGAATGGCTTAACATTATACATCATATACACATCTTAAACTGTGTATATGTTAAACAGGCGACTAATCTCAGGATATGTTTTATTTTATTTAATCACATAAATATTGGTACAAGCAACCACCAGATACATATGCGCCGACAAATATCATTTGATTTGTGTGAGGGCTGTGGTACTGTCCAGGTGCCCATACTGAAGCAGGTGGTTTTCTTAAAGGGCCACACCCGGAGCCTTTGACCTAAAGGTCTGATCCACAAGGCAGTGGAGCATCATGAGGAGATGCAGTCTCATGGTAGCCAGTGACCAACAATTGGTTCATACGCCATTTGTTCCCTCAGGATCCTGGAGCCCATGTGCACCATTGGTTTAGAATCAGGGTTTTCCAACTCCCCTCGGTGGACTTATCCATCTCCACCGACCCGGTTAAAGCGCCGGACATTCGCTTTTCGTCCTCTCAATTTTGTAAACAACACCCCTGCCACGAAAAAACTGTGAGTAGGACTTCCCTGGCAGAAGCTATATACGCGTGGTCATATGAGAGCATTTCGAGAGGGAGAGTGGACTCTCCCCACTCTCAGCCGTACCAGGGCATTTGGTGGCAAAAAATGCATGTTCATATATACATTCACTTTGAACAAGCATTTGGTTGTTCTTAAGTTTTCTTTGTTTTACTTTAGAAAATCCAACCAAAATTTTCACTTGCCACTGTCCGTTTTTTGTTTTATGAAAACTTGAGTTTCCAAATAATAGCGACGAATGATTGACCTATTGATAATGCAACACATTCTAATCAGTTTTCAGTTATTGTAGATGAAATACATCTCAGATATCATGTGCCTGTCTGAATAGGTGTATTAAAATGACAGACTGCTTGTTGACGTGTTAGTTAATAGTGTCTAAGAATGGGCAAGTCCCCATTAAACCCTTGAATTTTTAACCATACTTTAATCTTTCCCTTTTAATTGGTTTGTGATTGTATTTGAAGTGACTTGCCGATTAATGTAGTCAGCTTTCAATTGATATACCACAAGAATTAATACTTCATTTCTGATACTTGAGTCTGACCAACTGGTTGTGCTAACGAAGTATGGCAACTTGGACCGATGCATATGTGTACCTGGTCCTACGTTGTAGCTGACTGACCAACTGAGTATTCGTATCTGTGGTCCTCACATAAAACCATTGTGTGTCCGGAAGCTGAGTATACTTAAACTTGTACTGAGCGAATAAGTTACATTTTATTATCATTATTATTGATTCAGACTTTATTTACAACCAAATGATCTGTCCTTTTTTTGTTGTTTAATCTCCAGGGTTGTAAAGAAAGAATTGACAATATCATGCATAATTTCCTAATTATATGTATTTCGGTTATTACAATAGCCCTCATTGAGGTAAGTTTCATGTAAAAAAAACATGTATCTGTGTATATGACTAGCGTAATAAGCCTCATAATAATAAAGGTATTTTTCTGTCATATCCCAATGATCAGAAGGGGCTTTGTGGAGAATTTAGTATTTTCATAGTTGAAATCATGAGTCAATTGAAGCTAGATCACTATGGAAAACCTGGAAGCACTGGACGACCGTCTCGTCCCATTATGGGACTCCTCAGCAGTGCGCATCCATGATCCCGCACTCGTGAGATTCGAACCCACAACCTACCAGTCTCGCGCCAGAGTCCTTAACCGATAGACCACTGAGCCAGCATCCAATAGTGTTAATGTCTAACTTCAACCAATCCACGATGTTTGAGCAACCGTTCACCAATTGTCTTCAGTGAGTTGGTATCTCTACAACAGACTTGGTAGAACTCCACTGGTCACTGCTCCCCATAATAGGACGAAACGGCCGTCCAGTGCTTCCAGGTTTTCCATAGTTATCTAGCTTCAATTGACTCATGATTTCAACTATGAAAATATCCCAATGAGTCGAAAATTGTATTTCTAATGTTTCGTGACTTGATGTAAGTCACTTCGTCAGAGTAAATAATTATTTGCCATTGATACCTACAAACTCATTAATAATCGAATCAAGTAAGCATTTTGCATCGATTGCTGAAAATGTAACTAGTGTTTTTTGTTGACAGTATGGTTATTAAATGTTAATATAACAACAAGTAAATTGGTAAATAGACTTTCCTTTACATCTAGTCATTCCCAAAGATGGAGCTTTAAAATGCCTGACTTAAGACATATCCCTTTCAATAACAGTCTCAGTTCTGTGGGTTTCTTTCAATGAAAGCTGTACACTTTCATCAAGTTTGTAGTAGTTTTAATTAATTCCTCGACTAATTTTAGCATATTGACTATGATAAGGTAATGTTGTATAAAAATTGTAACGATCACGTAATACTGAATAGTTAATTATAATATCCAAGATAATCCGTTTTCGACAACACTAGATGATTAAATACAAGTTCATGTATACAGTTTTCCGTTATATTACTTATTGTGTTGGTCATCATTAATGCTTATTGCCATCTCAAACCGAAGTGGACGAAATGAGTATCTGAACTTGCCGCTTATGTTGACTTGATGATGAGCGCTTTAATCGTTAAACGACCTCTCTACTGTTGTTAGCAAACAGTATTTAATGAAGTTGATATCAGTTATCAATGGGAAGTGAAAGGTTGGATTATAATCATATTAGAAATAGGATCATATGTAGTTTTCAATACATTCTTTATTAAATCTAGCTTAATCCTATAAAATTAAGTTATGCAGATAGTTTATGGATTATACGAATAAAGGAAACCTATAACCCAACTGTTTATAATTACAGATAAAAAAACCTAAGAGTAATAATAAACCAAGATGGATGGTGGCTAGCAGTGAAATCTAGACACTCATTTTGTCCTTCTTCGGACTCGTCAGCTGGGTGTACCTGTTCACTCCGGGACTCGAATCTATTACTGTCTGCTTCAAACGCCATCGCAACTTCAGGTGGAATCGAGGTAATCTGCACAGGACGCACATATGTCAATAAGAAACTGATCAATTACAATCCTTAACATCAATGGGAAGATCCGAATAACTAATACAAAAATTAAGAGTAATAATGTTTCAAAAGTAGATTGCCCAATTTATCATTTTCCTAGTCATAACTGTTTGGTTAACTAATTATAACTAACATCCACATCATGCTTGTTTTTTTCTTCTTTTCAATTCTCTTTTCAAAATCTCCATCTAGCTGATTGGTTTGATATTTGCAATGACTCTTTGTTGTGCTGTAAATGGGCGTGATCCAAATGCTTATTATCGTGCAGTACAAACAGCATAAACACTTGACCAACTTAACCCAATGTTTAACTCATTAAAACGTTCTAAAAGTACAATTCTCTGATATACTTCTCTCCATAAACTTATTCATTATGATTCTAATTCCAACTTTGTATTGTTCATCACTTTTTTGGAAATAACAATGAATATTGTAATTTAGTTCTTCCTGTTCATTTCTCGACATACATATTTATGAGACATTCAATCATTTCATATGAGTTGTTCTTTTTCCATTGTTTATCTAAGTGAGAGATTTTTTACATCTTTCTCCTTTTTTTTCCACCGTCGAATCACGAATTTCATCTGCATACAATCTTTCATTAATCATGTGCCATACACAACATAATGGTACTCTATGTATGTGTTTATGTTTATTCATGGTTACATCATCGTCACCATCGTGAGTTTTATTCAATATAAATAAAGAAAACTTCATGAATTACACACAAAAAAATAAGTACAGAATTCAGTCAATTTGCAACATCTAACACCCACACACACGACACCTATCATCGTATCGTGTGTGTGTGTGTGTCAGTTTGTCATGTTCCATGAGAAGTTGGAATTTTCCCAATGGTCATTTACTTTTTCTCCGAGTATTGTGTGTGTGTGTGTGTGAGTGTGAATATACTGTTACCAAGTAGATATGTTTATTCTTTAAGAATTGATGATTACTATAATACTTGATCATTATGTAGATAAACATTTGTGTGTACTTCACTTTTGTTTTGTACTTCTTCAACCGGTTTCATTGATCATTGATCACTAATGTCATCCTTCATTTATAAATGCATCTATCAACAGTTTCACCAGTGTGTGTGTAGTAGTACAGTGTCATTTGTCATGTGTGTGTGTGTATTTTTGTAATTTATAAGAATAAAATTTTTGTTCAATTTTTATACACTTTTCCTTACATATTACGTCATAGTTGTTCTATACACACATACTTGTCTCGATCATTTGTCACACTAACATAATGAGAACATTTATTTTTCTTTGTTATTCATCCTTTGAATTCTTTGTTTTGAATGATTGCTTACTTACTTACACCTGTTACCCTTCGTCGAGGAGCATAGGCCACCCACCAGCATTCTTCATCTAACTCTGTGTTGGACAATCCTTACCAGTTTTGAACGATGATTTAGACTAATTCGTTGGAATATATCTAATCGTTCTGTATTTGTTTATTGTTGTGTTACTATATGTATATTTGTTAAATTTTTTTGCTTCGGTGATGATAATGTTCTTATTCTAGTATTCTGCGTACATATATTAAGTGGTATTTTTAAAAAAAATTATTGTTTATCTATTACCATTTCATAATACACAACAAATTGCATACCGTGTGTATTGGTTTTCTTTGTCTGTTTTTGTATCCAATACTGTGTGATGTAATACAAGTTGGAGTGTGTGTAGCTCTAAGCAAATAAGGTGGGTAGTAATTAATTGTTGGTACTTTTCTCATGTCCCCAAATGTGCTGGTACGGCCGAGAGTTGGGAGAGTCCACTCTCCCTCTCGAAATGCTCTCATATGACCACGCGTATATAGCTTCTGCCAGGGAAGTCCTACTCACAGTTTTTTCGTGGCAGGGGTGTTGTTTACAAAATTGAGAGGACGAAAAGCGAATGTCCGGCGCTTTAACCGGGTCGGTGGAGATGGATAAGTCCACCGAGGGGAGTTGGAAAACCCTGATTCTAAACCAATGGTGCACATGGGCTCCAGGATCCTGAGGGAACAAATGGCGTATGAACCAATTGTTGGTCACTGGCTACCATGAGACTGCATCTCCTCATGATGCTCCACTGCCTTGTGGATCAGACCTTTAGGTCAAAGGCTCCGGGTGTGGCCCTTTAAGAAAACCACCTGCTTCAGTATGGGCACCTGGACAGTACCACAGCCCTCACACAAATCAAATGATATTTGTCGGCGCATATGTATCTGGTGCTTGCTTGTACCAATATTTATGTGTTAAAATTAATAAATAAGTACTTTTCTCATGATAAGCAAAATTAACTGCACATTTTTTATATTCAATAGTACAGGTGTAATCAGTTTAGTTTATCTGCAATTCTAGACTTGTAGACTTGGAAGCAAGTTATTCACACTCTAAATTTTGGAATTGTATGATTTGCGGTGTGATACTGTTGCTCAGATACCTTAGGCGGAAATCGTCATCTACTTGAATTTTATTATAATTATAGAATGGTGTGGCAGATTAGTGTTTAAAGCGTTTAATTTCCAACCACTAAATGACAGTTGCAAAACTCTTCGATCTATACAACTGGATTAGTATTACTAGCCATCCTAACACTTAGATTGTAACTCAGAGCCAAATGCACCAATCTGCACCCTTGATGAGTTAACTCAGAAATAAATATTAGTGATAGGTTTACAAACATCGCTACAGAGAAAAAATTCAATTAGCTATGTTGATCCAAGACTTGAAGGTAGTGGGTTCGGTTCTTGAGGGTATCATGAGTTAAAACTGCTGAGTAGTCCCATGTAATCGCGAAATCAAATTATGACTTAGCACTTATAACAACTTACTTCTCAGCTATCTAAGGACAGCTTATTTTCTTTTTTCAAAGCTCTCTGTTAAATATTAGAGATTTGGCTAGTGATACGTTGCCTTTTGGTTTTGCAAGTTACGTATATTATAATATTTGCTGAGCTCAGCCTGTTATGTACTGTTTTCGCATACGAAAACGATAAGACTAGAGAAAAGTGATTGTATAAATAGAAGGAACGATAAATATACGGGTCGTTAGGACTTAATGATTACATGCCATAGAACGAAATTTCCTTATCGTTCCAAATATCAATATGCTATCAACTTAAATTAGAGCAGATATGAAAAGGATTGCCCAGGACAGAGTTGGATGGAGAATGATGGTGTGCAGCCTATGCTCCTCCATGAGGGGTAACAGATGTAAGTAAGTATCAACTTAAATTTCGGATGACTACTAACTTATTCTGCAAGTATGAAATCAATCAATTGTACACAACATCTTGTTTTTCTTTCATTCTACTCCATGTATAAAAGAAGAATAATCCAAACTATAACATATTTTCATATTGAAATTTTCATCTTATTTGAAAGACTACTCCATTATGAAATGAATGAACATTGTTCAGTGTACGCATGCTGTAACCTAATAATGATAAACATGCCTTACCCACATGTATAAATCACATTGTTTTTTTTTTCTTTTTTAGATTATTACTGCCAACTATTATGTAATGAATAAAAGGTCAACTTCAGTTCAGTGTTAGAATCAATGTTTTCTCTTTTTTTTTTAATTTTTACTAGTCAGCTTCTGCTCAAAACATAGATGAACTTATCAGATGAGGGTTTTTTTTGGAAATTTTGTTAATTTTATAGTTGAAGTTAGACATTAACACCGTTGGATACCAACTCAGTGGTCTCGCTTGCGTTCGAGACTGATAGGTCCTGGGTTCGAATCTTGCGAGGCGGGATCGTGGATGTGCACTGTTGAAGAGTCCCACGATAGGACGAGACCGTCATTCAGTGCTTCCAGGATTTTATAGTGGTCTACCTTTAATTGACTCATGATTTCAACTATAGATGAATTTCTCAGATTCACTTTATTTTAATAATATTTCTCGTATTAAAAGTAAGGAAATTATTCTGATAAATATGTTTAAGATATTAGCTTACATAATAATCAGGTGTGTTGATCGAGCTTTGGAGCACCCAACTCGAGCTGTAACTATACGGCTCTGTGGATGCAATTATCAGATCATTAACTCTCTCTAGGACTTATCAGCATAACTACATCTTACTTTAAGTATATTCTTCCTCCTGATTATGGTATTCAACTCCATTGTATTCTTAGTCTTGGAATAGTATTCATAATCAAAGTATGTATCAAAGAATTATATCAATTTGTGGTTTTCTCTTTATTTGAAAACTATTATTCGAATTGTAGCTTTTGGTAAAGTATCGCCCTAGTTTTTATCAGATGGTGTTCGTTTTGACTGTATAATTTTCCGACGTTTATTTATCTTCGTTAGAACCGTGGTTATAGACGTAGGTATCTCGTTGTGTGACATTTTAAGGATTAATCTCTTAGAAAATCTCCCATTGATTTAAGTTAAAGATATAATATAGATCTGTTTGATGAAGAATTGGGTGAGTGAAGATCACATGATCATTAAGTTGTATTGGTTGTTTGAATCGTCACACCATTGCACAAGCTAGTGGCTATCTGGACGTGATGACATTTGAAGCGAACGGCACTATGTTCGAGTCTATAAGTGAAGATCAAATCTGTGGTCCAGGTAAATCCAGCTAACGAGTCCTAAATAGGATGGAACGCTTGTCTTGGATTCCATCGCTACCCACCGTCTGTCTCTGCTTATAATACTCGTGACTTATGGCAATATCGAGGTAATCCGCATAGGATTCATATATGTCGATAAGAGACTTATCGATTTCAGTCCTAAACGTCAATGGGAGGATTCAAACAATAAATACAAAAATGATATAGAACTTGGATTTCAATGAATCCTTCTAATTGATTTTATTTTTTGATAAAATCGGCTTTCCCTAGTTATCATTAGATTTTTATGGAAGAAATGAATTGTGCTAACAGTGGTATTACGAACAAATACTTTATTCTATTTGTGATTCATCAGCTGAATGAACCTACATCTCATTGTTGATGTTCTTACAGGACATCGAACCTAGTAGCTGTTGTTTTAAATATCCAACATGTAATCCATCGAGCCTCTGAGTCTTTCATTACCCCTCTCGTATGCAAGGAGTATACCAGTAGAATAATATAAAATCTGGAAGTCCTGGTATGGGACTCTTCAACAGTGTGCATTCACAATCCTGCATGTCGGGCTCGAACCCAGAACCTTTGATCTTATGGTCTAGCTAAGATCAACTAATAAATTCAACTATTAAAATTACTAAAATCTTCACAACCCCCCATTCTGATAATAAGTTTATACGTCAGCTTAAATTGGGAGATGAATAATCAGAGTAAATTTTGGTGATTTAAGGTGAAACATGTAATGACTTGATTGCTAATCAGGATAAATGTTTGGTCGAAGATTACGTAATATGTAAAGTGGTAGTAAAATGAGGTGAATCCAATTCAATATATATATATTTATATATTTACAAAATTTTTCAAAGTTGAAATCATGAGTCAATTGAAGCTAGGCCACCATGGAAAACCTGGAAGCACTGGACGGCCGTTTCGTCCTATTATGGGACTCCTCAGCAGTGCGCAAAATTAATAACAATACAAAAATATATAGAAATGAATAAGAATAATTAGTATATGAAGTTCTAGAGGTTGTTAAATTGTATTGTTTACGTCGCTGAATGGTCGGCGGCCTATGTTTCATTGAGAGTAACAGGCGTAAGTAAGTAAGTACGTTGTTGAATGATCTTAAACAGTCACTGAAACTATCCAGTGTGAGGCAGCTGCTCACAAATTGATCGAAGACAGAAATTTAAACTAATGACAAGTGAATGAGTGATCTGAAGGTTAAGCTCTAGCTGTAAAACCTGGAAGATGAATATCACTTTATCTAGCCTAAGGTTGGACAAAGAAGAAACGGATAAACTTATTTCTTTTGTAGGTTGAGCTCCAGTTTTTCAATGAGATTAGCTATTTCTTTTACCATTTTAAGACAATTGAGTCTAAAAAAATGTTGATAGTCAATTACTAACACAAGAAACAATTGAAAACGATTGACTTTGTTGTTAGCAGGATGATCTGTTTGAATAAAAAGAGCAAGTCTTGGGCTGTATACAGTTTTGATCTAACCTTTGTTCGACCGCTCTGAAAGTTCTTCATGAGTAGGAAAGTGCGAATTCTTAGAACATAAACCGATGTAAAAATTAAATCTTATAGGACTAAATTACAACAGATTTTAAATTAAGTTGAATTTATATTTTTACTGAAGTCATGATTTCTAACTGTCTTTTACATAATTCAGTAAGAGATTTGTAGCTCAGGCTGACGCTGCTTACAGTTTAGTGTTATTGTTCCTTGAATGTGATAATGTAATTGTTACCTTCATATAAAGGAGGTACCGATGTGATGTCCGAAATAGCAATGAAGTGTATACAATTAAACGAAGAATCTTTAAGATATAACATGACATTCCATCATAAACGATGCATGACGCTGAAAAAAATAAAAACGTTAAGTCCCATAGAAGGGAAAATGTGATTAAGGGATTTGCTGATGAGAATCCTCGTAGGCTCACTGATTATGGAGGAAAATAACTATCTGGCATATGATTAAGGACTGTGATTCGAAAACTTGTTATCAGAAGTTCAGCCCACAATACTTACTAAATGACTTACGCCTCATGAAGGAGCATAAACTGCCCACCAGCACTCTCCGTCCAACTCTGTCCTGGGCAATCCTTTCCAGTTATTATTTATTTTTTTCTTCTGTGCTTCCGATTTCCGACGTAGTATGTTCTTTGGCCTTCCTCTTTTCCGCTTCCCTTCAGGATTCCAAGTTAGTGCTTGTCTCGTGATACAGTTTGGTGATTAACTCAGTATGTGTCTTATTCACTTCCAACATCCTTTCCTAATTTCCTCTTCAACTGGAAGTTGGTTTGTTGCTGATGGTATCCAGTTGACGGACATCGAGTATCTTGTGTAGAAAATTGTTTATAAATACCTGTACCTTTTTTGATGATGGTTGTAGTAATTCTCTACGTTTCAGCTCAGTGTAGTAGAACTGTATTGACGTTTGTATTGAAGATTGTGGCTTCGAAATCAGTTGACAGTTGTTTTGAGTTTCATATGTTCTTCAATTGTAGGAATACGGCCCTTGATTTACCAATTTTTGCCTTCACATCTGCATCAAATCCTCCTTATTCGTCGATGATGCTTCCCAGGTACGCGAAAGATTGCACATCTTCCAGAGCTTCGCCATTAAGTGTGATTGTTTTGATGTTGTCCGTGTTGCATTTGAGGATTTCGCTTTTTCCTTTGTGTATGTTGAGGCCTATTGATGCAGAGGCTGTTGCTATACTAGTTATCTTCATCTGCATTTGTTCATGTGTATGTGATAGGAGAGTTAGGTCATATGTGAAGTCCTAATCCTCTAATTGATTCTGAATTGTCCATTTTATTCCGTGCTTCTTCTTCGATGTCGAAGTCTTCATAATCCAGTTGACCACCAGAAGAAATAAGAAGAACGATAGTAAGTAGCTATGCCTGACAATATAACAAAATAATTTAGTATCGTTTATTATCAGCTATTTAGAATGACAATCACCCTAGATTTAAAAATCAATTAAAATATGTCCTTGATTGTTTAAAGTACACATTATATTCTGTATTTATGATAGTAATATTCACCTTAAAATTACATAAGTTTTATTGAAACCGATCAACATTGAACAAATACATACATATATACAATAGAGCAATAATTAACGTTCTTTACCAGGAGAGGTTTTTGTGGAGATTTCAGTATTTTCATAGTTGAAATCATCAGTCAATTGAAGCTAGATCACCATGGAAAACCTGGAAGCACTGGATGGCCGTCTCGTCCTATTGTGGGACTCCTCAGAAGTACGCATCCACGACCCCATCTTGCGAGATCCAAACCCAGGACCTAACAGTCTCGCTGGATGTCGGCTCAGTGGTCTATCGGTTAAGTGCTTTTGCGTGAGACTGGTAGGTCTTGGTTTCGGATCTCGCGAGGCGGGGTCTTGGACGCCCAGCACTGAGAAGTTCCACAACAGGACGGAACGGCTTTCCAATGCTTTCAGATTTTCCATGGTAGTCTAGCTTCAATTGACTCATGATTTCAACTATGAAAATAACGTTCTTCATTTGATAATAAATACGAACGAGTTATGAGTAGTAAAATAAATTGATTAATACATGTAATTGTTGATATGATGTAGCTGACTGACAGTTGATATATTTATTATGTAACTGCAATTAATTGAATTAAGGTTATAGGTCAAATACATGAAAACTGGAATAAAATGAAATTGAAGTAATATATAGATAGTAATATAGGTCAATTAGTTGATAAGATATTATGTAATGCATGAAATGATGGAATGTTTCAATAGTAAACTAACTTCGAATATATACTTGAAATCATGGGTCGATTGAAGCTAGACCACCATGGAACACCTGGAAGCACTGGACGACCGTCTCGTCCTATTGTGGGATTTCTTAACAATGCGCGTCCACGATTTCGCACCGCGAGCGCCTAACCACTAGACCACTGAGCCGGCCGGCATACAACGATGTTAATGTCTAACTTCAACCAATCCACGAAGTTGAGTAACCATTTCATCAATGTCTTCAGTGAGTTGATATCTTCCAACAGACATGGTTGAACTCCACTGGTTACTGATTCTCACAAGAACTCCAGGAAGCACCTCATGGAGCCAGTCACTAGTGAGATTTTCAAAAACTCATCCCTTTCCCTAGTTGATATCAGTACTTAAAAAAAATTCAGTTTTAATCTTTAATTAAACTCTAGAAACAGTTTTAACCTAAAAACGTTTCCCTAATTACATTTATCTGATTAGTGATGAAATGCTGTGAAAATGTAGATAATTTAAGCTTTTTTTGATCAAAAAAAGAAAATGGTAAGCGAAAATAGACAGTCACAATTGATTGATCACTGGGTGGTGATCAATCTCATGCGTGTCAGGTCCTTAGTGCTGATCGAATGCTATCGATCAAGTTGCAATGTGGCCACCAGTCTAGGTGGCTCGACACTGTGGGCACTATATATATTAGGGTAACATGGTGGTTGGAGGTGGTCAACAGGAAACCCTGGACCCGGGTTTCGTGCTACTTGGCACTCGTCAGCAAGGTGTACCTGTAATCTTGACTGGTGGCCACATTGCAACTTGATCGATAGCATTCGATCAGCACTAAGGACCTGACACGCATGAGATTGATCACCACCCAGTGATCAATCAATTGTGATTAGATCTCAGTCCTACAAGAGGTCGGTCGCGGCCCGAATAGCTCAGTGGTAACGTCTCTGACTGTGAAGCTGAGTGACGCGGGATCGAATCCGCCAGGGAGCATCAGTTCCCTCAAGATTACAGGTACACCTTGCTGACGAGTGCCAAGTAGCACGAAACCCGGGTCCAGGGTTTCCTGTTGACCACCTCCAACCACCATGTTACCGAAAATAGACAGTGACTAGCAGTGGAATCCAGGACGCGCGTTTCGTCCTATTTGGAACTCGTCAGCTGGATGTACCTGCATCTCAGAGTTGATGTTTACTCTGGGACTCGAAACGAGTACCTTTCACTTCAAACACCATCGCGTTATCCATTCGGCCACAGTCCTGGTAGCCACTTGCTTGTCATCCTTGTGAATTTAGGCTATATCGAGGTAATACACGCAGTATGCACATATGCCAATTAGAGACTGACCAGTTGCAGTCCTAAAACATCAATGAGAAGATTCAAACGAACAATACTATGTGAATTTAAAAAAGAAAATGGTTTCATCTGCTAATGGGGTATGGCAACTTGGACTTGGATGTATATATGTGCCTGGTCCTACGTTGTAGCTGATTGACCGACTGACTGACTGACAGACAGACAATAATTCAGAGTTTATCTCACATTTAAATAATTAGTGTCTTTTTTCCTGTATATTTAGGTTACAACAGTTGGTCATTGTGTAATTAGTGTCATCTTGTCTAGTTCTTATTACTTATCGAAATTCTATTGACAAAGTCTACAATCTGTGTGATTACTAAATTAATCAACTTGAATGTTTTATTCATTTCGTTGAAATGCTAGGGATTTTGAAAGGGATGTATAAAAGAATCCATACCGCCTAATACTTATTAGTAAGGCATATCTCAAGTTTGTTAGAACTATCCGATGTTGTTCCTATAACATCGTCAGTACGCAACTCAATAAGAAGTGAGTTATTGAAATTTCTCTAAAGTCAACTAACAGCTTGTTCTGTTCACCTAGAATTTGATTGGTTTTTATTTATAGTTCTATGACGGCTGTTTGAATGTCTTTTTAAAAAAATACTATTTTCTCTCTTGACTCGATCTATGATTTTTGCATTTGTCAAACTTTTTTCTTATTGTTTTACATATAGTTGAAATCATGAGTCAATTGATGCTAGACTACCATGAAAAATCTGAAAGCACTGTACGGTCATTTTCTATTGTGAGATTCTTCAGCAGTACGCATCCACTATCCCAACTCACGAGATTCCAACCCAAGACACTAACAACATTGGATGCCGGCACAGTTGTCAATTGGTTAAGACTGGTAAGTTCTAGGTTCGAATCTCTTTAGGTAGGGTCGTGGATACACACTGCTGAGAAATTCCACAATAAAACGAAACGGCTGTTCCGTGCTTTCAGATTTTCCATAGTGGTCTAGCTTCAGTTGACTTATGATTTCAATTATGAAAATATTAAAATCTCTACAAAACACCTTCTGATTTTAAATCTACATTATCTTTGTATAATTATTTTATATTTTTGGAATAAAGAAAAATCTAGTGATTTAATTATAGACTAGAAACTTTTAAATAATTAGTACTGACTGTCCAATAATCTTATTATGCCTTTATTAAGATGACAATGTAATTATGAGAAAATCACAACTTCCACATATTAGTAACTGAATAAAGGTCATAGTGTAGTGAACAGAACACTAGTTGGGGACAATCGAATGTATTTAAGCAAAAATTACAGACTATCTCAATAAATTCTGATAACCAAACAATGAACAGTCAATTTGCAAATTAACAACCAATTGTTTCAATCTGCACTGTTTCTTCTCTTATTCCATTGCTCATGCATTTTCCAGACGTTTGCGTTTCATTTCAGTTCTTTCCTCATCGGTCTTCTGCCGAAATACATTCTATGTCTAACCCACACCATATACTACTTATATAGATATAAGTAGACCACATCACACTCGTCCCCCCTTTAAAGCATTCGACCATGCGGTGGTTCTGCTCACAACTCCACTATCTTCTTTCACTGCAGTCTGTGCCAAACACTCCGTCAGAATGTCGAGTCTGCGGCGCGCTGACCTCCATAGCTCCGTCGACCTGCCGGGGCACCAACATCCGCATCCACCCGGCACCTGGGACGTTCAACACCCGTACTCCACCGGCCTGCTGAGCCATCTACATCCGATGTCCGCCCAGCAGCCGCACATCCCACTGCTCCTCTCCGTCGAAAGCACCCGCTACAGCCAACGCCGCCCCGCCAGAACACTCCACTCGACGCCACCTCTCCTCACCAGACTGCCCCAGCTAGCACCTCCACTCCAGACCCGCAGCGGCGTCCGCAGAACAGCACCCTTCCTTCTCCTGGTTGGCAGCGACACCAAATGTAGTGAACAGAACACTAGTTGGGGACAATCGAATGTATTTAAGCAAAAATTACAGACTATCTCAATAAATTCTGATAACCAAACAATGAACAGTCAATTTGCAAATTAACAACCAATTGTTTCAATCTGCACTGTTTCTTCTCTTATTCCATTGCTCATGCATTTTCCAGACGTTTGCGTTTCATTTCAGTTCTTTCCTCATCGGTCTTCTGCCGAAATACATTCTATGTCTAACCCACACCATATACTACTTATATAGATATAAGTAGACCACATCACACTCGTCCCCCCTTTAAAGCATTCGACCATGCGGTGGTTCTGCTCACAACTCCACTATCTTCTTTCACTGCAGTCTGTGCCAAACACTCCGTCAGAATGTCGAGTCTGCGGCGCGCTGACCTCCATAGCTCCGTCGACCTGCCGGGGCACCAACATCCGCATCCACCCGGCACCTGGGACGTTCAACACCCGTACTCCACCGGCCTGCTGAGCCATCTACATCCGATGTCCGCCCAGCAGCCGCACATCCCACTGCTCCTCTCCGTCGAAAGCACCCGCTACAGCCAACGCCGCCCCGCCAGAACACTCCACTCGACGCCACCTCTCCTCACCAGACTGCCCCAGCTAGCACCTCCACTCCAGACCCGCAGCGGCGTCCGCAGAACAGCACCCTTCCTCCTCCTGGTTGGCAGCGACACCAAATGTAGTGAACAGAACACTAGTTGGGGACAATCGAATGTATTTAAGCAAAAATTACAGACTATCTCAATAAATTCTGATAACCAAACAATGAACAGTCAATTTGCAAATTAACAACCAATTGTTTCAATCTGCACTGTTTCTTCTCTTATTCCATTGCTCATGCATTTTCCAGACGTTTGCGTTTCATTTCAGTTCTTTCTTCATCGGTCTTCTGCCAAAATACATTCTATGTCTGACCCACACCATATACTACTTATATAGATATAAGTAGACCACACCACAATAGTAACTAAAAAAAAAGTTAGTAAATATATAAGTAGTATACATTCGGTAGTTTGTTCAGTTTTGTATATTGATTGAAGAGAATACAAAATGTTCGAATTATTCAATTGATAAAATGTTAATTCTAGAATGTGAAGTATTGAACTTCTTTGAAGTCGATAATTTATTCATAGAACTAATATTACCTCAAATGGTTTAAATTCAGAAGAAGAAATAAGCGAGATTGTAAGTTATGAATGAATTAATCAGATATAAGATAATAATTTCTACATCATAATATCATAGCTAATACCATAACTTAAAACTGCAATCTTATTTTGAACCTAATAAGTAGTGAATGATTCTCAAAATCATTTCATAATCGTACAAAGCTTGTCCATATATTATAGTTGTGCTCAAAATTATGTGTACGAAAAGTTTTTAAACATTGATTAATTACGTACTCTTGTTACCCCTCATGAAGGAACATAGGCTTCTCACCAGTACTCTTCATTCAACTCTGTCCTAAACAATCCTTTCCAGTTGCTATTCATTCTTTTCATTTCTGCTTCCAATTCCTGACGTAGTGTGTTCTTCGATTTTCCTCTTTATCGTTTCCATTTAGGGATTCCAAGTTATTGCTTATCTCGTGATGTAGATTAATGATTTCCTCAATGTGTGTTCTATCCACTTCCAACACTTTCGAATTTCATTTACAGATTGAAGTTTGTTTGTTTTCTCCCACAGTAGGCTGTTGCAAACATTGATTAGCTGCTGATCACATTCATTCCTAAATGTTTACAAGTAATTATGCTCTTAAAATCACATTTACTTATGGTATAGTAAATTTGATTTCTAATTACAACTGTAATTCACTGGGTATTGTTTGGTTGAATCTTCCTATTGATGTTTAGGACTGCAAATGATCACTCTCTGCTAGCCATTATCCATCTTTACTTATAATGCTTGTGAATTTAGAGCTATATCTAGGCGGCACGCACAGTATGTACATATGCTGATAAGAGACTGATCAATTGCAGTCCTACACATCAATGGGAAGATTCAAACAAACAATATCAAATGAATTTAAACTTCGTCCCATTGTACAAGCAAGTGGCTATCAGGACTCAGTAGCTTAATGGATAACCCGATAGCGTTTGAAGCGAAAGGCACTCGGTTCCAGTCCTAGAAGGAACATCAACTGTGGGATGCAGATATATTCACCTGATGAGTTCATAATTGGATGAAACTCGCGTCCTGGATTCCACAACTAGCCACTATCCATCTTTGCTTATAATTTCTGTAAAAGGTTCATTCTCCTAAAGCATATATATTAACTACTATAATAGCTTTACTCGAATTTCTCATTCATTAGCTTCACGGATAAGTTCTAAACCATTTATAAAAAATATCTGAATACATTAAGCATCTAACATAAATTATTATCCTCGCGAGACTGATAGGTCCTGGGTTCGAATCTCGTTTTTAGGTTAAAACTGTTTCTAGAGTTTAATTAAAGATTAAGACTGAATTTCTTTTAAGTACTGATATCAACTAGGGAAAGGGATGAGTTTTTGAAAATCTCACTAGTGACTGGCTCCATGAGGTGCTTCCTGGAGTTCTTGTGAGAATCAGTAACCAGTGGAGTTCAACCATGTCTGTTGGAAGATATCAACTCACTGAAGACATTGGTGAGATGGTTACTCAACTTCGTGGATTGGTTGAAGTTAGACATTAACACCGTTGTATGCCGGCCGGCTCAGTGGTCTAGTGGTTAATAATTGGTTGAATAATTGCTATCGAAATATACATCCTGACTATTTTCGTATAAAATTATCAACTCAATGAGCATTAGTGAATAACGAAGTTAAATAAGCCAAATACAATAATGGATTTTGAATTCATGTACACATTATTGATTTGAACAGGGAATCAAGGGGACGAATCAAAAAGGGAAGAGTAAAGCAAATTGTAGAAGGTAATTGAGCCAACTTCATTCCATTAAAAGTTAATCAATATTTATAGTTAGATAAAAATAAGTTACAGTCATGGGACAAGAAGTACACACCTATAACGCTAATAGTAAACCAGTCAAGGTTAAGAAGCGAATAATAATTGACAAGGTCAAAATATAATTTAAAAAGAATGAATAAATTGGCTTGCCAAGAAGCCAGAATAAACGATGTAGGCTTAACATAGTAACCTTGAGTGCTGTTAGAGGTATGTGAGCAATTATCACTTCCCGGTTGCCCACACCGTGGAAGGGTTCTTCTAGAGGTACCTGAAAAGGAAATTGGGTTAGAAGTGGTCTTAATGACCTGAGAGTGTGATTGCAATGCTAATGAGTTATGACAACTTGAACCGATACATATATGTGCCTGGTCCTACGTTGTAGCTGACTGACTAACATAGTAACCAACATTACAAAATAAATGAATATGTCGAAGATGCTAATGAAAGTTATGAATTCTATAATGACTATTCAATCCTCCCCATAATATAACTTTTAAACAAAATCAATGGTTGGAAATCTCTTTATACTGATTAACAGAATTTACGGAATATCGTTTAGAAGTCCTACAACCATGTGTAACGTCATACAAGAACCAATGCTGCCTACTAGATTGATCATTAATAAAATTAACTAGTAATAAATCAACACCAAAATAAATATTTTAAAGATTATTATTATTATTATTAATGGCTTTATTCAATATCATAATCTGGTACAATATAGAATTCTCAGCACGAGTTATTTCAACAAGTTTTTTTACCAAAAAAGGAAACCCGAAAAAACAAACAAGAAAAAAACAGAAATAAAATTTAAAAAAAAAGGTCTAGGAAAAGCCGACTTTATACAAATTATCGAATTTGAGACATGCTTAAGAAGACAGGTTATTTACTAGGTCAACTCTAACAGCCTGTTTGTCACAAAGTAAATTTGCTAAGTAAGGTATTACAGAACTTTTATAGATTTGCTTGCGTGCACGGATTTTAATGTATTTACGTCTCGTTCTACCAGAAGATATACGAGGAGAAAGATATGAATGAAGCGGATGGTTAGTATCTGATAAGATAACACTTGCCTAGAGTTTGCAACACTTAAGATGTCTATCCACAAGCATATTAACAATGACTTCAAAAGATTCACCACATACCTTGCAAACCGCCTTCAGCATTCTACGCAAAATAGCAAAGTCTTTTCTCAAAAGCCCAGGAAAGAATAATGGAGAACAATATAAAATAATAGGTAATATGCAGGAATTTACAAATTGTAGGAGTAAATGGCGAGTAATCCCAAAAGCATGCAGCCTCTTTATGTAGTATGTCAAACGGTAAACTTTTTTCGATAATAGTAAAACATGAGAAGACCAAGAAAGATCAGAGGAAAAAGTAACACCAAGATATTTGACCCTCGACACTGTGTTTATTAAGGAGTCTCCAATGGCACAAGCATTATGGGATCCCAACATAGAGTATAGGTTCTGTCCATGTCTCAAGCTAAAATTAACAGCTTGACATTTAGATGGATTGAGTAAGAGACCATTACCAACAGACCACCTTTCAATACGAGATAAAAACTCATTCATTTCTATAGGATGTAAGGAGGTAGAAATTGGCATACATACAGTGAGGTCGTCCGCATATTTTACAAAAGTGTTTTCTGTGGAAGATGGCAGATCATGCAAAAAGAAAGAGAAGAGCAGAGGTGAAAGAACAGCTCCTTGTGGCACACCTACAGTAGACAGTAGAGGTGTTGAACACTTTCTTTCAAATACAGTGTACTGTTCTCTTCCAGAAAGGTAGGAGCGTAGCCAATTGGTTATCCAGCTGTCAGTATCGATGCGAATCAGCTTGTTAAGTAAGAGATGTCTTGGAATAGAATCAAAAGCAGAAGTAAAGTCCAGAAAAGCGCTTCTAACATACTTCTTACCCTTTTCCAACCCGAACACTATATTGTGATGCAGAACAGCAACGGCATCTAATGTGCTTCTTTTGCATTTGTAAGCAAACTGAAATGGATCACAGTACTCTTTCATTGAAGGTTGAAGTGGTTGTATCAGTAATTTTTCCATTATTTTGAGGAAAGGTGAGGTTATTGCAATGGGTCTAAGTTTCGCATTTTTATCACCAGAAGCTTTCTTAGGTATAGGGATTATCTTTATCTTTCTCCACATTTTCGGTAAGACATTAGTTGAGAAGGATCTGTTAAAGATATTTGTTAATGGATAACATAAAACATCAGCACATTTTTTAAAAAGGAGGTTTGGGATACCATCAGGTCCTAAACATTGAGATGAATTCAGAGACTGGAGACATTTCCGGACATCATTTTCAGTAAAACTGGGGACACAACTATTCTTCAAACCCTTGGATATAGGGAGCATGATGTCAGATGACTGATGAATAAAGGACTTATTTAAGTCACAAACATTTAGCTGGTTTTCGCTTCTAGTCTGCCTATCCCCTGTAATTTCTTTAAAGAGTTTCCACATACTTGGAGAGCTTCTACAAGATAGGAGTTTTTGAGTGAACACACAGTTGAGACGTCTAATCTCTTGGTTTATTTGATCATTTAACTTACGAACTTCAATAGTGTTTTTCTCCTTGTACATCCTTTCTTTTACCCTCCGTAGTCGTTTTAGTTGTGGAGATGTAAGTCGATCAAAACTTAAAAAGAAGGTTTCGGTAGGACAGCAAATATCAAAACAGAATTTAAGATAAGAGGTGATGACATCCGTTGTGTTTTCTATTGAGTCATCTGTAAGTACTTCCCAGTTGGTCGTACGAAACATGTTTTTCAGATTTTGTAAATTTTCTTCTGAGTAACTCCTATATATTACTTTTTTGGTATGGAGTATGTGTGTACTCTTTCCATGTTTACCATATACTTTAGGCAGGACACGAATTATACAGTGATCCGAACTAGACAATGGAGCACGTTTGCGAGTCACATAGGCACCCACATCATTAATGAAAACCAAGTCTAGATGAGCATTCAAACGAGTAGGAAAATCTACTACATTTAGGTGACCTAGTGATGTAAGGAAGCTACAGTCACATGAATTGAAATCACCACATACAATTGAAAGTGAATCACTGAAGGCAGTAACGGCGAATTCAGTAAATTTATCAGTGAAGACAGATAGCGCAGATGATGTGCAGTCTGGAGTCATGTAGATATTGGTAACATAAATATATTTGTATTTATTCAGGTGTTTTGGACGGCACCTTAAAGTTAGACAGTCAATAAAGTCGTTTGAAAACTTGAAACAGGCAAAAGTAGATCGACACCAGTTAACGTTTACAAAAGTAGCTACTCCGCCACCACAAGTCTTTTTATTGTTTGATCGATCCTGACGATAGATATTAAAATCACGTAATGACACTAAGCAATCATCCTGTAAGTCAGTTAACCAAGATTCTTGAATTGTGATGACACCACAATTACGATACATGTTTTGACTTAGCAGAAATTGGAGATAGGTCTTATATAACAAATAAAGGGTTCGAATCCAGAGAATGAGATGATGAATGCGCACTACTGAGGAGTCCGTGAACAGGACGAAACGGCCATCCAGTGCTTACAGGTTTTCAATGATGGTCTAACGTTAATCGATTCATAATCTCAATCAAAAACTTAACAATGTTCATAACCCCATACTGATAATATTAATCAATTTAACTTTACGAACTATTCAAACGAATTAAAATTTTCATAGTTGAAAGCGTGAATTAATTGAAGCTAGACCACCATGGAAAACCTAGAAACACTGAACAACAGTTTCGTCCTATTATGAGACTCCTTAGCAGTGTATATCCACTACCTCACCTCGCAATATTCGAACCCAGGACCTACTAGTCTCTCGCCAGAGCACTTAATTACAATTTCTATTCATCAATCATTAGACTAAAAAGGTTTACCACTGAATTCTCAACTGTCTCACTCACTCTCACACACACACTGTAGAACCTTGTCAATCCAAAATAAGGTAAAGAAAATATCAATCATTGAATAAATCAATCAATAAATATCCTAATTTTAACCAGTTTTAGTTAGAATTTAAATCATAAATGGTAAATATATATTGAATATAATTAACTAATCTTGCCAAAAATGAATATTGATTTGTGATTGGTCAAATATCAAGGTTACATTTCTGTATGTAATTGTAAATAAAATTAAATGGATATATATACGTAATTCCCTTTCAATGTATCGTAAACAATTTATTATCATATCATGTCTATACAGATTAGTCTTGTAAATATTTATCATAATTATAAGCAAAGATGGATAGTGGTTAACAGTGGAATTCAGTTTGATGCGTGTTTCATCCTATTCGTAACACGTCAGATGGATGTACCTGCCACATTTCAGAGTTGATGTTCACTCTAGGACTAGAACGCAGTACTGTTCGCTTCAAATGTCATTGAGTTATTCACTCAGCTACTGAGTCCTGATAGCCACTTGGAATAATTCAAACAAACAATATCAAGTGAATTTAAAATTCATTCTATTGCACAAACAAGTGGCTATCAGGACTCAGTAGTTGAGTGGATAAACCGGTGGCGTTTGAAGCGAAAGGTACTGGGTTCGAGTCCTAGAGTGAATATCAACTCTGAGATGCATGTATATCCAACTGACGAGTTCCGAATTGGACGAAACGCACATCCTGGATTCCACTGCTAGCCACTATCCATCTTTGCATATAATGCTTATGAATTATGGCTATATCGAGGCAATACACACAGTATGCACATATGCCAATTAGAGACTAAGCAGTTGCAGTCCTAAAATCATCAATGGGAAGATTCATGGTTTACTTTAAAATTAATTTATTCAAGTAGTATCAGTAAAAATGAAAGTTTACTTTTAGATAAATGACTTGATAGAAAAAGATTGAGAGACAGTTGAGAGGATGCTACATTCGACCTAGTTTAAATGATGACGGGATGTCATCAAAAGGTGTATTGATAATATTGAGGGATTCGATTGTCCATGGTTAGCGTATTTTTAGCGAGGTAGTTTTCTACGTGGTGGGGTTGCTAACCTCATGCCCAACCATCCTACTTTACCCGGGATTAGGACCTGCAATAACTCTAGAAGAGCTACAGGTGGAGTTTCGATAGTCTATTGGAAACCGAAATCCTCATCAGTGTTGTAATCTGAGACACTACCACTTTTGACTGCAACCTCCTTCTAGCTGGGTTGAGACATACATAATGATTGATCAATAATTATCGACCAATCTCATGTTTTTCTAGTTTTCAAGTTCTCATTAAATTATAGCCACCTAGTTAAAGATTGTAGTTACACTCTACTGAAAAGTTTCCACTAACATGGAACTTAAACCAAGCAAAGCTTTTAGATCATTGATACAAACCACATAACATCAAAACAGTGCATATATGTGAAGGAATCATTTTGTAGGTCACAGTTATAACAGTTTATATTATAAATAGGTGAATAACTGGAAATGGAAAGATTTGGAAATTATTCTCCTGGAAATATCAACCTTTTACTCATGGCTTTGTGTCAAGAAAAAATGCATGAGGTCAGCCTGAATGTTTTCAAAGTTCATTGGGTGGTTCATGCTCTACAGTTTCAGTCATTTTCCTGTTTATTTAGTTGATGAATGTTGCATAACAGAGTGTACTTTAAACCCGAGAATTCATTTCAAATCTTGACTTTTATTATATTTGCGTTTTTCATCTACTATGTCAAATTATTCTACACTGGACATATTCAAAGTAGACAGCTACGACGAACTCATGTTGTGTATGCTACTTATATTGACAGATATAAGCAGTATCTAACACCAATCAGAAGTGGAATGTCTGGTGGCAGAAGACTGAGAATATTGAACTGAAGATAACAGAATAGAAAACAGAGAGGAATTGGAATAAAAACGTAATTGAGAGAATCATGATGTATGTGTGAAGGACAACTGATAGAATATGGGCAAATGATGTATTTAATGTATGGTTTTCATATTTTACCAAACCACTCTGTGATTTCTCATTAAACAATAAACTCGTTCTCCCCATCTGAGTGCTCGTTCACAAGTACAAGTACAAGTAACTCATCATAATGGGGCAGGGAATCAAGATTCTTTCACTTAGATCATAATGTTGGATATTGTTTATCGAATTAGAAACCTATTTTGCTGTGTATATCAAGATCTTTTGATTTGATTTAAAGAGCTTTTCTAAATCCAAAGGGGCGTCGAAAGTTGTTAATATCAAAAATGAGGTTTAGAGTTAACGAATTTTTAGTGGCCATTGTATCTAACTCCACTTAGATCGTTTCTGAGTGTTATCGAAAAAAACATCCCAGCTACCCTCGGATATTCATCGGCTTAAATCGCGTTAGTAAATAACTGAATCAAATAAGTCAAATACGAAAATGAATTTCGAATACGTGAAGTCCATGCAATCATTGATTTTAGACAGACGATCAAAGAAGACAAAGAAGAGTGAACGAAGCGAAACTATGCGTAGTGGAGAAGGCGTGTGAGCCAACTCAATTCATTGAGTGAATCAATATTTATGGTTAACGTTTTTTTAGCGAGTTGGTTTTCTACGGGATGGGGTCGCTAACCGCATGCCGAGAAATGAAGACCATGAATAACCATGTTATGGTATGTTTACTTTTAGATTTTGTTGAAACTCCTGTTTCTACACCAAACAACTGGAATTGTGAATCTATTAATGTTAAGTATTAGTGGACATGGCACATCCACCTAGAGGAGTTGGAAAACCCTGATTCCAAACCAATGGTGCACATGGGCTCCAGTATCCTGAAGGAACAAATGGCGTATGAACCAATCGTTGGTCACCGGCTATCATGGGACCGCATCTCCTCACGATGCTCCACTGCCTTGTGGATCAGACCTTTAGGTGAAAGGCTCCGGGTGTGGCCCTTTAAGAAAACCACCTAGTTCGGTTTGGACACCCGGACAGTATCACAGCCCTAACATAAATAAATGAAATGACGCATTCTACTGACAATTCTATTCTCGCTCATACTAGAAGCAAAAATTTTATTATTATTATTATTATTATTATTCACTATATCGCTAATTCACCCCCTTTTATTCCCAATTTTGTATACTTACATTTCAAATTATGCAGCAGCTCACCCATGGTGGAAACTCTGTTCTATCTAAACGATCTCTAGTCACTGTGTGACGCATATGTATCCGGTGCCCTTTGTACCAATATGTATATGATAAAATAAATAAATAAACCATGACCAAACCATCTAGCTCAGACAATAAAACTCCACTTGAATTTACGTCAATTAATCAGCAGTATACTTCAGACAAAGTTATATATATATATATATATATATATATAAAAGCACAGTTAAGTGTTGGGTACCAGTGGAATTCAAAACGTATGTTTCGTCTTATTTAGAACAAGTCAGAGACATATACTTGCATTGGGAAGATCCAGAATATTCCTCAAAAAATGTCCAGAGGTTCCCTGAAAACAGTAGGAAACATTTAATCCAATCAGACTTCAATAGAAGTTTCTCAGAGACATCTAGAAAGTGAAGAGTCACGTGCCACATTTCTGATTGAATGATTGCCTATACTGTGACTATGTTTAGTAGGGCTCCAGAAGCCCAAAGTCATCTGAATTACTACAAATACTCTAAATTTTCTGTACATAAACGAACTTTGGAGTGAAGCGTTCTTTCCGTATTTTGCACGTTTCGTCTTATTTGAGACTCGTCAGTTGAATATACCTGCATCCCACAGTTGATGTTCACTCTGGAGCTCGAACCAAGTGCTTTCACTTCAAACCCAATCAAGTTATCCACTTAACTACTGAGTCCTGATTGCCACTTGCTTGCGCAATGGGGTGAAGTTTTAATTTATTTGGTATTGTTTACTTGAAAAGATTTGATGATTTGTTCAAACAAAAAAAACGAGAATGCAATTACATGTTTTTAAGGTGAACGAAAACTTTGCAAAACGAAAACGCGGCATCAGTGCTTGAAGTCACTAACTTCTAGTCTGAGCCATGTTGGCAGATGCAGACAACTTGGTTGGGGTCCTTGTGACTATCTTAACCAATGGTTGGAGACTCTAGGTGATATGGCTCAAAATCGACCACAATGGTGTAGGTGTATACACTCTTTATCTTCCCTTAAACCTTGAAATTAAAATTGTTTCATATCTGTCTTTCTTCTTGTATTATATCCTTATATATAATTTTTCTTTTATATATTACCACTACTAAATTAACTACTTCTATGAATCTGGTATGCATCTTGTTGTGCTAATGATGTATGGCAACTTGGACCGATGCATTAATGTGCCTGGTTCTACGTTGTAGTTGACTGACTGACTGATATTAAAAATATTATGCTTAAATCATTTTTTCAACAGTGATTAACTGTTATTCATTTGTATTTAAATGCGTTTCTGATAGGTTTCTTACTCATGACATCAATTCTTCCAGGCAAAATATATTTGATGGTTGAATTACATTATAATCAACTATTACTTCACAAAAAGGAAAAGACCCACTATTGTGGTTTCACTTAAACTTTACAGTTGTTAAATTTAGGTTGTAAATAATGAGGTGAATACGGGACTACTTAAGTGGTGAGATTATAATTTATGGATGACCTATATGGGACTCTATAGTTCAGGATCCTGAACTCTAACTAGACACAATAAGCTTTGCCTTTTTCTAATTAAATACTACCATGTTTAGTTAGCGAATTCTCTGCATCCATGAAAGTTATACTTTTATTTCTATATATATATACTGAGTTGTACCTGCTATGATTGAAGAGATTACTAGATCATCTAAATCTGTGAATGGAACAAAGACTCATTGACATAATGACAAGATAAGCTAACTATTCCAATTCGTTTCAGCCTCACTAACTAAGATGAGGAGAAGTTCAGGTTTAGAAGATGGAAAGTGTATTTCACAAGCAAGCAGAAGAACGAATAACAATAAGTACAACTTTTCCGTATATATACAGCATAAAAATGTCCTTGGGAAACGTCATAAGATAGCATATTGGAAAATACAACGAAAAATTGACACTTATGGTCCCTCTAAATGGGAAATACAATCTGAAGATGAAAGTGGGTGCTTTCGTTGTGAAAACAGAAATTTCGAATTTCCAAAATAAAATTACGAAAACAAAACGTTTATCTTCAGAATGGGTTTTATGGAGATTTCAGTATTTTTCAAAGTTGAAATAATGAGTCGATTGAAGCTAGACCACCATCGAAAACCTTGAAGCATTGCTTGACGGCCGTTTCGTCCTATTATGGGACTCCTCAGCAGTGCGCATCCACGATCCCGCATCGCGAGATTCCAACCCACAACCTACCAGTCTCACGCCAGAGCACTTAACCGATAGACCACTGAGCTGGCCGGCATCCAACGGTGTTAATATCTAACTTCAACCAATCCACGAAATTGAGCAACCATTTCACCAATGTCATCAGTGAGTTGATATCTCCCAACAGACCTGGTTGATCTTCACTGGTCACTGCTTCCCACTAGAACTTCAGGACATGTATCTTGAAGTCAGTCACTAGTGAGCATATGATTATAATCAGAAGGGCTTTTGTGGAGATTTCAGTATTTTTCAAAGTCCCATAATAGGACGAAACGACCGTCCAGTGCTTCTGAGTTTTCCATGGTGGTCTAGTTTCAATTGACTCATGATTTCAAATTTGAAAAAAAACTTTTACCTGTTAATTTCTGGGGATCTAGTATCCCTAACAGTACCACTTTAAGTTATTCTATTTGAAGTTGTCCTTATATTTTATCTCATAGCGGCTAATTATTAAAATGTTGTATGCTAACTACAGTTATCGAGTTCTTAATAATCACGCGATGGCGTTTGAAGTGAATGATACTGGCTTAAAATCCCAGAGTCAATATAAACTCTGAGATGCAGGTATATCTAGCTGACGAGTCCCAAATAGGATGAAACGGGCGTCCTAGATTAAATTTCTATCTACTAAGCTTAGTAACATCGTAATATAATAGTATACTTTATTTAAATCAATTATTACTAACAATCATGTATATGTCCCACGTATTTGTTTATAATATAGAGAGATATATATTAGACAATCAATACTATTAACAACCATATTACCATGGTATACTGTACTGAAGTTATTTAACTTTCTGTAAAATTCTACTTTGATACTATTGGGGGTGATCTAGAAAACTTCTCGCAATAGACAAGGAAGCCTCAGGAGACATTAGAAAGTATTTTATCCAATCAGCATTCACTAGAAGTTTTGCCGGAAACATTACGAAAGTGAAGTCACATGTAGAGTTTCTGAATAGTTGATTACTATACTGATACTATACATAGTAGCAATCCAGAATTTACAAGAAAACCCAAGGATTTTTCATAGTTGAAATCATTATTCAATTGAAGCTAGACCACTATCATGGAAAACCTGGAAGCACTGGGTGGCCGTTTCATCTTATTTCAGGACTCCTTAGTAGTGCGCATCCACGATCCCGCCTCACGAGATTCGAACCCAGGACCTACCAGTCTCGCGCCAGATTACTTAACCGATAGACCACTTAGTCGGCATCCAGGTTTTTTATGGTGGTCTAGCTTCAATTGACTCATGATTTCAACTATGAAAAATACTGAAATCTCCACAAAATCCCCTTGTGAAAACCCAAGGACTTCTAAAATACCATAAAAACCGTATATTTTCTGTACATGAATGAATCTTTAGAGTAAAGTGCATCTCGAATATTTTGCTCCTTTTCTCTCATGTTCGAGTCGCTGTGTAGTTTTAGCTTGGGGGTTATGAGAATAGCTTAGGAACCGAGTATAGCATTCTATTAGCAAGACTTATTAGCTATTGATATAATTTTAACTTAACTCCTTAGAAATCGATTTCCTAATCACTTTCTAACACTTTAGAAGTCTTCCATTGTTAAATCCTCACTACAGAACATAAGACGAGATACAGAAAACCATTTTATATTAAAGGTTAGTTTAGGTAGAGAAAACAAACATAATTTTATAAGAGTATATATGACTTTGAGATTCTAAAAGCTTTATTATAAGATTCTATAATTGTCTAATCTTGATAAACAGATCATTATCACTTGTGTTCGAGATGTTACTTGTCAATTACTAAATAACCACTGATGAGTCAAAATATTTGTAGCATTTTCTTAGCTCTTGTAAGGATTTCTTAGGGATTACTGAAGAAACCTAACAGCTATATCACTCCTGACATTAGCAATAATTAGCAGAGTAACGTTTCAACTGAGATGGCTGGGACACGTGTTACGTATGCCCAACCACCGACTGCCCCGACGTGCAATGTTTTATGGTGTACGAGTAGGCTGGAAGGAAGCTAGGGGCGGTCAGACCAAAACGTGGCACAAATCCATAAAGTCAATGACAAGTGGTCTGAGCCATGTTGGTAGGTGTAGACTAGCTGGGTGGGATTCGCGAGATGATAGCAATCGATGGTTAGAGACCTTGAATGACATGGCTCAAAATCGTTTGCAATGGCGAAGGTGCATCCACACTTTGTGTTTTGCCAAATTCTAATCTTGTGAATTCTTCATGTCTCTTTTTTCTCTTTCCAAATTTATTTCATTGGATTATACTACTTGAATAACATCTTCAAACCCTAATCTTTCGGATTACTGCCTATACTCTTACTACTTCTACCACTGTGGGATTTGAATCGATAACTGCATTTCTGTGTTAATGTGGTATGGCAACTCGAACTGATGTACGTACATACGAAGTTCCATGTTGTGACTGACTGACTGACTGACTGAACGTTTCACCAAGTTTTCAATTCATCATGATAAACTATTGAAGAAATGTTTATAACTGTTATATGTGAACCAAGAATAAATGAATGGTAACTGTTAGGATTTATCTATGGACTATCATTACATTCTGTTTGGATAATTATTAATTAACTAGTTTATATGTACATTCATACTCCTTTTATCATAATCTTTCATTTGACCTATTGGCTACTGTTATACTCATTATCATTCTGAACTTATTCCCAATCTGTAAGTTACAGTGTCCCATACTCACAGACACTTTCGATTTTGCGTTGTATACTAACTATTTTCCATTTTATGGTATGGTCTGCTTGTACATAAGACACATGTCTGAAATATACGATTCATATGGTGGAGGCCGACATTTTTGTTCTGGATTGAACGGGTCAGGCTAGGCAAGAAGTTACTATACACCGGACCAATAAACACTCGAGTTGACCAAAAGCTGCTAATGCTGTTTGACGCATCATTACAGTTTAGTACAAGAACAAGATCGCAGAAGTCAATATGATTGTTGGCAGTTCTGTCATGTGATAAATGACAGGGGTCATTGGACATAACAATAACTTAAGTGTTTTTTTAAATGTTTATGATAAAATGTAGTATGCAATAGTATGAATGATACAGAACATAGTACCCAACAATATCAAATTCATCTTCTAGTGATTTAAACTTACCTAGTCGTGTCAAAATCAATCACACTATAAGTTCGATTGTAATCAAATCAAGTTTATATACATATGATACAATTTCGGTTGACAGCACGATATAGAAGTTAAGTTTTAGTTTAATAGTTTATTAAAGACTCTCTAATAATGGTACTGATCTTAACTTGACACTTCAAAAAGATCTTAATTGAATTTAACAAAATAATTCACTTTAATTTTAATTGAGATCATTAAACGATTGATGTAGGACTACCATTGAAAATATGAAAGCACTGAACGGCCGTTACATCCTAGTATGAAACTGCCAGGCAGTTCTCGTCCACGGTCCTATGCGTGGGACGCCAACTCAGGATTCTTGGTTTCGCACGCGAACGCTCAGCATGTATTTTTGGCGTTAAATAAATGTTCATCAACAGTATTTGACTAATTATGTGTCTAAATGATGTTTTGTATGTTGACGTATTAGCATACAAATGTTTTGATGTGCCTGGTTGATGGACTGATAGTTTGAGTGTTTGGTTGACAGGCTTATTTTATGATGTGTGCTGAAACAGTGAAATAATTAGTATTTATGTGCACTCCTGAATAGACGAAGTGTATAAATAGGCAATATGAATTAGTGTATAATCAGATAGTCTGTGGATGGGCGAATATGGCTTTCGCCAAGTAAAGATGGAGGAATGTGTTATTAACATGAAGTGGTAACTAACGTGGATGAAAAACATGATGCATATACCTATCTAAACGTGATGGGCATGTGTTGTCGTGATATCGATGTGGTGATGAAGGAGATAATGAATGAGTGTGAGAATCGAGAATAAAGTGTGTTGGTGCAGCGTAAAAGATGTTGTTGTTGTGAAGTGGTGCAGTAGCGATGTTTAACAATTGGTAGTTGTGCCTCTATAGCTCAATGGCAGAGCGCTGGTCTAGCAGACCAAGGGTCGGGAGTTCAATTCTCCCTAGGGGCACCACCTTTTCACACCTTGCCATCAAAACCACCAACAACATCGACAATAATTAACACTCAACACACCACCGATGATCACCGACACCCGATACACAAGTGCCAGTCGGATCGACGGTCAGAGCGCTCCATCATCGTACACTCGCCATCAAATCACATTCTCCGACCACATATGTACTGAGTGTATTGGGACAGACAAACGGTTGGTCGCTTCAACAATCAATCTCGTGCAACTCTCCATCACCAATGTGTAGTCATGTCGATGGAAGTAAAGTGACACGCCATACAGTTGGAGCACTCACTGTCTCTGACTCCAGTTCCGACTGCGACTGTGACCAGTGTGACTGTGATACTGCTTACACCGACTTGCATGTCGGTGGTCAGTCGGTTGCGATTGATTGTCGTTCAAAGAAACTCGAGGTAGTCTGGATGTGGCCAGCTTCTGACAGTTTGTGAGCAATGACTGTCGTTGTGTCGATCGATCACTGATGGATGACAACGATATACAATGAATGACAGTGGGTTGTACTCCACAGATGAGATCCGATGCGAACCACTTCCCTGACCAGAAGTCGGGAACATGTCTCCCATACGACGGACACAAATACTCATCACCACACTGTCGAAAGCTCGTTCCACCGAAACACACAACTATACATTTACACTCCACAACATTGCCGACTCACACACATTCACACGCAAACACGTATGCAGAATCGAGTGCGACTTCACTTGCACATGTGGTGTGTGCGTGTTGATGATGAGTGTTTACACTGGAGGATCGGTACACGGTAGGACATACTGGTTGATTCGTTAGACTGCTAACAGGCGACTCATCAGTCCGTTCAGACGGATAACCAGTCAGTCAATCAACCAGACATCCACGTCACTCAACAAATGCAGACACATCTCTATGTGGCGATCGACGTGCTGCTAGCTGAGTATGCCGTGCATTAAACAACCAACTGTCGAGTTCGTGAGCATTCACACATGGCTAGACGCTTCCAGTTCGGATGACAAACGATGTGTTCGAGATAGTGAGATGTGATACAATGCAGTGTGATGAGTCGATTGCAACTGTCGCCAACCTGAGGTTGTTCATCGACCTCTCGGTTCAATCTCTATTATTATTATTATTATTATTATTACTACTACTACTACTAATAATAATAATAATAATAATAATGATAATAATAATAATAATAATAATAATAATAATAATTCAGTAAGTCAAATCATAGATTCATGTCACATTCAGTTAAAGTTATTACGTAATGTAACATGTTTCAATGAATGAAATATCTAAATATCTAATATTGAAATATTATACAAGTTCCGTGATTTTTTTTTATTTATTTATCTATATTCATTATGGTTTTGTTTTAATTCATTATTTATAAATACAAAGTACAATCATGTTTGAAATAGACATAAACTTATTCGAATAATGATATTCATGATATAGCCCTCGAATTTGTCGTGTACGATCGAGAGTGGAGAGAGTCAGATCTCTCTATCTTTCTCTCTCTCTGTATACTCTCACCTAGTTACGAGTATATAACCACTAAAAGGGCAGTCCTACTCAATGCCTTGTCTCAGTGTTAGTGGTATTGTTTATAAAATTGACAAAACGAAAATTGAATGTCCGGTGCTTTAACCCGAATTGGTAGGCATGAAGAATCCACCTTGGGGGGAGTTGGAAAATCCTTATATCAGCTCATATACAATTGAATTTGTTCATATCTAATATTGAAATATGACACAAGTTTCGTGATTTTTTTAATTTATCTATATTCATTATAAATTCATTTAGTATTGTTTGTTTGAATCTTCACATTGATGTTTAGGAGTGTAACTGGTCAGTCTCTAATTGGCATATGGTCATACTATGCGTATTGCCTCGATATAGCCTAAATTCACAAGCATGGTAAGCAAAGATGGATAGTGGCTAGCAGTGGAATCCAGTTTGACGCGCGTTTCGTCATATTTGGGACTCGTCAGCTGGATGCACCTGCATCTCAGAGTTGATGTTCACTCTGGGACTCGAACACAGTAACTTTCGCTACAAACGCCATCTCGTTATCCACTCGGCCACTGAGTCCTGATAGCCACTTGCATTCATTATAGTTTTGTTTAAATTGATTATTTATAAATATAAAATACAAACGTGTTTGGCAAATATAAATGATCACCTTTGTAATATAAATATGTTTTTGTGAAAAAATGTTGTGTTTGTATTTCAGTTAGATAATTAGAAGTCAATTTTAAACACTATCAACAATCAAAAAGAACATAAACTTATTCCAATAATGATATGTATAATATAGCCCTGAAATGCCATGGTGAGGAGAAGCCGCCCTCCCTCTACAAATGCTCTCACATGGCCACGCGTATATAGCCTCTGTCAGTAAAGTCTTACTCATTGCCTTCTCACACCACGGGTGGTGTTTGCGAAATTGAAAGAACGAAAAGCGAATGTCCAGCGCTTTAACCGCACCGGTGGACACGGTGAGTCCACCTAGAAGAGTTGGAAAACCCTCATTTCAAACCAATAGTGCACATGGGCTCCAGTATCCTGAGGAAACAAATGACGTATGAATCAATCCTTGGTCACTGGCTAGTATGGGACTGCATCTCCTTACGTTGCTCCACTGCAATGTGGATGAAACCTTTAGGTGAAAAGCTCCGGGTGTGGCCCCCTAAGGAAACCACCTGCTTCGGTTTGGCCACCTGGGCAGTATCACAGCCCTCACACAAATCGAATGAGATTTCTGTAGCGCATATGTATCTGGTGCTTCTTTGCACAAATATTTATGTGTTTGAATAAATAAAATAGACTCTTGATTTAAAGATAAAATGCTCCTCAATCCAATGTAATTAGTATTGTGGTGTGTCCTACTGATGTCGATGGATAAAATTAGTATGTATCATCAATAAAAATTGAAGTGCCTGGTGACAGAAAGTTAAGATGATCGAAGTAAAGAGAATGAGGACATAGAGTGATCGATGTGGAAACGAAGGATAATCAAGTCTGAGACAATTGATTGACATTTTGCAAATGAATCGTGGCTCTGATAGCTCATTGGTAACGTCTTTGACTGTGGAGCTTGGTGACATGGGATCGAGTCCGTCAGGGTACACCTTGCTGATGAGCGTCAAGTAGCACGAAACCCAGGTCCAGGGTTTCCTGTTGACCACCTCCAACCACCATCTTATCTCAACATAGTGCACGCAGTGTCAAGTCAATTAGACTAGTGGCCACATTGCAACTTGGTCGGTAACATTCGATCTGCACCAAGATGGAATTGATACACATGACATTGATCACCACCCAGTAATCAATCAGTTGTAAAGAATTTACTGTATGGTTCTCAAATTTTACCAAGATATTCTATTATGTTATTTTGAAGTACATTTGGTTGTCCCTGTTTGTATTCTCGTTCACTACAGTATGATTTTTACATTTCAAATAAGGAGGCTTGACTATCTTAAATATGGAAACTGTAAATCCGATCTTATTAAGATCATTAAGATCACGTGACAAAGCAATTTTCTTTGCCGAAGTTAATAAAAACCATGGTGAATAAGTTATGATTAAGGTCAACCCTCCCCCCGCGCATATAATCTGACCACTCACAATTGATTGATCACTGGGTAGTGATCAAAGTCATGCGTGTCAAGTCCTTCTTAGTGCTGATCGAATGCTATCGATCAAATTGCAATGTGGCCACTTGTCTAGGTGGCTCGACACTACCTGCACTATACATATTGAGGTAAGATGGTGGTTGGAGGTGGTCAACAGGAAACCCTGGACCCGGGTTTCGTGCTACTTTGCACTCGTCATCAAGGTGTACCTGTAATCTTGAGGGAACTGTTACTCCCTGATGGATTCGATGCCGCATCACTCAGCTTCTCAGTCATCAATTTTTTTTTTACACATATTTATCATGAATTCTTATCAATTTGAAATATGATGCATGAATGATCTTCATCAACTATAGAAAGTGTCATCAAGTAGAAAATCACATGTTTCCTATTCATATCATAACATAATTCACTTAGAGATTGATAAGTAAGTCAGTCAGTTAGGTACAACGTAGAACCAGGCACATATATGTATCGGTTCAAGTTGCCATACTTCGTTAGCAAAACAACCTCTAACAGCACTTAAGATTGATAAGTAAGTCATGTATAATAAAATATTTTCTGATGAAATATTTTTTAAGGGCCCACATTAATAAGCTAATCGTTAGGAAACCCTGGATATGTTTATATAAAATTTTTTTTTGTTATCTAATGTTTATCAATAAAAGATGAATTCCGGTTTAAAGGAATTGATACCTGAAGTTTGTGCTGATAATGTCATTCAGAAGGACAACTAACTCAGAGAATAAAACTCCATCGGAATCGATACTCTTTATGGGACATAAACTTATTTTATTCAATGACATTACTAAAAACAATTTCTTTCCATATTAATAGTTTTCAGTGAATTATATTAAAGTAAAAACATCCATTTTGTATGTGAGTTTGTAGTCTTTCTTAGTGGCATTGTAATTGTTCCAAATAATCAGTAAAGTACCAGACATGTAGAGATTAGTTTGCTACTTTCGAACTTTCAAGTTACAAGATATAGTTCAGTAAGTGTATTACATTCTGAAAATATAACGGTGATGGATTATGTTGTTTTTTATAATTGACTAAACTTCTGTTATATTTAGGGCATTAGATTCTTGCTATGTCGCGTACTACTAGACTATTTGAACGATAGACCTCCGCAACGTCACAATAGAAGACTAGTAAGTAGGAATGTTATTCCTAACACAATGTCAAATATAGTACAAAAATCTCATGTATTTATAGTTTTTTGGCTGAAATTAAATCATCATTTCGGACAGCCAATAGGCACATAGGGGGTCATTTTTATCCATTCAATAGGGAAGCTATACGTCGACATTCTAGAATGTTCCTCTAGTAATGATTGGATGAAATGTCTTCAGCTCTTTCTGGGCTTATTGAGTTTGCCAACGAGCCATCCTTACATCTTCCTAAAAGAGTTCTATGATTTTACAATGAACAAAATATGTTCACCATATTTGTGGTATTTTGTTCTGTATAGAATAATTATAAATCCTAGCTATGTTCTACAGTCTTATTCAGTTGAAAATGAACACTTCTTAAAGACTCACTAACTCTATAAGCGAGATAGGGAAGAAAAAACTCCATAGGAAAGTGTATTGACAGAAATCCGCTAATAATACTCATAACTCATGAGTAGTGTAGATAAGGATACATGGATTGATGACTTTGGTTATGCGTATAATTTACTTACAGTGAACCTGATCATACTTATATCTCTTACCTCTATTTATTATCCATTTATTTAAACATATAAATATTGGTACAAAAGGACACCATATGTATATGTAACACACAAATCTCATTTGATTTATGTGAGGGCTATGTTACTGCCTGGGTGCTCAAACTGAAGCAGGTGGTTTTCTTAGGGGGCCACACCTGGAGCCTTTCACCTAAAGGTCTCATCCATAAGGCAGTGGAGCATCGCAAGAAGATGCCGTCCCATGGTAGTCGGTGACCAACGATTGTTTCATACACTGTTTGTTCCCTCAGGATACTGGAGCCCATGTGCACCATTGATTTGAAATGAGGGTTTTCCAACTCCCCTAGGTGGACTTTCCGTGTTCACCGACCCGGGTAAAGCGCTGGACATTCGCTTTTCGTCCTCTCAATTTCGTTGACAACCCTCTCGCCACGAGAATGCAGCGAGTAGGACTATCCTGGCAGAGGTTACATACGCATGGCCATGTGAGAGCATTTGGAGAGGGAGAGCTAACTCTCTCCACTCTCGGCCGTACCATACAGACTGGCTTGATATATCGATCTCTTATTATAGTGATTTTATCACTGAAGTTGCACACTTATCAAAATATACATATTTTTTAAAGTAGATGATTTTACACAACTAAAGTAGTTTATTGTATCTCTAAGTAAAGTGGAAATAATTCAGAGAAGAAAAGGATGTCATATTTATAGCTATTTTAATGAGATAGGCTTCATGTTTATGAATTCGTAGTGTATCCATTTTGTAATGTTTAATATATTCATGTGTTATCAAGCATTATCCGGCAGTGGAGTTCAACCAAATCTGTTGTAGAGATATCAACTCATTGAAGACAATCAGTGAACGGTCGCTCAAACATCGTGGATTGGTTGGAGTTAGACATTAACACCGTTGGATGCCGGCCGGCTCAGTGGTCTATCGGTTAAGTGCTCTGGCATGAGACAAGTAGGTCCTGGGTTCTAATCTCGCAAGGTGGGATCGTGGAGGCACACTGCTGAGGAGTCCCATATTAGAACGAAACGGCCGTCCAGTGCTTCCATGTTTTCCATGGTGGTCTAGCTTCAATTGACTCATGATTTCAACTATGAAAAATGTTTTTTTGTTTATTTAGTGAGTCCTACATGTAAGAGCGTAATTTTATTATATTGTTCACTCTGTTTACTTTTTTCATTCGGCAAGTTGGGATACTCTACAGTGATGTGTTCATGGAAGGTATATATAGATAGGTTTCGATAATTGAAATGTACCTCCCTCCAATTAAAATTATGGTCATTCAATAAATGAACATGATAATGCTCGAGAATGATTCATAAATCAAATGAATGGACTATTGTAAGACATGTGTGCTACAAATTTGCGAATACGAAAATAGAATGAACAACCTCACATCATCTTTATACATGGCTGCTCAGGAAGAAAAGTAGACAAGTTTATCAGAATTTTATCCAAAATCTTCTACCATCGAATATAGGTTTATTAAGTACCTCCACCTCTTCCAGCCATAGAAACATGGTGAAGCCTAGTAAGCGCTTCTGGAGAAGAATGCTACATCGAAGCACGGCACAACTACTGGGGTTCAATAGTCGTTTTTGCATTGCTTACTCAGAATCATTACATCTTTCTTTTATTTTGTTAGCAAACTCATTCTTTCTTTCTTTTTGAACCAATAATAATTATTCAATGATTCTTTGTAGCTTTCGTAATCATTTGTGAGCATAGGTAGGATGGTTGATTAGGCCGATCTCCATCACCCGGGTTACCACTCACGTTAGTTCATGGAAATAGTCCCATGATCCAGGAGGCACGACGAGGACGTATGAATCGGGTTTTGCCAATAGGAAATAGTACCATGAAAAAATTTTATAGACGAGAGAAATGTCAAAGATAATGGTTTACTTGATGAATTCTGAGAAGATAAGGTGTAAGCAAGCAAGTAGAATTACAATTATCACTTGGCTACTTAGACATGTCACCTAGCCCTAGAGTTCCCTACGAATTAGTTGTAAAGACTTTAAATTAAAATGGTACAGGTGATATTTAGTTATTCGAACTGGTGGTCACACTAGTAGGGAAACGTACTGTAATAATCATAAATGGATTAGTGCTTGAAGAATATAAAGGATTGTGAGAACTTATGTGAATGTATAGTATTGAAACCTATGAATAAAGTTGATCATTATATACAAATTATTTATCATTTTAACCAAATGGTTACAAATTTTAAAATGGTGGAAAAGATTGCAGCTTAGGTAAATAATTTTAGTATCAGAAGGGGTTTTGTGGAGATTTTAGTAATTTATAGAGTCCTGGGTCCGAATCCCGCGGGAGTGGGTTCGTGGATGCGCACTGCTGAGGAGTCCCATAATAGGACGAAACGGCCGTCCAGTGCTTCCAGGTTTTCCATGGTGGTCTAGCTTCAATTGACTCATGATCTCAACTCTATAAATAATTTTAGTATTATCTAAAGTGACAATGGAAGCTTCACAATTAAACAGATGCCCCCAAATGCCCTGGTACGGCCGAGAGTGGTGAGAGTCCGCTCTCCATCTCGAAATGCTCTCACATCGCCACGCGTATATAGCCCCTGCCACACAAGTCCTACTCACTGCCTTATCACACCACGGGTGTTGTTTACGAAATTGAGAAGATGAAAAGCGAATATTCGGCGCTTTAACCGGGTTGTTGGGCACTGAAAGTCCACCTAGGGGAGTTGGAAAACCCTCATTCCAAACCAATGGTTCACATAGACTTCAGTATCCTGAGAGAACTAATGGCGTATGAATCAAATGTTGATCACCGGCTACCATGGGACTGCATTTCCTCACGTTCCTCCACTGCCTTATGGTCAAAGACTCCGCGTGTGGCTATCTAAGTAAACCATCTGCTTCGGTTTGGGCATCCGAGCAGTATCATAGCCCTTACACAAATCAAATCAGATTTGTGTGACGCATATATATCTGGTGCTTCCTTGTACCAATATTTATGTTTAAATAAATTGCTGGTTGAATATGGACAAACAGCCACAGCCTATGGACTATTAAATATGTGGTTTCCCTTCCTATTATTGATTTCTATTCTGGACTTACTGTGTATAACTGTATTGAATAAAGTATAACCTAATGTTATTCTGGTTCTCTATATTGAATAGTGAATCCTAGTTCGGACAAAATGTGATTCATCTTATTAACGTATTGTAGTAATAAGCATAAAAGGTAACATATTGTAAACCATCTGTTGTGTCGTAAACTACTTAGCTCAGAGAACTCAACAACATTGACAGTTACGAATTTTCTCTGTTTACTTTCAATAATATTGTAGTGAACAAGAACACGGTTGAGGACAATCAAATGTATTTAAGCACAAATTACAAACTATCTCACTAAAATCTGATAACCATACAGTTAATTTGTAAAATAACAATCAATTGTGTCAATCTTCACTGTACCTTCTGTAAATATCAGTCCATCTTCTCTGATTTCATCGTTCATGCATTTTCATACTGATTGCGCTTCATTCCTGTTCTTTCCTTATCGAACTTCTGTCGGTGAAAATTCTATATTTGACCATCACCATATATTACTTATGTGGATATAAGTAAACCACACCACATTATAAATACTGTATACGATAAGTGATTGATTACCTCATACAGAATTCTTAACACTATCCAATCTATCGGTTAGAATTCTAAAAATTCAGCTATGTGCATTATTACTAGACTTAAATCTCACATGATCATCATCTATATGAAATACAAATGTACAATGCACCATAGACCAAAAATAGGTAAATAATTAGGATCTTTTTTTGTACAAAGTCAGAGTAATAGGTTTATAGTTGACGATGAAAAAGTGAAAAGATAAAGAGATACTTAAAGTGTGTTGAATCCCGTGAGATGAGGTAATAATAACCGCAAAGCAGTTGTATGACATCTCAATCTAGTCCGACTATATCGTCAGTAGAACCGGTGAAATTCTATTGATCAACTGACACACCAATCATTGAATAACAACCAAGATCTTAATGCCTATCAGTCCATACCAAGACAGAACAACTAACTTGTGCTTTCTGATTCTCATTATTACCTTAACTGAGATTAATCTGTGATAAGCACAAATTAAGCAAACCTTTCTAAATCTTCTTCGAGTATTATTTTTATTTGTTTGTATCTTGGTACATTTATTATTTTCAAAACCTTTTGTGTATTTTATCTTCCGCCTTATGATGGTATAATTGACGGTCATATATGTTGATCTATTGAATTGACCTCTAACATATCGGTTAAATGGTTTGAATTATTTTTTTTTGGTTAGCTTTTTTTTAACGAGTTACTTTTTCTGCGGGATGGGGTCACTAACCCCATGCCCAACCCTTCTCCTTTACCCGGGCTTCGGACCGGCAGTAACTCTAGAAGAGCTAAAGGCGGAGGAAGGCCAAAGAACACATTACGCTAGGAAATAGAAGCAGATATGAAAAGGATGATTAAAAACTGGAAAGGAAGGCTCAGGACAGAGTTGGATGGAGAATGCTGTTGAGCGGCGTATGCTCCTCGACGAGGGGTAACAGGTGTAAGTAAGTATATCGGTTAAACATTGAGTTGCCAATCATTCACTTCCGTAATTCACATACATTTTGATGTAAATCAAAGTTCAAAATACCTTTGCGTATGTAAAGTTTTATCATAATCATTAAATAGATACTATTCATAAGTAGTTATGATATTGAACATAAACAACAAAGCTGTGAATCATATAATATTTCGATATGGATGAGTTCAAATGATCACAACTTATATTTAAGTAAAAATTTGTTATATATTTTACCCTCGATTCATTATCTGTTTGTAAAAGATGTATAGTAACTAACGGTAACTTGAAGAAAATGATGGTTGAAGTTAGACATTAACACCGTTGGATGCCGGCCGGCTAAATTGGTCTAAAGGTGAACCACTCGCGCGCGAGACTGATAGGTCCTAGGTTAGAGTCTCGCGTGGTGGGATCGTAGATGCGGATTGCCGAGGAGTCCCATAGTAGGACGGAACGGCCGTTCAGTGATTCCAGGTTTTCTATAGTGGTCTAGCTTCAATTGACTCATGAATTCAACCATAAAATTACGAAAAAAGTCTTCACAAACCCCCCCTTCTGATAACACACTAAACATTTTAAACTAGATCAGTGATATTAATGATAGATCTAATACACTAATCGTTTTAATTACCGGCTGCTTAACCTTTATATAAACTCACCCACTCTTCAAAACTTGAATCCTGAACAAAAAATAGAAAACAAAAAGTATCGAAAAAGAAGTAAACATGAAAGTTCGAATTGACAGTAATATTCTCGAAGCTCAGAGGATGATAGAATTTGTAGCAAACTTAACAATTCTTTAATAGGATTTATCAAGCAAGACAAGTTGTTTTTTAGATTTTTAATAAAAAAATTTCTAAGAACTCTGACTGATCAAAATATTCTCAGTATTTTCCCAGCTTCTAGAGAGTCATTTCATGAGTTATAGATGACTTTCAATATCAGATACCAATAAAATTTGCCTGTATTTCGCTGATTTGAGTAATGTGCAACAAGTTGAAATCATTTCTGTTCACAGATAAGTAATTTGGGGATAGATTTCTAGAAGGCTATAAACCATAGAGTCGAAAAAGCCATAAATATAATGGTAGATACCATATAGTGGATTATCTTCGAGACTATTCTTAAGGCTTCATATATCAATTGTCCTGGTAACCGTTATAACTCTCAATAGTGTATAAATTTCAAAAGGTAATACGAAGCATTGACTACAACGTATATCACTAAGGCACGGGCACACAAGGCGAATACGAACAGAAATGCAAATGCGATTTAATATGAGCGAGCAAATACAGAGTCAAATAAATTGATAAAATTCAAGCACATATATATTGGAAAGTGAATGAGTCATCGAATGGCTTAAGCAACTGATTTACAAACTAGGAAGAAGGATGTGTGTAGGCTGTAACACGTGGTCAAGCATACACATTCATACTGACATGATAATAATGGTACAAAGATATATCCAAACTGTTGCTGTTTGAATGACACTGTCTGCTAAATTAGTTAATTGAAGGGTTTGATAAGCAAACGAACTTTAATTCAGAAGTTGAATTCTTGCATAGTAACCCAGCTACCTAAAAAATACTGTGCACAATCCAAGATATGATGCCTTGAAACTCAATCTTATGCAAGGTCATAGGTATACACTAATGAAGGTTCTTAGACCAAGACTAACCAGCTGTAAAAGCATAGTTAGAGATGAGTTTGAGCGATTCTTAAACTGACCGCATGATTGTAAATCTCTCTTTCAGCCAATGAGCAGATAGCAAAATACCGTTATATAAATTCATCAATCCATTCGCATTAAAGATTTCTGTCTGAATCCTTCTCACAGCTCACTATTGCCTACAAATAGGAATTAAATAAGTCAAACTACAGAATGGATTTTTGAATACATATATTTTGTATACTACCTGATCTGGACAGGAAATGAGAGGGATGAAACGAATAGAGGAGAGCAAAGCGAAATGAAGAGCGGTGCAGAAGGCATGTGATCCAACTCCATTTAACAAAGCATTAATCGATATTCATAGTCACACAAAAATAAGCTACAGATATGTGATGGTTGATAAGCAAATAATTAACAAGATCAAAATATGACTCAAACGAAATAAATAAATTGACCTTCCCAGAAGCTAGAATAAGGTATATGGACTTAACATAGCAACCGACACTACAGAGGCTATCCCATGGTTATGATAGTCATCGAGATATATGTCGACTATCAGTTATACCCGAAACACTAGCTTCCGTAGTAATATTCAGATTGTAAAAAATCAGTGAACAAATGACTTCGAGTAAACAGGGCGTATTTAGTTCGGGTTGCAAATGTTTCGGTTTTTTTCTTTTTCCTGAAACAAAAACGACCGAGCATCCTTGTGTGAACTGCAGGGTTAATTTGATTTGACGTTCTACATTTTAACTACTTACAAATAACAAGTAGCACAAATTATATTATTAATTGTTTTAGCATCATAGTACGGCCGAGAATGGGGAGATTCAGCTCTACCTCTCCAAATGCTCTCACATCGTCACGCGTATATATCCTCTGTCAGGGAAGTCCTACTCACTGCTTTCTCACAGTGGCAGGAGTATTGTTTACGAGATTGAGAGAATGAAAACCGAATGTCCGGCGCTTGCTATGATTGTTTATCAACTCTAATTTCCTTTACGTTTGTTTTATCTTGACTTCTGACAAATATATGTACGTTTCTTTTCTTTTATAATTGTCCTACAAATTGAACGTGTGAATCGTAGTTGATTTATCCAGTTTTGAGACAACACAAGCAATTCATTTCTGCTAATCACTGGAGCACGAAAATTGATTCATTAACTGTGGGCTGAAGTTCTTGCTTTCGAATTGCAACTTCTTCCTAAGAACTAATCAGACCAATCACCTGTCCAAACCGAATTCGGTGTCGTTAGGTTGGAACGCTGTACCTAGTGGTTATAAATTGACCACTCTAACCATTAAGACCATACAGTTCGGTTTTTTGATAGTACATCTTGTATTTTAGTTCTTGTCTTTATTCAAAGGTTATTTGTATGATTCAGTTGTACTTTGATAATGTGACTAATACCTCTAATCTACTCAAGATTTACTCTATTCTTAAAGTGCATTTCTGCATCTATAATAGTTTAAATACTTTTCAAAAGATTGCATTAAAATGTGTAAAACTAATCAATTTATTAAGTAATTATGACAAGGATGAAGATGTATTTTCTCTCACATTCAATTATAATATATAAACTTATGTTTATTAGGTTATGAATCTTGATGGATGAATTGCTCACATAAAGATCATCTGTTTTGGGTCTTCGTGATTATCGTAATTCCACTCCCAGCTGGCGGATTTTGCCTCCAAATGCCCTAGTTGAGAGGGGGGAGAGTCAGCTCTCCTTCGTACCAAATGCTCTCATATGGCCACGAATATATAGCCTCTTCCAAGGAAGTCCTACTCACTGCCTTCTCACACTACGGGTGGTGTTTATGAAATTGAGAGGACGAAAAGCAAATATCCGGCGCTCTATTCGGGTTGATGGACACGAAAAGTCCACCTAGGGGGGTTGGACAACCTTCATTCCGAACCAGTTGTGCACATGGGCTCCAGTATCCTGAGGGAACCAATGGAGTATGAACCTATCGTTGGTCACCAACCACCATGTGACTGCATCTCCTTACGATGCTCCACTGCCTTGTGGATCAGATCTTTACATCGAAGGCTGAAGTTGTGATTTCCTAAGAAAAACACCTGCTTCGGTTTGAGCACCCGGGTAGTATCACAACCCTCATACAAATCAAATGGGATTTATGCGGCGCATATATATCTAGTGCCCCTTCGTACCAATATTTATGTGTTTAAATAAATAAATAAACACTGCGAATTGGTCTGGCTTTTAAAAAGTTTAAAAACCGTTTAATTTCCATACCTAACAGTACTTTGATTATTTCCTCTGGTATTAAGGTCCCTAGGATTCAACTTGCGTTTATGAAAAGAGTCTGAGATTAAGACGAAACAACTATCCCATATTCTTTGCTTTTTCAATTGATATCAATGGTCGATGCTGTAAAGCAACTTCACGACACTATAACACATTGCATATGTCCACAAACGCTAAACCGCTATCAAATTTGTGTGGGCTACACGACGGTACTAACTATCCAGGCGTCTCTGAATTGAAATAGATGGAATAAACTCTAAATATATCGATCATTTCCTAGTGAGAAGTTTTAAATAATTAATAAACCAGTTAATCGATTATAATTATTATCAGAATGGGTTTTGTGGAGATTTAGTACTTTCAGTTGAAGTTAGACATTAACACCGTTGGATGACGGCCAGCTCAGTCGTTTATCGACTAAGTGCTCTAGTGCGAGACTGGTAGGTCCTGGGTTTGAATCTTGCGAGTGCGGGATCATGGATGCGCACTGCTGAGGAGTCTCATAATAGGACGAAACGGCTGTCCAGTGCTTCCAGTTTTTCCATGGTGGTCTAGCTTCAATTGACTCACGCTTTCAACTAATCGATTATAGACAACGTAAGACTAGGTACAAATGTATATTAGTCGAATCCAGGTTGTCATTATCACGAAATACAATTGAGAACCATCTTATCACAAATATACATATACAAATAGTAGTTAATCACTAAACGAACACTATTCACCCTAGATGGATTGTAGAACAAGAGAGAGAATGAGATACAAAACCCTCCATCTCCTCGTTGTTTAAAGAAATAATATATTTTCAAGAAAAATTCAAAAGAAGCACAGAATCATACAAAGCTAGGGGGAAGGGGGATGTAAACAAAATGAAAAAAAAAATTACTAAATTATCTAATCCAATAAATCACAACCTTCTTGTCTCTGTACAAGATTATAATAGTAACCATGATTAGCCATTAATTCTGAATGAGTTCCCTTCTATAATAAAAAGGACAATAACCACAATAAAATATGAATGAAAATGTGCTTTACTCTGTTAATAACATATATGATATAGAAAACATTAGTAGTATCTATATCTACACTTTGTTTAACTATTGATTGGCTATTCCCAATGTAAGATCCAACATTAAATTGTTGAGGGGTCCAATTTGTTACATCTTACATAAATACAAAAAAAGGAACTAGATGAAAGGATCTACTTTCATATCCAATGACAAATTTTAAACATTAAATGTTCCACAGTTTAAGATACCATCATTGAGTAGTTCATGCCATGATTAAACTATTGATGATAGTAGTTGATACGGGTTCAAATCCTACAGGGAGAATGAATTCTATCAGTATATTAGAAATACGCTTTGCTGAGTACATGTGGCAACCAGTAAGAAACCGAAATATTTTCTAATAATGAGATTTTGATTACAGTACAATCTCTAGATTCTGGGTGGTTGGAGGTAGTCAACAGGGACCCTGGAATTATGTTTCATGTCATTTAACATTTGTGAATAGTAAAGCAAGATAGCGATCCTTAGGGAAATGATGGTCCCTATGAGGATTGAACTCAAACACATCACCTAGCTTCACAGATTGAGACGCTGCAACTGAGCTATCTGAAGTGTGACTGATTTGATCACTGAGTACTGACTAATACCATGTTTTCCAACTCCTCAAGTATTGATGATCAAGTACACTGGCTTATTTATGAACTTTTATCTATAATCTCATTCATCAATGTAATTGTTTTTTTTCTATACTAGGATGCTATGATATCTTAGGAGTTCTACCTATGATCTATAACACATTTTCAAACAGAAGTCCCCTCTTATGATGGACTTTTACGATAAGTGAACATATTCATGTTTAATGGATGTCAGATATTGAATCAGGATGAATTAAGCCAGACGCAATCAGGTTTTCTTACGGTTTTATTATTCACCTCTTAGGTTTCCGAAATCTGTTCATTTGAAAGATGTACTATGCTAATAAATCAATATTTATGAGTCGTTTTTGTAGTTTGTCACACACTAAACACATCATTTCACTAGATAAACTGTAATCTAGTTGTGTTTAGTCTCGAGCATTTAATCATGGAAGTCAATCATTGTATGGTGCCTAATCTATGCCTACTTTACGACTTCTAAGGATGGTTATAGGGTCAATTTTCTATTAATGCTAAGGGTGGCCAAACCAAGACACTTGCTATCAGTCTATTAAATCATTGACTAATGGTCTAAGCTAGGTTGGTACGTCCGGACTATTCGGTTGAAGTCTACAAAATAATTGCATCAGCGGTTGATGATGTTGGGTAGCATGACTCAGAACCGACCACAGTAGTGTAGATCATATTCACTCTTGATATTTTTCTACATATTGAGTCTCCACACCTCCGTACCTCTTCATCTCGAAATACAATCTCGATGTTTAGTTTTCTTTTTGGACAAGCGTGACCACAGGATATCCCGTAGCTGCAACATGCGTTCAAGATGTCGATGTTCAAAGCAGTATGCAGTTCACATTAATTCACACAGTTGACTGCACTCTTAATCGACACATGAGCTGAGTGATCCACCGCTCAAAGTTGAGCGCCAATAATTCCATACATCGGTTACCCAAATGTATAGAACTAATGGTTAACGCTGCAGCCCATGATATTTACCGCTAAGCCAGCGTACATGCAGTCCAGCACGAAGCCAGGTAGCAAACCCGTGAATGGCAAGCTAATCCGGATCGCTTCAACAGTGTAAAACGTTCGAAATAGGAACAATAACGGGGCGGACTTGCATGTACATAGCGAACAATTCTTTTAGAACGAAGAATACGGTAATTATGATCCCTTAGCTATTTATTATGGTAATTTTATTTCGTTTGGCTAAAGTACATTTTTGCAAGGTTCTACAGATAGTTGTAATGACAATATTTGGCCAATCCAAATACCGATAATAATAAACTTTTAACCAAATTAATTACAAGAAAACAGTTAGTTTCTTCTTTAAAAATGTTAGAAAATGAATTTAGGGTAAAGTTTAAAATGGTTCAGTGGTTTCATGACTGCATGAACCGTTAAGGTTGTCGATGAAAGCTAATATTCATGCTGTTCACTATGATCAGAGATGGATGGCGGCTAGCGGTGGAATCCAGGACGTACATTTCGTCTTATTTGGGACTCTTCAGCTAGATGTTGATGTTCATTCTGGGACTTGAACCCAGTACCGTTCGCTTCAAACGTTATCGAGTTATTCACTTCCCTTCTTCGTTGTCATATAGGCCCCTTGAGAGGATACATTAAAATCTATCGAAAGTAATTACGAGTTATATCAGATTTATATTGTATGCGTTGATGACTACCTAATAGTATAATCCAATTAATGTTTAAGATTTTAATGAATGGCTTGTCGGTATTGGGTTCGAGTCTCTGTACACGAACATTAATTAATTAAATGTATAGTATTTTATATTTCTCAGTTAGACACTACTATCTTAAAATAGAATAAATTCAGAACTACTACTGGAGAATATCGACTCATCTGTTTATGGAGCCGAAATAATGAAAGCAGAAAAACACTCGAATTACTATCCGTTTTCATAGAAACATTAATCATAGACAAAAACAACAAAGTGACATTTATGCAATCATATTTATGATATGTATCAATTCAAACTTACCTCAACTATTTGTCCTTTAGACATAACTAAGATTAGATCAGCTTTACGTACTGTACTTAATCGATGAGCAATAATTAGAACTGTACGACCTGAGAAAAAAAGGCAAATAAAAAATCTTTGTGCATTTGGGTCGTTGTGTGAGCACTGACGGTGTGACTGATGAGATCAATCTACACAAAGTGAAAGCCAGGGCGGTTTATATCAACCTTATTATTTAAATACATAAATATTGGTACAAAGGGGCATCAGACATATTTGCGCAACACAAATCTCATTTGATTTGAGTGAGGGATGTGATACTGCTTGGGTGTCCAAACCGAAGCAGGTGGTTTTCTTAGGGGACCATACCCCGAACCTTTGACGTAAAGATCTGATCCACAAGGCAGTGGTGCATCGTAATAAGATGAAGTCCTATGGTGGTTGGTGATCAACGATTGATTCATACGCCATTCGTTCCTTCAGGATACTGGAGCCCATATACACCATTGGTTTAGAATCAAGGTTTTCCAACTCCCCCAGGTGGACTCGTCGTATCTACCAACCCGATTAAAGCGCCGAACATTCGCTTTTCGTTCGCTCAATTTCGTAAACACCACCCGTGGTGTGAGAAGGCAGTGAGTAGAACTTCCCTGGCAGAGGCAACATGCGGATGGCTATGTGGGAGCATTTGGAGAGAGAGATGAGTTTTTCCCCACTCTTCGCCCTACCAGGGCATTTTGGGGGCTGGATCATCTTTGACTCTGTTGTGACGTTAGCTTGACTGTTAAACGATAGTTCTACAATGCGCTGGTGAGAGCGGTTCTTAGCGAGGCTTGCGAAATCTTGCCTCTTTAAGTTTAATATATTTAGCGACTCTGTTTTTTGTCTTGTATGGTCGGCTCTTGATGACAGGAACGCAGTTGTATAGTTCCACTCTCAATGTCTATTTCGATTCGTCGACCTATATCTCCAATAAGACTGATAACCATATATTAACCAGTTACCAAATTGATCAATAAACAATAAACAAGACTTTGATACCTGTCTATTGGTCCTCGAGCTCCTTCTAACACAGTAATCCAATCAGAGGATGAAGATAGGAAGAATATCAGTTCTTCACTACTTAATTTAGTTATAAGTCAAAACTCACATAATAATATACCTGAAATATCTGATCACATAGTAACCTAATTAGAAACTTACAATGTGTAAATAACTCAGTCATAAGTGATACAAAATAAAAGTAGGGGGGTAATCTTGTACAATAAGACATATGACAACGATTCGTAGACCAGACGAAAGTTTGCAAATAGAAGAATATCAAAATATAACAGTACAAGCGTCTACTAATTATACAATAAAAATACAAACAATAAACTTTTGTATGATATACTCGAGACTGGTAGGTCCTGGGTTCGAATCTCGCGAGTTCGGGATCATAGATGCGCATTGCTGAGGAGTCCCATAATAGGACAGAACGACCGTCCAGTGCTTCTTTGTTTTACATGGTGGTCTAGCTTCAATTGACTCATGATTTCAACTTTGAAAAATACTGAAATCTTCACAAAAGCCCTTCTGATGATATACTTGTATTGATTGCTTAAATCTACTCAGTGTTGTTCAGGCCTGCAATTGATAAGTCTCTTTTGTGTATCTTATGAGGACTGCCTTGATTATGCCATTAAGTCACGAAGATGATAAGCTGAGATGGATAGTGACTAGAAGTGGAAATCAAGACGGGCGTATCTCCCTATTTAGGATGCGGGTACATATAACGAACGAGTCCCAAATAAGATGAAACACTCGTCCTTGATTTCACTGCTAGCCAACATTCATTTCGTATGATAATTACAAAAAAAATTATGTTTCCACATTAATCGCTACATTCTATCAGAAAGTTATTGGTATATCGTGTGAGTGCGTTCTTGTACAGTTGATATATATGAACGTGCTGGTTCCCACCAATTAGAGAGGAGTGAATTATCGATCAGATTAATGATACACGAAAACCGAATGAGCAGTCTTGAGTGCTTATCAGTCCTGCTATCTGCCTAGCCCAGCCAGTTAAATCCAGAACACCAATAACAGCCCCTGCAATATGAATCCTTATTCTCAAACATACTGGGTTTATATACCAAACAAACTGACCACATTGTACCATAAAACAGAAAATAACATTTGTACAAGAATTAGCCAAATGTGGCTGTGAATAAGGGAGATAGTAATTGATAGACAGGATATAACTCAAGAATGGTAAATTGTGTAACAACAGTTCATAGATCAAAATAAAGCTTACAATAAGAGGAATACGAATATGAATAGTTACTTAACAATTATACAATAGGAAATATACATATCATATTGGTATAAGATGGTGGTTGGAGGTGGTCAACAGGAAACCCTGGACCCGGGTTTCGTGCTACTTGACACTCGTCAGCAAGGTATACCTGTAATCTTGAGGGAACTGGTGCTCCCTGACGGACACAATCCCGTGTCACTCAGCTTCACAGTCAGAGACGTTACCACTGAGCTATACCGCGATCCATCAATTGTGATTACATCTCAGTCCTACAGGAGGTCGGTCGCGGCCCGAATAGCTCAGTGGTAACGTCTCTGACTGTGAAGCTGAGTGACACGGGATCCAATCCGTCAGGGAGCACCAGTTGATTGATCACCACCCAGTGATCAATTAATTGTGATATCATAATGGTCCCTAAATAGTTCTTAAAAGTTACCAATCATAATTCTCCTCGGGATATAACAAACAATTAGAATAATATTTGTACAGTTGAAAAAATAATCAGCCCAATAGAGTTGACTAACCTTTCATTGCATTATTTAATGCATTTTGTACTTTAGCTTCAGATTCAGTATCTAAAGCTGATGTAGCTTCATCCATTAATAGAATTGGTGCATTTTTTAATAAAATACGTGCTATTGCAATACGTTGACGTTGACCACCACTTAAACCAGCTATTGTACCAGTACCTTGACCAACTAATGTATCATAACCATATGGTAAATCATTTGAAATAAATTCATGAGCATAAGCTAATTTAGCTGCTTCTTCAACCTTATAATATAAAATTAAATGTTTAATAACAATATTAATTATCATTCATATATAATATCAAAAGTTAAGCATGTGAATTGTTGGCTCCATTATATCAATTATATGCATATTTCGTGGATTGATTGAAGTTAGACATAAACAACGTTGGATGCCGGTTCAGTGTTCTAGAGGTTAAGACCGAGGGTCCTGAGTTCGAGTCTCGTGTGCACGATCATGGTGGTCTAGTTTCAATTGACTCATGAACTCACCTATTTAATTACTATAATCTCCACAAAAACCCCTTTCCGATATAAGCATATTGATGAAAAACTATCTGACATGGAGAGCCAATCAGAAGTAGTCTAATGAGAAGGTCAATCGAAGGTAATCAGAAGTGACCCTGAGGACAAGTGCATTTTATTAGCTAAGAAATGGATCCATTTCCTAAGGATTAGAGTGGTATATATATGTGAGTGAGTATTAGTGCGTTTTATTCAGTAGTCCAAGACACTTTCTCATTCAATTAGTCAGTTGGGGGGCTAGCGCATAGCACGTGTTGTATCGGTATCCGATTTCGGAGACTCCCCATCAAAACAATATCGATGATGTCACGTATACCCAGATCGATGACGAAATTACAACTGAGCTATTCGGATATTCGTCAAGGTTAGAACGAATAGTTTGACAATAATTGGGCGCCGAGTATAATTTTTTCACATATAATGAGCTATTCGGGTTGTTACTGACCTCTTGGAGAACTGAGAAATTTACAATTGATTGATCACTACTAAGTAGTAACTGATGTCATGTTTATCTAATCATTTAATGTTAACTGATTACTTCAATTTACTAAGCTACCTTTATAGATTAGACAAATTAGTCTTAATGTGTCAGTAGTAATGTTCCCGTCCACTATGTTTTATTTATTTAAACACAAGAACATTGGCGCAAGGAGGCAACAAATATGTATGCATCACACTTCATCATCCGATTTGTGTGAGGGCTGGAATACTGCTCGGATGTCTAAACCGAAGGAGGTGGTTTTCTTAGGAGGTCACTCCTCGAGCCTCTGAACTAGAGGTCTAATCCACAAGGTGGTGGAGCAATGTAAGGAGATGCAGCCCCGTGGTAGCCGGTAACCAACAATAGGTCCACACGCCATTTGTTCTTTCAGTATCCTGAACCTCATTTGCACTACTGGTTTGGAATCAGGGTTTTCCAACTCCCCTAGGTGCATCCTTTTTATCCACAAACCCGGTCAAAGCGCCGGAAACTTGCTTTTCATCCTCCTAATTTCATAAACAACACCTCCATCGCGAGAAGGCAGTGAGTAGGATTTCTCTGGCAGAGGCCGTGAAGGCAGTTCGAGAGGGAGAGTAGACTCTCCACCACCCTCAAACGTACCAGGGCATTCGGGGGCCACTATATAGATATATAATCATGATCTTCAGTTAAAAGAAAAACACAAAAATTTAAATCATGATGATGATCACCACCAATTGAATACCTCTTCATCAGTGGCATCAAAACGACCAAATCGAATATTTTCTCTTATTGATGCATTGAATATTTGAGGTTCTTGGCTAATATATCCAATCAATTTACTACGTAAATAATTCACATTGAAATTAGTTAGTTTATCACCATTCAATAAAATTTCACCAGATATTGGATCATAGAAACGTTCCAGTAAAGAGACAACAGTAGATTTACCTGTGAGAAAGAGAGAGGGGAGAAGGACAATACACAGTAACAATTAATCATTCTACTTGATAGTTTTAACAGCCAGACAATATCATACTACTTCAGTTGTTTCCTACTAACTTACAAATATATTTTCGGTGAAAAAAGACTGCTTCAAGGACCTTCAAAGATTCAACCCTCATGTTTTCGTAATGTAGATTTTAACAGTTGAATCCATGAGTCAATTGAAACTAGACCACCACTGAGAACCTGAAAGCACTAGAAGGCCGTTTCGTCCTAGTACGGGACTCCTAAGAAGTGCACATCCATGATCGTGCAAACGAGACTCGAACTAAGGACCTTCGGTCTTGCGTGCGAACGCTTAATCTCTAGAACAATGAGCCAGCATCCGACCGGCATCTAATCAATCCATGATCTTGCGTCACCCTTCATTCACTGTTTGAGGTGGATAACTGCTTCATACCCAACACTGACTAGACTCCATTAATTACGGCTTCTCAACTGTTAAAAATACTACAATCTCCACAAATCCCCATACTACTAATCTATGTAAATTGTCAAGAATTGCTCAATATTTTCAAGAAGTTTGTGAAGATGAAAATGTCAGGAAAGATGTTAGACTGATTGAATTAATTCTAAGCTAGACTGCTTCCCACATATCAAAGCAGGTTAACAATGTTATGAGTCAAAAATTATATGTGCTTAAGGACTGTCATTTTCAAACAGATTATGATTGAACACTGTTGAGTAGTGATAACTTAATGATCTATTATCTAATTGCTTTTCAAGTAGGAATTAGCATCGGTAACATAGTAAACAGACTGGACGACGTTTTTTTGAATTGTACAGGAAATTAAATAAAACAAAGGTTTTTTTAGCATACCACACCTGGTGGTGCTGTGTACGTGATACCTCATAAGAACTTCACTGATAAAATAAGACAACTGTACAGCATTTCCTTAGTGCTTAGTTAGTCCAAGTCAGCCTATGTAATGTAACACATCATGGAGTCGAACAACTATATCCACAAATCTCTTACCGGTTATGTTAAAAGACAATGACAAGGAGCAGTGGTAGGTACTAGGAATGCACATATAAAATTGATCATAAATACTACTAAGATTAAAAGGCCAATCAAATAACTTACCTGCACCGGACTGACCAACCAGAGCGATCACTTTACCACCTGGTAAAAACATTGACAATTCATTTAATACAATCGTTTCCGGGCGATTCGGATAGACAAATTTGACATCGGAAAATTCTATACTTGGTGCAGAATATGTTGAAGAATATGGTAATTCTTTTATGTTATTCAAATGTTGCTTACTAACCACTAAAGATGAAGATGATGACGGTATACTTCCAATACCACTGGGTAACGCCAATATCTACAAGAAACCGAATAAAATAACATTCAAAGAATTTCTAACAGACCTGAATTCAGTAAATACATACTTATTTATTTATTCACTTAAACACATAAATATTGGTACAAAGGGGCATCAGATACACATGTACCACACAAATCTCATTTGATTTTTGTGAGGGCTGTGATACTGCCCAGGTGCACAAACTGAAGCAGGTTGTTTCCTTAGGGGGCCACACCCCGAGCCTATGACCTAAAGGTCTGATCCACAAGGCAGTGGAGCATCGCAAGAAGATGCAGTCCCATGGTAGCCAGTGACCAACGATTGATTTGTACGCCATTTGTTCCCTCAGGATACTGGAACCTATGTGCACCATTGGTTTGGGATGAGGGTTTTCCAACTCCTCTAGGTGAACCCTCCATGTTTACCAACCCGGTTAAGCGCAGGACATTCGCTTTCCGTCCTCTCAATTTTGTAAACAACACCCCCTGTGGTGAGAAGGCAGTGAGTAGGACTTCCCTGACAGAGGCTATATACGCGTGGTTATGTGAGAGGGAGAGCGGACTCTCCCCACTCTCGGCCGTACCAGGGCATTTAGGAAGCCCAAAAATGACAAAATATCTTGGGTTACATTTGAATACCCAGAGAACCGGATAATATAAAATTAATGAGCTGAATATCATATAAAAGACATTTGTTCACAAGGCGAAAACCCTTAACAAAAAAACCCAGTCATAAACATCAAAAACAAAATACAAACACTACAAATAATTAAAGAACGTGAATACAACGTCAACATAAACACAAAACAAATGGTCATGAGAATGTGAAAAACGCTTTATTTCAAGTTTATTTCATGTACAAAAAATTAGATTTTAGTATTTTGGATGGCCATGAGCTTCTGAAAGTCTCTGGAACCATACTAAATATAGTAGCAGGACACGTAAGTATCCAATTAGGGATTTGACACGTGACTATTTACTTTCTAGATGTCACTAAGATACTTCTATTCAACGTTGATTGGATAAAATGTTTCTTAGCGTTTTTGGGTTCTTGTGGACTTTTTCGAGAAATGCTTTGGAATTTCTCAACGTCTTCCTTCTTTCAAAAAAATAAGATTTCTTCCTTGGATCTACTTGCAGCTTGATAACTGGCTTTCAGGGACGTTTCATCTTTCTTGGTGTCTTCCTAATCTATCCTTCCATCCTATTATTCTTCATAGGGTCTTTGGAAGTTTCCATCACTGGAGTATCTGTAACTATCTCCAGTGGAAGACCGACTTCCCTATCTTCCGCTTTTATTCCCCGTTTTTTAGTTGTGTCTTTCGTAATGTTGAATGATTTGGATGGGGGTATAGTGAACAAGAACACCGGTGGGGACGTAATGCGGCCTCTAAACAAGACGGACAACTGCGACATTTTGTTCTATATCATGGTCCATTGACGACCAGTATGCATAGCTTTCAGCTAATGATTTCATTTTACTTATCCTCGGATGCCCGCTATGGAACTGCTTAAGGACTTGGTGTCCAAGATTTCCGGGGATAACAATACGGTGGCCAAACATGACGCAGGAATCTACAACTGTCAATGAATCTCGTCGACGGAAATATTGCAAGAGTTTTCCACGTAATCTAGACGAAGGCCACTTGTTGAGTATGCGGCGGCGAACAGCCTTCAACACATTATCCTTCTCACTAGCTCCTTTAATGGCTTCAAATGTGACCGGAAGTTCGGAAACTGCGTCTGCCAATACTGTGTGAAGCTCAGCCTCAACATCTACGGCAGCTACAAGCACCTCCTCTTCTTGTTTTGTATGGGAACTAATTAATCTTGAGAGGGTATCTGCCTGTCCAAAATCCGTTGTTGGTTGATACTTTATCTTGAAATCATAGTTCAGCAGTGTAGTTGCCCATCTCTGTAGACAGTTTGCTGTATATACAGGGATACCTTTCTTGGATCCCAAAACTGTCAGTAGCGGTTTATGGTCTGTTAATAAGGTAAGCTGCCTGCCAAATAGCATCTTGTGGAACTTTTTTACAGCGAACATATTAGAGAGGGCCTCTTTTTCTATCTGACTGTAGTTCCTTTCTGTCATAGTCAGTGACCGTGCAGTATGGGCGATTGCCTTCTCAGACCCGTCAGGGTAGGTATGTGAAATTACTGCTCCGATTCCGTAGTTTGACGCATCTGCTGCGACTATAATTGGAAGATCTGGACCATAGTGTGTAAGCAGGTTTGATGATAGGAGCTGTTTTAGTTTTAGGAATGCTCTTTGGCATTCGGTTAACCAGAACCATTTGGGATCTTTTTTCAGTAATCCGTTAAGAGGAGCACGGAGGCGATGCAGATCTGGAAGAAAAACGCCATAATGACTAACCATTCCCAAGAAAGAATGTATAGGTGATACATCAGTCGGTGGAGGCATGGACTTGATAGCCTCGACGTTTACAGGATCAGGTTTTCTTCCGTTTTTATCGATTATGAATCCCAAATAGCGGACTTGCTCCATATAGAAATCACATTTTTCAGCACGTAATGTGAACCCATAATCTGCTATGCGTCTGAGAACCATATCTATCTTCTTCTTTAAGTCAGCATAGTCTGTACCCATGATTAGTATGTCACCGAGATAGGCCGCCGTACCAGGAATATCTTGTAGCATAGTATCTATAACTTGTTTGAAGATTGAAGGGGCGGTCTTTACTCAAAACGGAAGTCTGTTATATCGGAACAACCTTTTATGAGTGTTTACTGTCGAGTACTGTTTACACTTTTCCGCTACTGGAATCTGTAAATGAGCTTCTGATAGGTCCAGTTTTGAAAAATACCTCCCATTAAGTTTCGCGAATTAGTTTTCTGGTAACGGCAAGGGGTACTGATGAGCTTCAAGTGGTTACACTCTAAGGAGTTGTCAGTTGTAATTCGTCTGCAGATGCTGTTAGTGCAATGGTCTGTTAGTTTAAGTGTCTCTAGAAGATCTAACCCCAATAAGTCGAGTGCTGGGTTACGCAAGGTATACTGTTGCATTTGTCGTTACAGCACCTTTAGAAACAATGCGTGGTACTTATCCAACAATATTTAACTTCCCATCAGATGCACTGTGTGCAAGTTGTTCTGTTGGATGCAATGTGGGTCTCCCAATCTTCCTCCGAGTCTCTGGGCTGATTAAAGTAATACCAGACGCTGTATCAAGTTGAAGGCGAGAGCGCCGTTTATTAATATCCAAGGCTACATACTTTCTTCGGAGGTAAATTCGTGCACGGTTATGTGAACTGATGAAAGCCGCTCCACCCAGTCTTATTCAGAGACGTGACCACTGAGCAATCCGGGCCTCCAATGACCTCCTGTAGGGCTGGGATGTATTTCAATTAGCCGGTTCCTCGGTAGTGGCCAATGTCACTACCCGGTGATCAGTCAATTGTTAACTGTACGCAGGAAATATTGCTGGTGATATATTTGTGAAAACTGTCAGAGCAGAAACGGATAAACAATATGAAATCGACTACTACTAATCAACAATTGTTGTGTTACATAAATATCTCCTTGGAATGAGAGTCAGTTTTCAATCAACAAGACAAATTCGCAACTCATTTTCACCTATTTCCATATAGTCAACCTGGTGTTATCGTTGTTAGCCATGGAATGATCAAAGTATGGCTCAAAGCTGAGAGTGTGGAGCAGTGTTTAGTAAATGAGCTACGCAAAATAAATGAAAATTTGGAGTGAGAATACCGTTTTTTGTTCGACAGGATTTGATCAGCACTAAGAACTAGGTAGGCATGACACCATAAGCCACTACTCAGTGACAAGTCGATTGTAAAATATCTCAGTTCTACAAGAGGTTTGTCACAATCCGAGTATTCCAGTGGTAACATTTAAAACTGAATTTAGGTGATACGAGTTCAAATCCACTGGTGGGCATTAATCCCATCAAGATTACGGGTACACTTTGGTGACGAGTGCCAACTAGTAGCAAAATGTTAATCTAAGGTTTCCAACCGACTATCACGAAACACCTAACACAAATAACGTTTTCCATAGAAGAAAAGACTACCTTCATACAATACCAGTGATTGTTGTTACCTATGGAGTAAAGAGATTGGCTGGTTATTTCAGAAACTGATGGTGACCAATTCACACTATGTCAATAATCTTTACGATTATTAGTTTAGATATTTTAAAAGAGAATCCAATTTAATGCATTTCGGTAACCTAATTATAAGTTGATGAAATCCAACTATAAATCACATTTCTTTAGTGTGGCAGCTACTCCTACAGGTAATTCAAACTGAGGAAGGCAGGGGAAAGATTGTGAACCATATTAGAGGGTTATTTTTATATCTCTGGCAAGTTGGCATCCGATGGTTAGTATTTCTAGCTTTAATCAACCAGTAGTATTACACGATCATAATCTATCATAATGAATGATAGTCGCATGCAATGCTGAAACTCAATGTTAACAGATACTCGCAACAAGGTTTGAAGGTGATAGGTTCAAATTCTCTAACATTTAAAACTACACACAAAAATATACACATCAACTGATGGCAATTATCCAATACTTTACTTACATCATGAATACGTTTTAGTGCCGTATATCCACGAACTACTTGTCCATATAATAAGGATAACTGAGTAAGTGAACGTTGTAACGTTTGTGTAGTAGCTAGGAATGACATTAAATGTCCAGCGTCTAATTCACCCCGAGACATTAGATGACCTCCAACATACAGTACTCCAAGAACAACACCTTTATTCAAGGTAATAAATCATCTGTTATTCTCTACACATTCAGTTCAAATAAAAAAATTAATGAACAAAATATGTGTGCAACTCAACATGAAATAATTTCAGTCATTGTTTGAACCAAATAAAAGAAATTAACTAAACCCAATAGTCATTAACATCTTAAACATAAAGTTATGTATTATACCGAGATTTTAAACTTTCATAAGTTTGACTCCGCGACCCGGTGGTTAAGAGTTGGTGCATATTGTCGATCTGAATCCAGAGTAGAATTAACCTATCTTCAAGTTTAATGCTGTCCACAGTATGGAGACGAAAAGCGTTGTCTGTGAGCAGTCATCTGAGTCCATTATTGATATATACGCTTCTTGCATACGTGCTCAACCAGTCATTTGAGTGAGGAAATCAAGAGTGAGTAAGAAGCTTTTATAATCCAACACGAATGAAATATATGTACAAATTCATTGACTAAAATAGATACGTATCCTTCAAAGTCTTGATTCAAATTTTTAACTGAAAGCATATCTATCTAACTCAGAAAATCAGGCCAAATCTCAGTCAGTAGCGTGTACCCACTACAACACTTCACTTGTCATCAAGCCTTGAATGACATGCCTGATTGAGTCACCTTATCAATAAGCTGATTTGGGGTTTCCAGATAACAGAAGAGTGAACCACGTCTAGGTGAGGTCAAGTGAATGGGTATATTTAGGTTATGCATTGTTTCAGTGACACGGCATTGCATGTACCGACGTCACGAGGCCCCAAGGTTTTGCCTGGTAAAGCTTGCTGTTTACTTTAACATTTCCTTTACTTTGAGAGAAGGTAGGAGAAGAGATGTTGCATTACTGTAGCCACATACCAGTACTGTCAGTGATATGACTCAATCCTCGGACCTTTTCAGTGCTTCCAAGTTTTAAATGGTGGTTTATCCCAATGAAATTCCAGATAAATATTCCTAAACACACAGAGTCACGTGAAACACTCAACTAATGGCAGAGATTTTCAGATTAGGTGGATGCTTTTGGTGTTAGTGAATTCTCTGAGCTGTGTTATATAATTTCGGAGCTTTTACTGTTATCTTGGACGACAACATCATCAGACCTTATTTCATTTATAAATAGGTTGAGTGGACGCCCCCTTTACACAAGCATACACAAACACAAATTAGCGGTGATATGACACGATATATTATAACCGATATCATGCACATGATCAACCACCGACATAAATTTGACTAAACAAACGTTTCAAAATCCAGGATCAAAGGAATTCTGATGCCAAATAATTCCTAAACGTATAGCATTCAAGCCCATCTATAGTCAATAAACACATCGATACAAATCCGATCTATTAACTAATACGAAAATGATCAATCAACAACATAGGCAAAGATTGAACAAGACAATCAACTTGAATATAAAGATAAATGAAGATAATGAAACCTACCAAGACAACTAATCATAAAGAAATTAACCAGAACAAACTGATTTTACACTTGTGAAATAACTTACTTCTATATAGAGTCGATGAGGTTGCCCAAAAACAACAATGAGTCAGTCAGTCAGCTACAACATAGGGCCAGGCACATATATCCATTGGTCCAAGTTGACATACCTCATTAGCACAACAAGATGAACACCGAATTCATAAAAGTAGTTAACTTAGTGATTGTAATATGCAAAAGAAAGGTTGTATATAAAGATATAGAATAGAAAGGAATACAGATATGAGGCAACTTTAATCTCAAGGTTTAAGGGAAGATAAACAGTGTATACACCTGCGCCATTGTGATCGATTCTGTGCCATGTCACCTAGAGTCTCAAACCATTGGTTACGATAGTCAAGCGGACCCCAACCAAGTAGTCTGCATCTGCCAACATGGCTCACGCTAGAAGTTAGTGACTTCAAGCTCTGATGCCATGTTTTGGTTTGGCCGTCTCTAACTCTCTTCCAGCCATCGCCAATAATCGTCAGCATTGCGCGTAGTGGTAATCGGTGTTCAGGTATACATAACATTATACACCCAAAACATTTATCAACATCAAAACTACATCATTTAACCTTAATTAAACATAAAGATACTGATACAAATACATATTCAATTATGAATTTACCATTTAATGTTAAATTGGAAAGACCTTGAAATGAACCAATTCCAAACGAAAGTTTTTCACTTAACATTTTAGCTTTATCCACATTATAGTTTATTTTACTATAGAAAAATAAAACGAAATGAATTAGTTGAAGAAGAAAAAGAAACAGAAAGTTAATGAATAGAAATTGAGTTTTAAATTCACTTAGTATTGTTTATTTCAATCTTCCCATTAATGTTTTGGACTGTAATTGATCAGTCTCTCTTGTTGGCATATGTGCATACTGTGCGTATTATCTCGATATAGCCTTAATTCACAAGCATTGTAAGCAAAGATGGATGGTGGCTAGCACTGGAATCCAGTTTGACGCGCGTTTCGTCCTATTTAGGACTCGTCAGCTAGATGTACCTGCTACATCTTAGAGTTGATATTCACTCTGGGACTAGAACTCAGTACTGTTCGCTTCAAACGACATTGGGTTATCCACTCAGCTACTGAGTTCTGATAGCCACTTGATTGTGCAATGGGGTGAAGTTTATATTCACTTAGTATTGTTTGTTTGAATCGTCCCATAAATGTTTAGGACTGCAATTGATCAATCTCTTATTGGCATATGTGCATACTGTGCGTATTGCTTCGATATAGTCTTGATTCACAAGCACTATAAGCAAAGATCTAGCTGACGAGTTCCAAATAGGATGAAACGCGCGTCTTGGATTCCGCTGCTAGCCACTATCCATCTTTGCTTATAATTGAGTATGAAGTTTAAAATAACTATTGTATCCGAAAAAGATTAATTTGTAGGTAACTTACAGAGACTGTTGATAGAATATTATTACATATATATTCTTATTGTATAACTGCTAAGTAACTAGGTTATACATACTTAAATTTCTCTTATTATAAGCTTTCATTTGACCTATTGACTACTTTTATACGATTAACTATTCTTAAGTTATTCCCATTTATTAGTTACAGTCTCTCATAACCACAACCACTTCCAGCTTGATCCTGTATAATTGTTATTTTCTATTTCATGGTGTGATGCAGTCTGGTTCGGTTGTATACAAACTACATATGCCTGAAATATATTATTTATACAATAGAGGCTAATATTGCTTTCTAGACTAAACAGGCAGAGCTAGGCGAGAAGGACCAATAAGGATTCAGAGTTGACACAAGGCTGCTAGTGTAGTTATGATGTGTCATTGGTTTAGCACAACGACGAAGTCATATAAGTCAGTATTCGGATTGACAATTTTATCACGTGATAATTAACAAAGCAATTTATAACAATAACATTATTATTATTATTGCCGCCGAAGATGAAAGTAAGAAGACATGTAAAACGCATGCCTCGTCCCACAGGAATATACAATCCCCAGTCTATTCAATTGTTTAACAATTTGTTTAGTTCAGTCTCATGAACTTATTTAGATCTGCTAGTATTCCTAACTCATCATTTAATTTTGATCTTGAAACAATACAGTTTATCTGTAAAAAAAAGCTGATGAGCTTTAAACCAAATCGTGTGATGGTCAACAATACTAGCCATCTGCACAAAACGAAAAGTAGATACAATAGAATTCGAGTCTAGGGACCTAGTAGTTGAAATTTCGACGCATTAGGCATTAAACCACCTCTCCACTTAACTTCAATGATCAAATGAGAACCGACTTTCCAACCATGATATGGTCACCGATTAATTTATTGCTCCACACAAATGTAACTGTTTGGACAGTATGCATATAACTTATTTAAATCGCATATTATATCACAAAAGTAACAAAGCTAGTCATTTAATGCACAACATATGAGGCTTATTTATTTATTTATTTGAACACATAAATATTGGTACAAGGAGGCACCAGATACATATGCGCCACACAAATCTCATTTGATTTGTGTGAGGGCTGTAATACTACCCAGGTGCCCAGAACGAAGCAGATGGTTTTCTTAGGGAGCCACACCTCGAACCTTCGACCCAAAGGTCTGATCCATAAGGCAGTGGAGCATCGTGAGGAGATGCAGTCACATGGTAGCCGGTGAACAACGGTTGGTTCATACGCCATTCGTTCAACTCAGGGTACTGGAGCCTATGTGAACCATTGGTTTGGAATGAGGGTTTTCCAACTCCCCTAGGTAGACTTTCCGTATTCACCAACCCGGTTAAAGTGCGGACATTTGCTTTCTGTCCTCTCAATTTCGTAAATAACACCCCCGCCACGAGAAGGCAGTGAGTAGGACTTCCCTGGAAGAGGCTATATACGCGTGGCCATGTGAGAGCATTTCTACAGGGAGAGCGGACTCTCCCCACTCTCGGTCGTATCAGGGCACTTGGGGGGCGAAATTTTACTCCGTGCGAAGACGGAGTTAGAAAAAATGAGATAAGACTCATTGTATTGTGCCTCCCCACGGAAATCTTTAGTAAAAGGCGAAAGATTTATCCGCAAATGAGGAGACACCAAAGTTAAAAGTCTAAAAGTCTAGCAAACAAATATGCACTTAGTCTATGAATATTACTTATATTTACTTTTTATTCATAACTTAGGATGAGAAATAGAACAAACTGGATGTTCGATAATTTGCATAGTTTCTATTTACTGCTTTTTAATATGTGAGGTTTGTGTATTATAGCTGTGCTACTCATGAGTAGCTAGTCTTTTTATCGTATAATTTATTCCTTGTATTCTATCGGTCAATCGTAAATTGACTGTTCTCCTACTGATCGATCATATTGAATTGGTTTCTTTTGTGCTTATTTGTTTCTGAATTTATCACACTGAATGTGAATTTTGACTTAAGCTAGTTGTTCTTTTCTATTGCAGAACTATTCACCATTTACATATATTTCTATATCCATATTCTGAGAAGGTAACATAGTCTTACAATTCTAATCAACCTCAAGTGTGGTATTCCGAAAATATACATAGACGACCTAATGAAAATTCAATTCGTATTGTTTGTTTGAATCTTCCCATTGATGTTTTAAGGACTGCAAATGGTCAGTCTCTAATTGGCATATGTGCATACTGTGCGTATTGCCTCGATATAGCCTAAATTCACAAGCATGGTAAGCAAAGATGGATAATGTCTAGCAGTGGAATCCAGGACAAGACGCGTTTCGCCCTGTTTGTGACTCGTCAGCTGGATGTACCTGCATATCAGAGTTGATGTTCACTCGGATGATTTTTCGCTCTAATGAAAATCCCGAAAATAACACATATATTGCAGTCCAAGTAAAGAGGTAAACAGACGTACTCAATTAAAAAATCTTCCATTGCCAAAGATTTCACTGTTCGTATATGACTAAACGCCTCATCAATTAACGAAGCAAATAGAGAATTCTGAAAGAGAATAGTAAAGGGGATAGAACAAAGAAGGAAAATACAGGAAATTAATTGTCTATGTTAAGAGAATGGGTGGTTGAATAAGAATAAAGAGAAGTCAACGACGCATCTCAGAGCATTACCCGGGATGGCAATTTTAAAAAAGGGAATGTAAAGCAATCAATTGCCCAATGTAGGAGAACTTCATTACTTAGATTTCTGACCCGTAAGTTATTTCTATCCTGTTCCTCACTAGCCTCCATTTGAAAGTCGAAATCACGAATCAATTTACGATAAAATGTCTACAAATTCTTTTATATTTGCCACAGAACTAATCATATGAATACATAGCTTGGGCAAAAGATCTCATCGAAAAGGGGATCGTCATTACATTTTCTTTATTATTTTCATTTAATGAAACAATGAGTTACTTTAATCGGTGATTAACTAAGATTGTGTAAGTTTGAAAGTTGATTTCTTTGTTAAATCAGTAGTGTATAGATTTTTATATCTAAATTCTAACCTTTCATCATTTTAAGCAGAGATGGATAGTGGTTAGCACTGGAATTCAGGACGCACGTCTCGTTCTATTTGGGACCCGTCAGCTGAATGTACCTGCATCACGGAGTTGATGTTCACTCTGGGACTCGAACCCAGCATCGTTCGCTTCAGACGCCATCGCGTTATCCACTTAGCTACTGAATTCTGATAGCCACTTACTTGTGCAATGGGGTGAAGTTTAAATTCACTTGATATTGTTTGTTTGAATCTTCCCATTGACGTTTAGGATATGTGCCAATAAGACACTGATCAATTACAGTCCTAAACATCAATAGGAAGATTCAAACAAACAATACTAAGTGGACTTTCATCATTTTATTCATAATACACTGTTGAGATGGCTTTTGGCTTTCATAAATTACAATTAATTAATGATAAGCTTATCACTCAACTTTGTATCACGAATACCCTACATGTATGGATCTGCTAGAACCATAGATTTAATGTGTTAATAAATCACGTGAGTTATTTAGTCTAAAATAATGCGATAGTATACGTGAACAAAAAAAACTAACCTACCTAAAGTATAACGTCAGTGTTTAACATCTTAAATTAACGTAACTAATGATATTCTTAAGTAGTGCACCATCTTTATCCTTATTTGACAATACACTATAACTCAATAGCACCCAAATGCCCTGGTACGATTGAGAGTGGAGTCAGATTGTGGTGGTCGATATTCGATATTATCCCTAACTTCGTATATTGTTCGTCTTGATAACCGTTACTCGATAACGTCCTAACGGTGTATAAATCAGAAGGCGAATACGAAGGGCTGATCGCGTTTATTATTGAAACACACACAGGTATCCAATATTACGGACACGTTAAGCAAGCATGAAAGAGCAGTGCCGTAAAACAGGCGAGTAAGAGCCGAAGGTGTGAGTAAGCGTGTACAATACGGTGTAGCGTAGAGCAGAGCAGAGAGCAAGCAGTAAACAGGATTGAGATGTACATATATATATATATATATATATATATAAGTGGAAAAGCATGAGTCATCGGATCAATTAAGCGATTAATAATAAGGCTAGCGGAATGAATACATGCGTAGGCAGTAAGCAGTGTTCAAGCGTATATAATAAAAGTACAATGGTATAGATAGGTTGTTATTGTATGAATGACTGTCCATTAAATAAGTTAACAAAAGGGCTTAGCCAGATTAGATGTAAACAAACTCAACTGTATCTGAGATGCTATAACATCTCCCTCTCGAAAAGCTCTCATATATCTATGCGTACACAACCACCGCTAGAAAAGTCCTACTCACCGCCTTCTCGCGATAGCGGTGTTGTTGTCGAAATTGATAGGAGTTTCCGGTGCTTTAATCCCAGGTTGATGGGTACGGACGGTCTACCTAGGAGAATCGGAAAACCCTCATCCCAAACAAAAGGTGCACATGGGCTCCAGGATCCTGAGGGAGTAAATGTCGTGTGAACGTATTGCTGGTCACCGGCTACCATGGGATTTCATCTCTTTACGTTGCTCCACTGCCTGGTAGATTAGACCTGTATGTCAGAGGCTCGAGGAGTGACCTCCTAAGAAAACCACCTACTTCGGTTCTGGCACCCGGACAGTATTGTAGTCCTCACACAAATCGGATGATGAAGTGTGGTGCATACATATCTATTGCCTCCTTGTACCACTGCTTATGAGTTTAAATAAAATATATCTCAACCAGTCATAATCAAAACAGAGCCCCGGAGAAAATGTTTGTCACCCTAAGTTCTCATATGTTTTTATTTATTTATTTATTTAAACACATACATATTGGTACAAAGGGGCACCAGATATACATGCGCCACACAAAATAATGAAAATGGGAGGAGAAAGGAGGGAAGATGTGTATACATAAAGGAATAAAAAAGGATGAAAAAAAAGAAAAGAGTAATGATGGGGAACTGAAATGTACAACCAGAAGACTTTTTCAGTTAAGAAAGTTAGAACCACTCTTTATGCAGTAAAAGAAGGTTACAGCAGGATCGCCACTGGCTTCTATTCTGAGCCATATCTGATAACGTCTCTAGCCACTGTGTTGCACCATCTCTCGGACCCCAACCAGGGAGTCGTGAAGGACCAACGGAAGCTAGCCCTTTGCAGCTCTCTTTCATGCCACGACACCATGTCATACACTGACCTCCTCTCCGCTTTTTCCAACCAGTCCCAGGGTCGGCAAATAATGCACGACGTGGAAGTCTCTGGGACGACATTCGTAAAACATGTCCAAGCCACCGAAGTCGGTGTTTCAAGATGGTGACACCAATTGAATTATCGTCTCTGCGCCCGAACACACGATGCCGAACCTCTGCATTACTAACATGGTGTTGCCACTGGATGTCAGCAATCCTTCGGAGACAACGATGATCGAACACAGAGAGACGTCTAACATCCTCAACTCGGAGAGGCCAGGTTTCACAAGCAACCCAGTTAAAGCGCCGGACATTCGCTTTTCGTCCTCTCACTTTCGTGAACAACACCCCCGCCACGAGAAGGCAGTGAGTAGGACTTCCATGGCAGGGGCTATATACGCGTAGCCATGTGAGATCATTTGGAGAGGGAGAGCGGACTCTCCTAACTCTCGGCCGTATCAGGGCATTTGGGGGCCTCATAATATGTTAATATAAACGGATGAGACTTATACAACGAACTGCAAAACAGTCGAAATAATAGTATCAATAATGGTAAAAAAGACTAAAAATGATCTCGAAAGAAAGAATAATTGTGCGGAATAAAATGTATGAAACAATACTGAAGCTCAAAATTTAAAAGATAACGAGTAGATGAGTCTATCTCATTGAGACCAAATCTGAGACATATCACCTGAAGTTTTCAACCATCGACTGTACCTATAAACACAGCTCAATTCATCCAGTCAACGTAAATCTAATCTTGAAAAATACACAAATAAATCGTGATTTCTAGTAGTATATTTTCTGTATTAGACTTATAGGTGAACGATAGTTGAAGTTACATTAACAACCTGTGCAGAGTACTAAGTCTTATCCGTATGTATTCTGGCTATTTTTGACTAATGTAATAACTGATTAACCCTTTGATCATAATTACATTAGAGATTTACACAATTATAGCTAATAAAAACATCTGTTACTCCAAAAAAACCACTATCAAATCTGGAAGCATTGGACAGTTGTTTTGTCCTATTATGGGACTCCTAGGCAGTGCACATTCACTATCCCGCGCGTGGGACGCGAACCCAGGACCTTCAGTAACGCGCAAACGCTTAACCTCTAGAACACTGAGCTGGCATCCAACAGTGTTAATGTCTAACTTCAACGAATCCATGATATTGCGCGACCACCTTCATTATCTCAATTACGACTCAACAATCTCCACAACCGTATATTGATACTATCAAATTATTTAAAACCAAGTTCAAAAAAACAGCAGTTATCGCAATTAATACATCTCATTTATAAAAATATTTCAACTCCATAATATTTAACAAATAAGACTACATCTACAAAGATTGCAGTCTTATAAGACACATTTACATTGATGATTCAAAAGTCGAAAAACACCAAACAGTTCAAATCAGCATTCATCAATAGAAAAATAATGAAGAGAATAAAATATATGTAAATGTAGACAAAGTAGTAATCCCTTTTTGGAGATATGGAACAGACTCTGAATATCTTACACTAATTAAGAAGTGATTTATTTATCTATTTGAACACAAATATTGGTACAAGGGGGCAACAGATATACATGCGCCACACAAAAAAATTGTCATTTCATTTAATTTTGTGAGGGCTATGATACTGCCTGGGTGCCCAGACCGAAGCAAATAGTTTCCTTAGGGGGCCACACCCAGAGCCTTTGATCTAAAGGTCTAATCCATAAGGCAGTGGAGCATCGTGAGGAGATGCAGTCCCATGGTAGCCGGTGACCGACGATTGGTTTATACGCCATTTGTTCCTTCAGGATAATGGAGTTCATGTGCACCATCGGTTTGGAATGAGGGTTTTCTAACTCCCCTAGGTGAACATTCCGTGTCCACCAACCCGGTTAAAGCGCCGGACATTCGTTTTTCATCCTCTCACTTTCATGAACAACAACCCCGTCACAAGAAGGCAGTGAGTAGGACTTTCCTGGAAGAGGCTGTATTAGCGTGGCCGTGCGAGAGAATTTCCAGATGGAGAGTGGCCCCTCCCCATTCTCAACCGTACCAGGGCATTTGGGGGCATTAAGAAGTGAAATCTTAGTACATTATGAAAGATTCTTTGGAACTTGTCTTTGAATTCATTGACGATTTAAATACATTATAACAAAGGAAGTTTTTGGCATAAAATATGAAGTCTATAATGTTACAAGATAGATATATAATAAATTAACTTACTTGTGATTGAACTTCACGACTGATATGACGAAGTTCAGTGCCCATTAAACTTCCAATTAAAAAAACACATGGTAAACAACCAAGAAGTGCAGCTGTTAAAGTAGGCGATATGCTCAACAATGCAAATACAGACCCGACAACCTATAGAGAAGGAATTAATTATAAAGATAATGTGTAAATTCAGTTCTATTTATGTATTAAACAGTTCAATCAATCAGTCAGATCTGGAAGCAACTTGAAACCTGAGGCGTGTGAACTTTAAAACAGTAGAATTCTGAAACTAGATATTTTCTTTTATCGAAAGTTTTGTTGTATATTATTGAACCCTACCACTTGAAAAAACCCAAACAGTAGGTCAAAGCTAAGTAAACCAAGGTGAGTTTGTTTAGTAAGTACAGATATCAGAACCAAAACTTAAAACTCAACAATGATGGAAACCTCTGAATAGGAGTTTAATTTACCACAAGAGTTAAAACAACTGACAAATTTGATCATAGTCTTGATCTATATAATATGAAAATAGTACACAATTTGCGATCTAAGTGTATGATTTAGTTACAGTTAGATTCATAACAGGTGAATAAGAAAAACACTTATCTAAAGCCCTTCTAAAACAGTGAATGACTAATAGGGGAGCGCTTAATTGAATTTATCATTTGTTTGATAATGAAGCATGATTACCACATATCAAAGTAAATGTTGAGAGTTCCTCTTAGAAAGGACAGTTCATTGTTTTATAAAAGATACAAGATTCAAACATCTGGATGAGAATCAGAATGAATCAATAAAAACAGCATAAAATTGTCCTTGGGAAGTCACAAAATAGCATACTAAAAGGTACAATAGACCAACAGCATTTAAAATTTTCCCAAATGAGAAATACTACATGAGGGGGTTTTGTGGAGATTTAGTATGTTTTATAGTTGAAAGCATGATCACTAGTGACTTCGGGAAGTACATCCAGGAGCTCTAGTGAGAAGCAGTGACCAGTGGAGTGCAGACGTCTGTCGTGAGATAGGAACTCACTGATGGCAATTGGTGAATGGTTGCTCAACTTCTTGGATCAGTTGAAGTTAGACATTAACACCGTTGGATGCCAGCTCAGTGGTCTATCGGTTAAGGGCTCTGGCTCGAGACTGGTAGGTCCTGGGTTCGAGTCTCGCGAGCGCGGGTCCGTGGATGCGCACTGCTAAGGAGTCCCATAATAGGACGAGACGGCCGTCCAGTGTTTCCAGGTTTCTATGGTGGTCTAGCTCCAATTGACTACATGAGGGTGAAAAGAGCGCTTTTGGTGAGAAAACAAAGGAATTCAAAATAAAATTACAAAAATAAGATATTTACAAAGTGAGTTCTGAAAATCTAACATCCCCAACAGTTTTATTCTATGAACTATGAGCTTTTGTTTCATGTATAAACAACCGTCATCTTCTCTTCTGTTTCGAAATTGATGTAATTTGGACGTGACCCTTTCATTTCATTTTTCTTGTACTCTAATGTCCTAGTGTGTATACAATTGTATTTTTTTCATTCCCTCTGTGTTGTGGTCTTGCTACTTATATATTTATTCGTTTACCTTTTTTGAGCTAGTTTAATTAAGAATAAGTCGGATATGGAGTGCCAGATAATTCGTTTTCTTTCACCGATCCCCAACCAGTCAGGTCAGTGATAGAGTAAGTTCTTTTCTCTCTGTCCTCAAGGTTGTTCATTCACAAGTCGAAATCAAGTGTTACAAGTCCCAAGGTTGGACTAAGTGATCTAGCACTTCAAAACTGTAAACCAATTCAAGATAACTCTCTCTCTCCAATAGTATATTAAGCACACATTAGTGGGCAGATAAATCAAGGTTATAACAATTAGTATTTACTTACTTGAATCCCATTACGTAAACCTTGTGAAATACATTGTTTGAATGAACTTTTAAAGTTTTGTACATCTGATCCAATACTACAAAAAAAATATAGGCAGATGAATTAATCGATAGGAAACCAATGGACAGACTTAATTATCCCGTTATTTTATCAACTGGCAAGTTTTCTTAAGCTATTTTACAGCTTAAGTTGATTCACTGTTCATAAATGATTAAATAAACTAATATTTGCATCTAAGATTCAATAAATCAAAACGATTGAGAACTAATAGTCTTAAGAAACTGTTATATGTAAACCAGGAAATACTGGATAGGCATTTTGCTTTATTGTGATAGGATGACATCTTACAGAAATAAACTCAAGTCAATCGGTCTTTAGAACATTAAATTTAGATTTGTCTGGATAAAATACAGTGAAACAACTTACATTTCTACTAATTTTCCAGAACTATGTACATCAAAGTAGGCTACATCTTGATAGACTAACTTTCGGAATAATTGAATTCGCATACGTCTAGCCATACGTTCACCGACAGATCCCAATAGTCCAATGTATAAGAATGTAGATAATGACTAGTAAATTAGAGCATAAAAAGGAAAAACTTGAAGTGGATGAAAAGTCCTAAAGTTGATAAAATAGCGCAGTTTAATTATAGAAATGATCTTGAATGATTATAAAAATAATCCGCACCAATTTTCATTGTTCCTATTTAATAACATGTGGTATGAATAATTTGTAGCACCTAATGAAGAGATATATTTACCATGTACTGAGTCGTGTATTTGGCTTCTAGTGCCAATGCATTTGAGGCCTAGTGATACTACCTGGTTGCCCAAAGCGATATAGATAGTGTGGTTAACCACTGAACTATCTCTCCATAAAGTACGTACTATTTTCCCATAACCGACTAACCTCTTCACGTCAGTTATTATTTATTTTGTCTTGAAGTCAAAGATCTGTGAAAGTTACCATTATCTCTTAGTAGTACAAAAATTGTTCATATATAAAACGGCAATCCGGAAAAGAATAGAAAAATAAAAAGGAAAATCGAGTGCGTAGATAGTTGATTTCACTAGGTATAATAGGGTTTTCGCATGTAGGATAACTGTTGCTTGAAAGGGATATTTTGAGAAAATCCATAATCAGAAAGCTTAGACACCAATCCTGATGACTCACAAATATATTGTTACAGCCACCATTTATACTGATAATTAGCAAACGCATAAGCTCCTCTGAAGATATTGTCACAATAACAAAGCTATTGTATATATACACTTTCCCGACCCAAGAACAAGAGTTCATACGAATACCATGAAAGCCATGTGGGGTTGTTTAGAAGCTACTTACAGCAATATGCGGGTCTGCAAATATATAGATGTTTTGGAGTCATACGAATGAGTTTCTTTGACGAATGCTCCTTAACTTCATGACACAAGTAGTAACTACCCTGGAACATTTTTATTTAAAGTTGTTTAAACACATGAACACTGGAACAAGGAGGCAACAAATATATATGCGCCACAATTTGTCATTCGATCTGTGGGAGGACTGGAATACTGTCCGGGTGACTAAAATGAACCAGGTGGTTTTCTTAGGAGGTCACTCCTCGAGCCTCTGACATACAGGTCTAATCTACCAGGCAGTGGAGCAACGTAAGGAGATGAAATCCCATGGTAGCCGGTGACTAACAATACGTTCCCACGACATTTACTCTCTCAGGATTCTAGAACCCGTGTGCATCACTTGTTTGGGTTGAGGGTTTTTCGATTACCCTAAGTGGACCGTCCGTATTCATCAACGGCGAGACTAAAGAACATGGACGAGCCAATCAGAAGCTTTCGCGGGTTTTCAAGGTCACGGCGCTAAGTTCGGTACCTGACGCTTACGTACGGTCGGTTTACAACGGATTTTAGAGAAAACATGATAATTAAGCGTCTACGAGATAAGTTATCATGAGATTTTGGCGCAGAATTCAATTATACATTTGGATAGAGTTGTGGCATTATAACCTTAACCATGAACTGTAAATCATAATTTGAATTCTTCACACAGGTTTATAACCCTCATTTAGTCTTAGTTATTACGTTGACACTCTCAGATTCACTCTAGCGTCGCTCAAATGTCGTCCATAATTTATAGTCTCATCTTTAACCCTAAACCGCAACCCTAAACTTTAACCCTAATCCTAAACCATACCAACATACCGACAACACTGAAACTATGTGGTCGAGGCTAAAAGAATTTTCGGGACTTTGTCATGGTTCCAGAGGTTGACTACTATGGAGCCACAAGGATGAGTTCCTGTGCCGGATGCACTACGATTTTAAAACTTCTGAACCTATATCTGACCTTGATAAGTTTTTGATTCATGTAAAAGAACAGTATCCCCTTTAATTTTTGAGTTTTGTATAATATATTTTTACTGTATGCTAACTGTCTTCTGATTGGCTAATATTTCTCAAGGTCATTTAAATTCGTTCAAAGGTCGTCCATGTTCTTTAGTCTCGCCTTCATCAACCTGGGGTTAATTCCTTGTGATCTACTGGAGTTTAATTCTGTTTTGTTTCGACCATCCAATCTCCTGAGAAAAAAAGTGATAACCTCATTCAAACATAGTAAGAGACGAATCTTTAACACAGATGGAAAGTGTGTAACACAAAAAATGAACTACCTGTAGTAAATAGGAAGAGCACAATCTAAGTGTAGGAACATATACAGCAGAAACAAACCCTTCGTGAGTCACAACGCATCTTGAAAGTGAACTAACGAAATCCCCGAGGTAAAGTGGTATATAAACGTTCATAACCGCAGCTACGAACGCACCCTAATTAAAATAGGCTGGAATTTTAATTTGATATACCAGAATGGCTCCGAATAAGTACACACAATCAGGTAGTATAAGTACTCCGATGTACCGGGATATTCCTCCGCTTTCTGCAAACGTAATCTGGTCTGTTTGATAACTATCAACTTCACATTGTACAGCTTGGATCCGGGATTCAGGAGATATCTTTGAATGCAATGCAATGAAAAGTCCAGTGCCAACAGTAAGCCTCAGTGATGAACTACATTTTAAGGGCTTAATGTGGGTTTTGAGGTTATAATGATCACATTTGTAGGTACTTCTAAATTGAGACACTTTATTAGTCAAGAATCCTCTCCTGCATAATGCTGAGAACATCCGTAAAGCTTAAAAGCAATACAGGCGGGTACTGTGAAGGTCATTCAGTCTGCAGATATTAACAGACAGTGGTGTATTAGGAAAAGTATCTGCTTTATGATCTTACGTTCATCGTCAGACTTCTATGCGTCACTTAAATGTTGTTAAACTGGGCTGGAGATATATCACGTGTGTTTTTTATGTTGCCATGTAAAAAAGCTTACATAGTGTTTTTCGACTGAAGATAAACTGGAATCCCATTCGTAATCTCGACTTTCCAGCCAGCGACCAAGCAAATATGAACAGATACCATTGAAGATGCAAACGGATGTTCTAGTCTTACAACTAGTTACCAGTAGCACCTTCTATATTCGATCGTTCCCAGTCAGATAGAAATCAGAGGTCAGACGAGAAGAGGCAGGAAAGATATATTTGATTCGTCACCAATATATCGAGGACCTTTTCTATAAGCTGGCTAATGAAACGTAGGAGCTGTGTCCCACGCCGTGTTGAAACGTGATCTGGTACGGATGCATGACCGAAAGCCTTCAGCTAAACAAGTCCACTTAAACAACGTGGTCAGCATCCAATGACGAGCACTTAATGAGCTATGGATTTTGGGGAATTATTTACAGCTACAGATCACTCCCCCCCTAGTGAGGTAGTGATGCCCTTAAGACGTGACCAGCCAGAAGTTTAAACCCAACGAGTTTGTCGTTGGTAAATACTCTTATGATAGCTTGCTTCGTTTAGCAGCATCTGGTCGACTTTCCTTAAACTATGGGACCAAAATGTACAATATAGCAATAAAGAAATATAGTACAATGAAAATTTCTGTTCCTTGCGAAACTTCGTCGTTCTTTTCCAGCCGTCCTGGAAAAGCGGAAAAATAAAACGTGTGAGTGCATGTCAAAAATACACTCGTACTTGCGTAAGGACACAAGATGAGCGGAAACAAATAAACTGATACACTTACAAACAGCGTAAAAGCGATCGGAAAAAAGGTTTTCTTTTGGTTTTTTTTTCAATATATAAATATATATATATATATACGCCCAAAAAAATGTTTTTTTTTGTTTTTTTTACATAAATAAAAAATGAGCATATTAAAAAAAATTTATAATAAACTTTGAAAGGGTAATTCAAGATAAAGCTTATGTCCTACGTGCAATATTCGTTAAGATGTTCTGGAAATCTTACTCGTCTTCCAGAACGCGTTGTTTTAGGTTTATTTATCGACGTTGACGAAGTATCAAGTTGTGTGTCGGTTGTCGTGTAGGGTACTACGAGTGTAGTGGCTGTGTCGTTTGCTTGTACCGAAGGAAAATCGACGTAGCTAGGGTTTCCTTCTAAGTACGCAGCTTTGAGTAGATCGATACTGATGCTATCGTTCGTACCGTTCTTATCCACTACATAGTACTTAGGTTCGCGTTGAAGAACTTTGAAGAGTCCTTCGTATGCTGATTCGAGGGGTCGTCGATGTGAGTCTCGACGAACGAAGACGTATGTACTATGTCGTAATTCGGGTTGAACGAAAACATCAGTTGATTGAGGTCGAGTGTGAGCAGGTTTAACTGAACGCATAGCGTTTGTAAGCCTACTTGTGTATGAGTTTAGATCCATGTTCAATGAAGAAGCTGAAGGATCTACGAATTCTCCTGGGAGTCGGAGTGTCGTTCCGTAAACGAGTTGAGATGCCGTGTATCCAATGTCAGCTTTCAATGCATTGCGGATACCTAGCAAGACGAGTGGAAGAGCATCTGTCCACTGTGAAACGTTTGAAGCCGATAATGATGCTTTTAGTTGTCGATGAAAACGTTCTACCAACCCGTTTGCTTGTGGGTGGTAGGCGGTCGTTCGGAAGCACGTGATTCCTAATAGTGAGGTCAGACAACGGAAAAGTCCAGATTCGAATTGGCGTCCGCGGTCTGTAGTGATGGTTGAAGGGCAGCCGAAATTCGCTACTCATCGTTCGACGAAAGCGCGGGCCACTGTTTCAGCAGTAATGTCCTTAATCGGTACTGCTTCTGGCCATCGAGTGAAACGGTCTACGCATGTTAGGAGATATGAGTATCCGTTCGAGTCGGGTAAGGGTCCTACCAAATCTAGATGGACGTGGTCGAAACGAGCGTCAGGGGTTTTGAAAGAGCCTAAGGGACATTTGTTGTGTCTTACGATCTTAGATTTCTGACAGCTTACACAGGAGCGTGCCCACTCCCTCACGTCTTTATTCATTCAAGGCCAACAAAAGCGTTCGGCTATTAGTTTGACAGTTGCACGAGCACCTGGATGAGAAAGATTGTGCAACGTATTGAAGACGTTGCGGCGATAATGTTTTGGTACAATTGGATGATCCCTACCTGTAGATGTGTCACAGAGTAAGATTTCCTTACCTGTTCCCATCTGCTTAATACTTAGTTTAAGAGTTGTCGAGGATAACTCATGCTGAAGATCAATGTCTTCTTTTTGAAGCTGAGCGAGTTTAAGAAGGTCGATTCCTTGGAAACTGTTCAAGGAATTTATTCAAGACAAGGCGTCTGCGACTACATTGTTAGCTCCAGAAATGTGTTGTATGTCTGAAGTAAACTGCGAAATGTAGTCGAGTTGTCGAGACTCTCGCGGTGAGTACTTGTCTGAAGATGAACTTAAAGAGAAGGTAAGAGGTTTGTGATCGGTAAAAAGCGTGAATTCTCTTCCTTCGATGGAATGTTGAAAATGCCGTACAGCACAATACATAGCTAGGAGTTCCCTACCGAACGTGCTGTACCTAGATTCCGCGTCTAGCAACCGTCTCGAGAAAAATCCTAAAGGTTGCCACTAGTTGTTAACCCATTGTTGTAAGACTGCTCCGATTGCTGAGTCGGATGCGTCTACGGCGATACTAATGGGCGCTTGAGTGTCCTGATGAGCAAGCAAGGTTGCTTTAGCGAAGTGTTCCTTAACTTTGGAGAATGCTTTACGGGCTATGTCGTCTAAACTGATTGATTTCGCATTTCCACGAAGCTGATCGGTTAACGGTTTCATTAGGGATGCGCATTTGGGTATGAACCGTCTATAGAAACTTACAAGTCCGTTGAAAGTTCGTAAGTGCTTGATCGTGGTCGGTTCCGTGTAATCCAGAATGGCCGCCACTTTGCTCCTAATTGGTCGGATGCCTTGGGCATCAATGATGTGTTCTAGGAAGTCTAAGGAGTTTGTTCCGATTTGGCATTTCTGTATGTTGACAGTAATGCCATGCCTTTGGAGTCGATCGAAAACAATGTCCAGATGCTTGAGATGCGATTCTCTGTCCGGACTTGCTATTAGACAGTCATCAACATACGCATGTACGAAGTTGAGACCTCGGAAGACGTCGTCTATAAACCTTTGGAAGGTTTGAGCTCCATTTCTTAAACCAAAAGGCATTCGTAGAAATTCGTAAAGACCGAAGGGAGTGATGATGGCGGTTTTAGGAATGTCGTCAGGTGCCATCGGGATTTGGTTATAAGCTTTAATCAAGTCGATTTTCGAAAAGACAGTTGTACCTTTCAAGGTAGCTGTCAAATCGTGAATATGAGGCAGCGGGTAACGATCGGGAATGGTTTTAGCATTCAGACGCCGATAATCACCAGTTGGCCGCAAATCATTGCTGTCCTTTTTAAGGACCATGTGCAATGGGGATGCACATGGACTATTCGATGGTCGAATTATCCCTAGGTCCATCATGTGGTCGAATTCGTTTTTAGCTAACTTAAGCTTCTCGGGAGCGAGTCTTCGAGCTTTCGAAAATACAGGTGGTCCTGTAGTCGTGATGTGATGTGTAACATTGCTGGTTACACAAGGCAATTTCGATTGCGATTGGTATATCCCGGGGTATTTGTCGAGTACTGATTGGTACAAGGGGTCTATGGTGTGCTTAATCTTGACTGGGGATAACCTGCAACCAGAACAAGGAGTTACGCTAACAAATAACTTAGTGTTTCCGTCTATTAACTTTCGTGAACGTGTGTCGATGAGTAGATTGTGGTGTTGTAACAGGTCTATACCTGTTATGCCTGAAACTAAATCGATTCCGCGGTAACGAACGAAAGCCAATGACACAATGACACGATAAGCTATTCTAATCTGTTGTCCCAGGCCCCGCTAACTAGATGAAGAAGTCCAAAGCAAGTAGGGGAATATATATGTATTCCGTAAGCAGCTGAGTACAAACAATCGAATAATGGAAAAAGTCAAGCGCATTTATACAACAACAATTTGTGTTTGAGCATCATTGGTAAATAGCACACACAAAGAAACAATGGACCAATAGCGTTTAAGATAGTTTACAGGTGGGAAATATGACGTGAAGGTAAAAAGAGCGCTTTTGGCGCGAAAACAGCTAAATTCAAATTTTCAAAATAAAACTACAAGATTAAGCCATTTACCAAGTAAGTTCTGGGGATTTGACATCCTCAACACCTTCCCTTTTTAGTAACGGACATTCTTCGGGTCCACCTGCATTCTAACTGTCTGTCGCCGTTGGCGCAGTGACCATCTTCGGGACCGTAGATCGACCTTTTGTGCTTCTTCATGCGTTGGGACTGCCGGCAGATTAAATGTATCCAATAGTACGTCCAGCGGAATCTTTACTTCGGTCGATGGGCGCTCTGGTGTTAACCGCTTGCGTAGTTGATTTCGATGTCTGGTCCATCTGTCCGTTCCTACCTCAACCTCATACATGACTTTTCCCACCCGTCTAACCACACGTGCTTCGATCCAAGGATCACGATTTGCTCTGTAGTCCTGAGCGAATACTGGGCATCCAACGTTGTACGTGGGTAGCTTCCGGGACGTGGTTTGTATTAGTGGTGGTGTGGATTTCGGCAGCATCAAGTTGTGAATGGTCCTCAGCCGTCTTCCCATGAGGATCTCTGCGGGGGACTTCTGCTCCGGCAGCGTGTCGTTGGGGGTCGTTCTGTAGGCAAATAAAAAATTCTGCAGTGTTTCCACTGGCGTCCCCTCCCCTTTTGACTTAATCAGAGCCCTCTTGGACGTATCCACGAACCTTTCCGCTTGCCCATTCGATTGTGGGTGGTAAGGTGGGGCGCGAAGATGCCCGATGGTTAGGCGTTTGCAGAACTCTTGGAACTGCGCCGAGGTGAACTGCGAACCGTTGTCGGATACAATCACTTCCGGCAATCCGTTTCGTGCGAACAACTCAGTCAAATGTTTCAGAGTCTGGGTGGTCGTTGGTGGAGTGACGGGAACAATCTCCGGCCATTTTGAGAAGGCGTCGACCACGACAAGATATGTGGTTCCGTTGACTGGACTGGCAAAGTCGATATGTATCCTAGACCAGGGTTGCTCAGGCTGTGGCCATTGGACCGGCGGTACCTTCGCATTGGACTTTGCAGCTTGTTGACACTGAGCACATTTGTTTACTAGATCCACGATATGCTGGTCCATGAGGGGCCAGTAAGCATAGCTTCTGGCGATGGATTTCATACGCTTTATGCCTGGATGACCAATGTGGAATTGCTTCAGCACCCTCGGTCGTAGGGATTCTGGCACGACCACTCTATCTCCAAACATCAAGCATTCATTTACGACACATAATGAGTCACGACGATGGTAAAGCTGCTTTATGTCACCGTCAAGTTCGGTTGATGGCCAGCCTTTGGTGACGTAGTTCATCGTTTTCTTAATGACGGGGTCGTTTCTGGAAGCAGTTTGTATCTCAGATTCTAAGACTGGCAAAGCACGAACAGCGGTTGTCAGGTAGCATTGCGCGTGGTCTTCTGTCGAAAGAGAAGCGGTAACGGCATCTTCATCGGTCGTAGAGTGTTCGTTGATGAGTCGTGACAATGCGTCTGCGTGACCAAATTGTTTGGTGCGTCGATACTAAATGTCAAAATCATACCCCAAGAGGATCAAAGCCCATCGTTGGAGACGGTTTGCAGAGTGGGCCGGGACGCCAGATTTCGAACCAAAAATTGCGAGAAGGGGCTTGTGATCCGTAAGGAGTGTGAACCTCCGACCGTACAAAAATTTGTGGAACCGCCGCACCGCAAACACCAGGGCGAGAGCCTCCTTCTCTATCTGACTATACTTCCTTTCTGCCGGGGTCAGTGTTCGGGATGCGTGCATGACAGCCTTCTCTGTTGCGTCTGGAAACTGATGAGAAATGACGGCTCCTAAGCCATACGCTGAGGCATCTGCAGCTACAATGATTGGCATGCATGGATCGTAGTGCGTTAATAACAATTTCGAGCTGATGAAGGACTTCAGTTTACAGAATGCTGCGTCACACTCTTTAGTCCAGTTCCACGTACTGTTCTTGCTCAGTAGGCCATTCAGTGGGGCACGAATGTCATGCATTGAAGGGACGAACGCGGCATAGTAAGAGACCAGTCCCATGAAGGAACGCAGTGCGGAGATATTCGTGGGTGTGGGCATCTGTCTTATCGCTTGGACATTTTCAGGATCCGGTCTGCGGCCGTCAGCATCAAAAATAAACCCCAAATACTTTACGGACCGTAATAAAAACTGGCATTTCTCAGGTCGTAACCGGAACCCGTTTTCACTAATACGTTTCAGTACCGATGTCGTTCGTTCATGTAGCTGTTCTAACGTTGCGGCAACAATTAGAATGTCGTCAAGGTAAGCCGCGACTCCCGGGATGCCCGATAAGATAGTATCCATTAATTGTTGGAAAATAGATGGTGCAGTCTTGACACCGAATGGTAAACGGTTGTACTGAAATAACCCACGGTGAGTGTTGATAGTAAGCAGCTCCCTAGATGCTTCGTCTACTTCAACTTGCAAATAAGCATCAGCGAGATCCAGTTTTGCGAAGAATTTTCCCCCATTCAGCATCGTAAACAAATCTGCCGGAACTGGTAAGGGATAGTGGTGTTGTTCAAGGGCTGCATTTAGACCTGTAGAAAAATCAGCACATATTCGTAAGGTGCCGTTTGCTTTCTTGATGACCACTATCGGTGCTGCCCAGGCGGAGTAAGAAACGGGAGTAATTACTCCTTGTTGTTGGAGGCGGTTTAATTCTTCATCTACTGTTGGTAACGTCGCATAAGGCACGGGTCTTTTGGGACGAAAGACAGGCTTAGCTCCAGGTTTCAAACGAAGCGTTGCTTTTAAGGTAGAACACTGTCTCAAACCAGGCTGGAAAATCGATGAAAACTGCGCCATTAGCTTCCTGGTATACGATTCAGTGCCATGAGGTTGTGATATCATGTGGCATATGGTATTTAGTGGGACATCAGCCAATTTCAGTTGATCGAACCAATCTAAGCCAAGTAAATTTAGATCAGCTGGAGTTATATGACATACCCCGGTAAATGACGACTCCCGGAAGGTCACTCTACATTCCAATTGTCCTGCTAAGTGTAGGAAATTACCACATGCGGTACGAGGCTTTTTAGTTGTTCGCTGCAGGCTTGGGCTACCCATTTTGATCCAATTTTTGTGAGAGAGGATGGTGACGTCTGATGCGGTATCTATTTGCAATCTAAAAAATGTCCATTAATATTAATGTTAATGAATTTCCTCTCACCTGGTGATGAACTCTGACAAGAAGATACCAAGCTCAAAGAAGAGGTACAAGGCTTTGGAACCGTATTTTTCGTATTACTGGATCGATTTGGTGTGCTCTTAAGGCAAAACCCGTCCTTGTGGCCAACAACCTTGCACTTCCTGCATCGGTGTTGCTTAAATGGGCAATTCCTTACGTAGTGCCATGCACCACAATGCTAGCAAGGAGTGGAGGGATTTGTTCTGGTCTGTCGAATTGGGCTGAAATGAGTTGGACTGAATGCAGCGAGAGCGCACTGATTCTGGTTAGTTGTCTTTTGGATTACTCGTACTTCCGATCGACTAGACCCACCACTCTCAACCATCGACGTGTCTCGTTGTAGATTTACTAGGCGTTGATATTCATTAGCCATGTCATTTAGTGTGAGTTTTGGATCTTGGTCCAATCGACATAGTAGTCGCGTTCTTATGTCACTGAACTTCTGGGACTGAAGGCTGCAAATGAGGATAAGGGCTTTGAACTGGTCTTCAGATAAAGACTTTAACCGGAACCGTTCGCATTCACGGTTAACGATGCCCACATGCGTAAGGAAGTCATCGTCTTCGTTCATAACCAGCTTCAAACATCGGTAACGGGTGTTAAACAATGATGAATTGTCCCCAAAATGTTGGCTTAGTGTCTGGACTGTGTCTGCGAAAGAGCGATCTCGTGGATTCAATGGCAGGATCAAATTGCAGTCACTGTCCAGCTCACTTGCACCCAACTTCCGAACTAGCAGTCGTACCTTCCAAGCATCATCTTGATTAGCAAAATCAAATTTAAATAGGTCTTCATAACGCCGGAACCACATGTCAAAAGTAACGTTTGCATCAGGATCATAATGAAACTCAGCAATACTATTTGCGATGCCGTCTACTGATGGTGCTGTGGTTGCATTAGCTGTGCTAGGCTGTGAAGGGGGCGAAACTTTCATGTCTGTCAGCATTTGTATGAGCTTCAGCTGCTGTTCAAGTAATGATTCGAGTCTAGAAGGATCCATGTTTCCAAACCACCGTCACCAATTCTTATGCCTGAAACTAAATCGATTCCGCGGTAACGAACGAAAGCCAATGACACAATGACACGATAAGCTATTCTAATCTGTTGTCCCAGGCCCCGCTAACTAGATGAAGAAGTCCAAAGCAAGTAGGGGAATATATATGTATTCCGTAAGCAGCTGAGTACAAACAATCGAATAATGGAAAAAGTCAAGCGCATTTATACAACAACAATTTGTGTTTGAGCATCATTGGTAAATAGCACACACAAAGAAACAATGGACCAATAGCGTTTAAGATAGTTTACAGGTGGGAAATATGACGTGAAGGTAAAAAGAGCGCTTTTGGCGCGAAAACAGCTAAATTCAAATTTTCAAAATAAAACTACAAGATTAAGCCATTTACCAAGTAAGTTCTGGGGATTTGACATCCCCAACAATACCAATGATTGGCATTGAGACATCTGCAACCACGAAAATCCAGTGTATGGGTTTGCGTAAACCCACGTTAAGGTAGACGTACCTTTTACCGTAAGTAGCGATCGGCTTTCCGTTTGCCGCCTGTAAACTTAAAACAGACTCGCGAAGTCTGTCATCGGGATTTGCTGGAAGAACGCTTACTTCTGCGCCGGTGTCGACGAGGTAGCGAACTTTCGTAGTCACATCCGTGACCTATAACAGACGGCTGTGTTCGCCGGCTACGGTTGCCGTTAACGCGTGCCGGCTGGGAGGTTTCCCTAACTGTTTTTCGTGTCACTGGATTTTGGGCTTCCTGCAATTTCTGGAAAACTTACCGTACTGGTTATGATACCAGCACCAGTCGGGATTGTCTGTCTCTCGTGGTCGAGAGCCAGATCGCTTACGTGAGACGCTTCTACGCGGGGTTTTTGACCGACTACGGTCATTACGAACTCTAAGATATCTTGTAAGCGTGTGACATAGATCGGCCATGTCAGTCGAGGTCGATTGGGGTTTTTCTTTGATGGAAAAAACCTCGGCCTTAGAAGATCTAGTGATTTCCAAGATTCGATCGGCAGATGCAGCTAGTTCATCTATGGCATTGTTTTGAAATGAAACAAGCACTGCCTGCACCTGTTGAGGGAGTTTAGACAAGAAAAGTTGTCTAAATAGGCCATCATCGAAAGTTCGTTGGCCGATGACTTCTCTCATTCTAAGCAACACGTCTGTCGCAGAACCATGTTGCAAGTCGATATTGTTAAAGAGTTGGTCTAACCGTTATCGATCAGTTAAGTCTCCTCGTTTTAAAATCGATAGCTTAAGCGTTTCGTAAGGTTCGGGAACATCACTAGTAAACATACTAGGTGTTGCGTACCTGTTAAACTCGCGCGGTGACGCCTTAACTACCGCGAGGAAACGTGTGCGCGAGTCCGTGATTCCGTGCATGCAAAAATCGGCTTCTGCATAGCAGAACCAGGACTCGATATTGTCGGGCCAAAATGGCGTTAACTGAATCGAAATAGGGGGAATAGACTTTAACTTAAAAACCTTGGGTGAGTGTTCCGTCATATTAATATAGATAACGAAAAATGTCTAATTAAAATATATTCGAGAAAAAAAATTCGCGAAAAAAGTATATCACAATATATAAAATTCAAATAAAGAATAACAATGAATAATAATATTCCAAAATGGAACAGACTCACAGTATATTGACTTGGTGTACCAGATCACGTCGGGTTCACCAATGATGATGCAACGGATATTCTAGTTTTACAACTGGATACCAGTAGCACCTTCTATATTCGATCGTTCCCAGTCAGATAGAAATCAGAGGTCAGACGAGAAGAGGCAGGAAAGATATATTTGATTCGTCACCAATATATCGAGAACCTTTTCTATAAGCTGGCTAATGAAACGTAGGAGCTGTGTCCCACGCCGTGTTGAAACGTGATCTGGTACGGATGCATGACCGAAAGCCTTCAGCTAAACAAGTCCACTTAAACAACGTGGTCAGCATCCAATGACGAGCACTTAATGAGCTATGGATTTTGGGGAATTATTTACAGCTACACCATCATCTTCATCATCTTCGTCAGCCATTGTGGATGTTGTGCTTGGTCCTGTTTATTTTCCATCTGGCCTTTGAGTGTCGCTATAATTTTCTGTATCTCAATGTACCAGAATCACACTATTTATGTAGCGTATTATTTGTTGTTTGGTGGTTTTTCCGATTTACTTAAATGTTTTCTTGGTTTTTTACTATCAGGTCCTTTTACACTTTTCAGCATGTAGCAAATCTGTTATCATACGCCTGCTTGTTGTGCTCTAACCTGTGGAGAGTACAGCATAGATACTTCATGCGTCGTTCATAGACCCAGACAATAAGACTAATCACTCTCGATGACATTATTTTGTTGCTTGTTTCCGACCACTACAGTTTAACTGTAATTCCACGACTTTATGTTACATGATAGTAAATCCAAGTCCCAGCGTTCAATGACATCTTAACCTAACCAACCTCATCAATTAGATTCATCTTCCTTATCATACCTGACGAATAAATAAACGCTTTCTGGAAGAATGTTCAAATTGACAGATGATAATTCTAAGCTTCAGTGTTAGTTCACTGATAATGTGAATGTGAAAATAGTTTTGTACGGAAATATCGTCCTATATTGATATTAATTTTACTTAAAATTTGTGCTCAGATGAAATGCATTGATCAATCAGAGAACCATTCGGGAAGGAAATGATAATATTTGGTGAAAGTAGTATATTTTCGTCACGTAAAAGTTGTATTGGCAAACTATTCCCTGAAAACATCGTTTCGTAAACATTGGGTATTAATGGAGACGAACGTCAAACTGGTAGACTCAGCATTAAGTTTATGGAGACATTGCATCAAATAAATTGTGCTAAGACTGGATATGAATGTCCAGCTATTTAAGCTTGATAAAACCAACGCAGACAGTGTCAGTGTTGAAAATCTGTTACGTTAGTGATTTTAGAGGATTGTACAACACTAAAGAAGATTCTTGTCCACAAATATCAATTAACTTTGGGCCTCACTTCACATAATCCTAATTAAATTAGACCCCTCCATTTACAAGCCTTTCAAATATTTCAATGCACTTCATTTATACAACCATGACCTGATGTGTGTAAACACAGATCATTAGATAGGAAGGATATTTTCTCCGAATATTTGGTTGCATGTAATCCAACTAAGGTTTGGATGAACATGTAGATACGTTACGAGTATAAATCTGTTTAATACCATATAATACACCTAAGCTAATCGCGTTTTTCTGTATGGGGCAGAGACGTGGAGAACTACGAAAGCCATTATCCAGAAGATACAAGTGTTTATTAACAGCTGTCTACGCAAGATACTTCGGATCCGATGGCCAGACACTATCAGCAACAAGTTACTGTGGGAGACAACAAACCAGATTCCAGCGGAGGAAGAAATCAGTAAGGAGTGCTGGAAGTGGATTGGGCACACTTTGAGGAAATCACCCAATTGTGTCACAAGACAAGCCCTCACATGGAATCCTGAAGGTCGAAGGAGAAGAGGAAGACCAAAGAACACATTACGCCGAGAAATAGAGACAGACATGAGAAGAATGAACAAGAACTGGAAAGAACTAGAAAAGAAGGCCCAGGACAGAGTGGGTTGGAGAAAGCTGGTCGGCGGCCTATGCTCCATTGGGAGTAACAGGCGAAAGTAAGTAAGTAAGTAAGTAAGCTAATCGCGTTTGAGCTACGGCTGTAATCATAAGCCGAATTCAGGGTGAAAATATTTCAGGCACTCGGTTACCCGGACAAACATTTAGAATGAGAAGCGGGAAAGTGAGGCAAAGCTTAAAAATAGGCTGACTAACTCAATTTAATAGAGCGCCACTCGCTGTGTATATTCAGACGAAAATAAGTTAAGAAAAGTTCACAGACAGAGTAAACGATACACACGCATATGCTTACACAAAAGCAGTCAACGTTGAAGGAGAATAATTGACGGGGTCAAAGTATGTATGGATGACAACTTGAAAACAATATATTAACTGGTCCGAAAGCCAGAGTAACTCAGGTAGGCGTGATGTAGTACTAGTCAATACATATAACGGATAAATACAGAAATACATAAGACACCAAAAGAATTTCTTGGAACCTTTGCGAGCAGACATAGCCAGTGAAGTGAATCAGGTCACAGAAGTGAGTCATTTATCTACTCATCAATTAAGACGATTGTAGCCCTACATTCCGAATTGATTGAGGTTGAGGAATATGGGCCTTTCGATCTCGAATAAATAATCTAAATATATGTTCACAATTTATGAAACTCTCATGAACGACGTCATAACATTCATCAGTTAATTAGATAAAACTAGCTGAAATACTGATTGCTTTATGTTCTCAATTTGGAAACTTCAACCGATTCTTATAGTCTGTATCCGGAATTCAATGTCTACATGTGTATCTGTGTAGTTGGTTTTCTCCAGTTGATTTCTTTAGAGTTCAAGTAAACTAAGAAAACGATAATGGCCAATAAGTTGCCTGTACTAACGTGATAAACTTACAGAAAGTTACAGATGGGCTACTACTAAACAAATGTAAGTAGAAACTAAACCTTATGTACCTGAACAATACTTTCTCCAACGGGGCCAAAAGGGATATATCAATTCATCTGCTCCGATAGCGAATAATCGACTATTATATAGGAGTTATGCAGTCGACTACTGGCTGTCAATGGCAACGTCTTCAAAAAATATTGATAATGCCCTTCAATTTCAGTAGTATTGAGCAGGAGCAACCGGTCACAGTTGAAGTATTATTCAAATATGGCAGCCGCCAAAAAAACAGTGTAAGGTTAAACTAAGGTGGAGCACTCATTCAAAGACTCATTTGCGTGAATGAGTCAGTTATTTTCAGGATTCGTAGACACTATCATAACATGATAACCGCCAAAAAGGAACAATGTTCGTGAATACATAAGGCGATAGAAAAGCATTACTTCCAAAGAGGCATAGAAAAGTATTGCTTAAATAGAGTTTGTCAATCGCCCAAACACATTGGCAAATACATACAACAATTGCGGCAGTTTTCATATTATTGGATCGAAAAACAATGTTGTAGTGAACAACCTAAACATTCACTGTATAACTAACTATTGTATGTTGTAATCGAGATCATGGACTAGTCAATGTTAAACCACCATTGAAACCTGAAAGCAATGAAAGGTCGTCACGTTCTGGTATTAGACTCATCAGCAGCTCGCATCCACGATCCCGCACGCGAGATTCGAACCCAGGGTCTTCAGTATGTGCCAACGCCTAACCTTTGGAACACTGAACCAGCATCCAATAGTGTTGATACTTAACCTCAATCTACCCACGACATTGCGCAACCATCTTCACAATCTCAATCATAAATCAACCATCTCCACAGTCCTGAACTGATAATTACCATTCGCTCGCTAGTAAATAACTTCTAGAGGTAATTCCCGAAAATGTAGTAGGAAGTTGTGACCAGTGGAGTTCATTTGCGTTGGGTGTGAGTCATTTACCCATCGATGACAGAGGCAGATGGTTGCGTAATATCGTAGATTGATTGAGGTTAGATATCAACACTATTGGATGCCGGTTCAGTGTTACAAAGGTTAGGTATTCGCATAATGCTGAAGATCTTGGATTCGAATTTCGTGTGCGGGATCGTGGATGCGCACTGCTGATGAGTCCCATACAAGAACGTGACGGTCGTTCAGCGATTTAATGCAAAAATTAACTACTAAAACAAGCAAGTCCCATTCGTTTATTGTTGATACTAGTAGCATGAAGTCAATTATTTCTAAGGGAAATTTACGGTTTCCTTATAACGAAGTCAATTTAAGACCCACAAATAGTGGAGCTACTGACATCACTGATCACCAGTTATCCATCATTGGCACAGCTAATATTTCATTGAAGAAAGATTAGGGTAGTTGTGACAACATTTCTTTTGCTAGTAAGTATAGTCCATCTGTGCTTAGGTTAAAGAACTCAAGATTGCTGGATGTACTCATTTCTTTCTGAACTAACTCTTCTGATAGTACCTTATATAAAGGTCTAGTCTTACAATGTTCGAAGGCTGTTGGAGGTACGATAATTCACTCAGTACACATAGAATTAAAGGGAGAGTGCATCTTCCCGAAGTGTAAACTAATCCCACATGGTTCAAAATAGTGTGTGAAGAATGAGCTAGATAAACTAGTTGGAAAGGAGATAATAATGCCAATTGAGTCGCACAGTTGTGCCACTCTCATCGTGATTCCATTAAAGACAGACGGAAAGACATCTAGAACTTGTGGTGGTTACCACATGTCACCAAATACTCGACTATTTCAGCACAGTTTCACCGCTGAACGAACTGAGGATACTTTATATGAATCACGATCTATTTTTCTAGAATAAACCTTAACGTTGTGTTTATCAAATTTTGGTGTATGAAATCTAGAGTGATTTAAATACCATTAATACACCGTTAAGACCATTCGAATGCAATTTCCTATCTCTTGGACTCAATTTTTGCCTGGCATATTCCAGAATGTTATACATCAGATTATCACAGTTCTTGCTGTTGAATCGTATCAGAATGATGTTGTAGTTCTTGCTAATAATAAATATTTGCATAATTAACGTCTTTCAAAGTTATTTAGACTCTTCTGTGATACAAGTGTGACCGTAAACTCATCCAAGTGTCAGTTTCAACTTCATTCTATCAACTTCTTATATTATCCCGTAGGTGTTTAGGGTTTTAGACCTGAATCGCCTAGCTCCAATAATCCGATCATCATCACCCGAGAATATCTCAAATCATGAATTGGCGCCCTTTACTTTTATTATAGGTTTATTCTTGACTCTATAGAAATATAATCTCCACTTTTCAACTTGATTTCTGGTAAAGAGCTTGTATGTGGACAAAGGCACGAGGATATATCCGAGATACTCTGCAGTTTTTGAATGGTGAGGCTTTGCTCAGACCCTTTTCACTGACTGGAAAATCTATCCTTACTACAGATGCATGTTCATTGAGGTTAGGTGCTATCCTAAAACAGAATGGGAAACCTGTTATTTTTATATTTCGAGATAATCAAGCCAGAATGAACAGGGATATTTCCGGATCCGAAAGTAATCTTTAGCTATGGTATGGACAGTAAAAAGGTTGTATAAATACCTATTTGATACAAAGTTCCACACTGTAACTGACCATCAGGCGTTAAAGTCCATTTATCCCTCAACTAAGTCGACTCATCTGTCATCCGCTGACATAGTCCAGAAATGGAATTTAGATTTTAATGCTTACGATTTCACCATTGGACACTGAGTGGCTAAAAGCATTCCACATGCAGACTATCTATCACGTTCTTTATACCCATAAATACCACTTAACGAAAGTGATCATATGTTGGCGTGATAATTACAAGTATTTGAATTAATCTGCTACCTAAGAATTCCCGAAACAGTGTAATTTTAAGGCAGGTAGAACTAGATGAGCACTAGTGGACGTATTATGTTTGGAATTCATAATAAGCGCTTAGTCAAGTACAAAGGAGTCATCACTTAGTAAAAAATGTCACAGCTGATTCAACTATTGCCTTTTTATACGGAAGAACTTTTGAAGGATACGCGATAGTATTTCAGAACTGTCATACGTTTGGTGAGAAGAAATTCGAATATTCAGTACAAACATAGGTTTCCTTAGTTTTGCAAAAGGAAAGAAGACATATCACTACATGCTGAAGATGTTTTGTGCTTTAATGATAGAGTAATCATTTTCCTTACATTTAGATCTACAGCATTAGACAACCCTTACTCAGCATATTCATGAGCAGATAAAATGAAATCACTTGTTCATCAGATATGTCGGTGGCCTGATATTGATGATGATATAAGTCGAAAATAGGAAAATTATCCTTCTTGTTTACATAAGCTATCATACAATAATACTCCTTGGAATTCTCGACCTGTATCTTACGTGGCAACGTAATGATGCTAATCAAACTCATATTATGCTTTAGTTATTTTTGATCCATATTTCAGATGACTAGAAGTGGTACTCATGAATATTTCTGGCAAAAACTTTATCAAGAAGCAATGAAGAAGACATTTAACCGTGAAAGAATGCCCAGTGTATTAGTAACGAATAACAGAATCTATTACACAAAAGAGTTCAATGTCTGGCTTACTGATATTGGATGCTATCATTTATCTACAGCTCCACAGCATCTTCGGTTTAGTGCCTTAGCAGATAATTCCGTTCAAACTCTAAAGGGTGCTATCACATCAGCAAATTCAGGTAATTTAGAAGAATAGGGATTTATGGAGATTGTAGTAATTTAAATAGTTGAATTCATGAGTCCTTCCCAGCTTAGATCGGCTCATCTTTAGAAGTAAAGTTTACCGAGGAAATGCCTATCGACTATTTAAACCACAGCAGACATATAGATCAAATAAAGATTAATGATTTAGGTGATTCTAGTTTCATTTCTGATTATTCTCTAACTAATCCTAATTCTGTCGAGTATTCAAGATGTATTCGACATCAGAAGTAATGACTTCTAGTTTCATTTCCTGAACTTAATAATGTGTTGTAAGTCAAGGTTTTTATTAACTAATTAACGTAAAACTCTCATTCATTGATAAGTTCCTCCACTATGAAGTATCTTCTAACGTTTTCTTGTGGGTAGTATGCTGTTTTTTGAGTGAACTACTTTAAACCTAAGATGGTAATCGATATTATTTGAATTTTGTTCATTTTCGATTATGGGAATTTATATTAACTAGTGATTACCCTAAAGTAGTAATTGCTTTAGTCAATACCATAATCTTGGTAACAATAGTCAAATAAACAACTTTTGAATAACTGTCATAATATGTAAAGAAAATTTAGACGGTAAAATAATATGAATTATTCTTTTGTTCAGAAGAGGTTTCGTGGTGATTTTAGAAATTTTATAGTTGAATTCAATGGTCAATCGAAGCTAGACAACTATGGAAAATCTTGGAAACACTGGACGGCCGTTTCGTCCAAGTGTGGGACTCCTCAGAAGTGCGCATCCACGATCCTGCCTCACGAGATCGGAACTCAGGACCTATTAGTCTCGCTCACTAGTGACTGGCTTCAAGAGATATTTCCTGGAGTTCTAGTGAGAAGCAGTGGTCAGTGGAGTTCAAACCACGTCTGTTGTGAGATAACAACTCACTGAAGACTATTGGTGAACGGTTGCTCAAACTTCGTGGATTGGTTGGAGTTAGACATAAACACAATGGAATGCCGGCTCAATGGTCTATCGGTTAAGTGCTTTGGCGCGAGATTGATAGGTCCTGGGTTCGAGCTTCAATTAACTCACGCTTTCAACTATGAAAATACTAAATCTCCACAAAAACCCTTTCTGATAATAATCTCCTATAAGACTGAATTGTATTTACAATCAATTAATCACTGAGTGATTATCAATGTCATTCATATCAGATCCTTCTTAGTGTAGATTCGATCCTATAGACCAAGTTGCATCTATCCAATATATTCAAAGAACAAATGATTTATTTATTAATTATAAGATTACAAATATTGAAAAACATTAGAAAAACAATCAAACAATAGTGGAGAAGATTTTTAGCTAAGGTGGGGTGATTTTAATGTAGGTTTGTTCTCTGAGCTGGATGGTTTGGTCATGAAGTTTTCATCATCATTCTAAACGACATGATGTCGTTCACGACCAAACCATTCAGCTCAGAGAACAAACCTACACCAAAACAAACAATAGAATAGAACAGAACAACTGATGAGTTCAATTAGTTTGATGAAATCAATCAAATATCTCTTTTCAATTGTTTATATTATTTACATGAAATATATACGTATAAGTAGCATAGTTGCTCCTCAACTCAGGACTTAATAACCATTGATTCTCACCATTACCATGATTTCTTCTATGATTATTTCGCATAAATGATTTAAACAAAATTGAGCATAACCATATACCATTGAATATGATGATTATCATTAATATAATTTGAATAATGATTGGAATTTGAATAAGGAATCTATTTAATTGATTTATAATTGGTTGATTTAAATAAACTGTTTCATTAAAATAAACTAGTGGTAATAATATATCGGATAGATTACGTAATTGTTCAATTTTGGGATTATTTTTAATGACTACATTAATTTGTAATTTAATAGATGCATTAATAATGAGACCAGTAATTGGTTCTAAATAGATGGTTGTATTATATTCTTCATTATTATATTGGATATTATCAATAGCAGTTTGATAAGATTTATCAGCCTATTAAAAGGGGAAAAATAATAATGATTATAATTATGCTACTTATAACAAAATAAGTAGTCAAAATAGAATATCTAAAAAAGATTGAGAAAGAGAAGAACAGAAATAGGAAGTAATTGGTATGGAGATGAAGGAATAGTGAATTGTGAGATGATTGATTGACATTTGTAAAGGAATATTTAAGTTTGATTAATATTTTGTAAACGAAGTATTTATTATTTGATTATCAGATTCCATGGTCTCCACTTCAGTTCTCGTTCACTAAAACTATATATAATTTATAGGTGACTTTTGAGGGATACCAAAGTAACCTAGAGAGTCACAATTGATTGATCACTGGGTGGTGATCAATGTCATGCGTTTCAAGTTCTTCTTAGTGCTGATAGAATGCTATTAATCAAGTTGCAATGTGGCCACTAGTCTAGGTGGCTCGACACTACGTGCAGTATGTTGAGATATGATGGTGGTTGGAGTGCCAAGTAGCACGAAACCTAGGTCCAGGCTTTCCCGTTTACCACCTTCAACCACCATCTTATGTTAACCTAGAAGGTGTCCATCTACTTACTAAGGCTAAATGAAGCTTATAAAACAGTTTGAAGAATAAGGATTATGATTTATAGTTGATGGTTAGAGTTGCCAATTAGATTTATGATTTTCCATCATGAACTGACATCAACTAAAATGTCAAGATGCTATTTGATCAAAATGGGTTAGTGAATTTCACGCCAAAATCCAAGACCTGTTATCATATATTTGATGGATTTGTCCATTCAGCTCAGAGAACAAAACTCCATCAAAATCATCCAACTGAGCTACAAATCTTCTCCACCACTATTGATCATTGAATATATGTGTTTAAATAATAATAAATGTAAATTCATCACTATATTGTATAATAGACCTTCATTATAGGAATAAATTAATCAGAACTGATAGGATGAATTCAAAGAATTGAAAGAATGATAAAAACTGTATATAACTTTATTGATTATGTTATTGAACGTGCCATCATGAAGTATTTATATGAAATCAGTCAGTCAGTCAGTTACAACGTAGAACTTCGTACGTACATACATCACTTCGAGTTGCCATACCACATTAGCACAAAGATGCAGTTGTCGATTCAAATTCCATAGTGGTAGAAGTGGTAAGAATATAGGCATTAATGTGAAAGATTAGGGTTTCAAGAGGTTATTCAAGGAGTATAATCCAATGAAATAAATTTGAAAAGAGAAAATGGATAGAGATATGAAGAATTCAGAAGATTAAAATTTGGCAGAGCACAAAGAGTGGATGCACCTTCGCCATTGCAAAAGATTTTGAGCCATGTCATTCAAGGTCTCTAACCATCGGTTGTTATCATCTTGCGGATTCCAACCAGGTAGTCTACACCTACCAACATGGCTCAGTGCAATTGTCAGTGACTTCATGGATTTGTGCCATGTTTTGGTTTGGTTTTCTTCTTTCATTTATATGGAATAGGTATGATTATGTAATTATAAACAGAGAATGGTGTATAAAGTATTGTGAATTTAACTACGTGAAAAGTACGGAGTTAACCAATGCTTTTACTTTATTCATTAATGAATGATTACCAACGCAAAACTCATCTATTCAGAGTCATTTAATCATAACATTAGAAAAGTCAGTTAATGGATGCCAGCTCAATGGTCTGTCGGTTAAGTGCTGTGGAGCGAGACTGGTAGGTCCTGGGTTCGAGCCTCGCTAGGCGAGGTCGTGGATGCGCACTGCTGAAGAGTCCCATAATAAAGACGAAACGACTGTCCTGTGCTTCCGGGTTTTCCCTGGTGGTCAACTGACTCGTGATTTCAACTATGAAAAACCACAACGTAACTTAATCAATAAATCTCAATATTTACATATCCAGGAGATTTGTGATAGGTGGTTGAATAACACAGCCATATTTAATTATCTGATTTCAATTTAATGAATAGTAAACAAAGTAACAATAAATTTACTTGGTATAGTTTGTTTGAATCTTTTCATGGATGTTTAGGGCTGTAATTGTTCAGTCTTTTATTGACAATATGTACATACTGTTCGTATTGCCTTGATATTGTCTTAATTCACAAGCATTATAAGTAAAGATGAATTCAATAGCTAAGTGGATAACGTAATAGCGTTTGAAGCGAACGGTACTGGGTTCGAGTCACAAAGTGAACATCAACTCTGAGATGTAGGTGAATCCAACTGAGCAGTCCCAAATAGGACGAAACGCGCGTCAAACTGGATTCTGCTATTAGCCACTATTCATCTTTGCTTATAAAGTCACAGTAGTTAATGGATTGTTCTTAGCTTACGACTAAAATAACATAAAGAATACCATGAACCAACTATTTAAGAGACATGCGTTAATAGTGTATTAACTGATTCCTAAATAAATGGTTTTCACGCTTTTCCATAACATAAAGCTAATCAATTATCTATTTTAAGTTTTTTGGCAGATGGGATAAATGTCTCCAAAAAGCGATTTTGAGGAAGTCCACAGTATGAAAGCTTTGATAATATACATATATTCTATCAGAAACCTGAATCCATACGGATGATTAGCAAACATACAAGTGACTTTAAAGATATGGTTATAATCACAAACTATTTATATACTCCCCCCCATTTTATCTCTCCAGCTAAAGGAGTCCACATGAATAACAGAAAAGCCATACGGAGTCATCTAAAAAACAGTTTATGATTATATGAATACAGTTGAATAAGTAGAGTTTCTGAAGTCATATAAATGAGTTTTACAACTTTTAGTAGAAGAAGAACCAATGACTATCTTGTAAAGAATCGCCAACTATGTAAAAATATTTTTAAATTTATAACCATTTTAATTTTGTTCCATAAACTTGTCTGGTAGACTCAGAATATTCCTTGAAGAAAGTCCAGTGGGCCATGGAAACTCTAGGAAACATTTAATCCATTCAGCATTGTATAGAAGTTTCTCAGAAACATCTAGAACTTTAAACACTACGTGTTATATTTCTGAATGGATGATTACCTATTTCGCTACTATGTTAAGTAACGCTCCAGAACCTTCCAGAAGCCCAAGGTTATCTGAAATACTAAAAATACCCTAAATTTTCTGTACATAAACAAACCTTAGAGTAAAGCGTTCTTTCTAAACTTCTCGCATTATCTCTCGTGTTCAAATTGTCGTGTAGATTTGACTTGCGGAGGGTTTACTATTAAAGATTAGGAAACCGATTCAAAGCGTTCAGTCAGAAGATTTGTTAAAACGATTCTCCCATATCACTTATTCTTTTTCTGGCGACAAACAGGGAGAAATCACTCCAGAACGCTTTAACTGTTACTCAAGATTGTCATTACAATTAATAGACTTTATATGTATAGCCATTGAATTACTTAGTCTTTGAATGAAGTCCGACTAAAATTTGATACCAAAGCCATAATGAACCAACTGAGAATATTATAGAATAGTGAATATAGTTGTTTAAATGAGACTACATGCAACTATAGTGTACAGAGATTTTATAAGTAATACCTCTTTAAAACTTACATCTATTGTCATTAAAAAGGAAGAATGGTATTTGTAAAATCTCAACGAATGAATTTGAAGTAAATTCAACGTTTCACCTAGCAATCTGATTCAAACTTTTTCAAGGAATTATAATCAAACATCAAAAGCTTGAACCAGATTGTCAGGTGAAAGGTTGGATATACTTCAAATTCATTCGTTGGGATTTTACAAATACCATTCTTCTTCTTCTTCTTCTTCAATATCTCACATCAACTTAGAGCCCAAATATAGTGAAACTATTCAATCAACTTTAAACGAAAGTTCTTATACTGTTGTGTCATAAATTAAATGATATCTAAATACAATTATTGTTTATAAGTTTAACTACAATTTTATTCATTTGTAAATCATGTTAAAAATATTGTAAGCAAAGATGGATAGTGTCAAACACTGGAATCCAGGATGCGTGTTTCGTCGTATTTGGGACTAGTAAGCTGGATGTACCTGCATCTCAGAGTTGATATTCACTCTGGGACTCGAACCCAGTACCTTTTGCTTCAAACGCCATCGCGTTATCCATTTAGATACTGAGTCGTGATAGTGAACGGCTAACAAACAATACTATGTGAATTTAAACTTCACCCCATTGCACAAACAAGTGGCTATCAGGACTCAGTATCTGAGTGGATAACACGATGGCGTTTGAAGCGAAAGATATTGGGTTCGAGTTCCTCGCAGAGTGAACGTCAACTCTGAGATGCAGGTACATCCAGCTGACGAGTCCCAAATGGGAAGAAACGCGCGTCAAACTGGATTCCAGTGCTGGCCACTATCAATCTTTGCATATAACGCTTGTGAATTAAGGCAATATCGAGGTAATACGCACAGTATGCACACATGCCATTCAGAGATTGACCAGTTGCAGGAGATTCAAACAAACAATACTAGGTGAAGAATAACAATCGTTGTGATCTAACAGAAGTTTCTTTAATTTTTTTTATTCTTTAGAGTTGAATTTTCAGGTTGTAATTAGTAGTAAAAAAGAGTTTACAGATTGAGATAGTAGAGAATATTTGTAACGCAGGTGAACGATTTTGATGGAGTTTTGTTCTCTTAGCTGGATGGGTTAGTCATATGTAGTTTATTGGAGGTTTATATATAACACTTGTTCGCAGAACATAGTGACGAAGACACTCGTCGAAAAAGTAGAGTTGTTCTCGAGTGCAAGACTGTCTTTTAAAGAAATCTTCCAATTTTCGAGTAACAACAAGAGGCGTACTACACTCGCGATCAAACCATCCAGATCAGAAAACAAAACTCCATCAAGTTTAAAAATTAGATATTGACTAATTTGAGATTTATGGATCAACTTAATGAATGGACCAACAGATTATCAATTGAATTTAGTCGATAAAACGGTTTCAATGTTTAGTTCAAGTAAACTAGTTATCCGACAATGAATATTTCAGTATATAGGAAGAAGGAAGTTTTGGTTAGCCCATAGAGCCACATGATTAAAAAACAAAGCTTTGTCAAATAATGATAACTCCTTAATATGTTTTCCTTATATGTTATCGCTACCAAACAAATCACTTTTGATGGAGAAACTCTGTAAGAGTTGAAATCTTTCACTTAACTGAGAGTCGTCATCGATGAACAAGGAGGATCCGATGGAGACGTAAAGGAGAGCATTGATAAAGCAAGGACAGCTTTATCAAAGTTGAAGAACATATGGAACTCAAGACAGCTATCAAAAAACATCAAAGTCACAATCTTCAATACAAATGTCAAGAGAGTACTCCTGAACCGAGATAATACTCGGAGAACTACTACAACAATCATCAAGAAGGTTCAAGTATTTATAAAGAGTTGTCTACGCATGATACTCATGATACTTACTGTCCGTTGACCGAATATCATCAGCAACAGGAGAGGACAAATTAGCTTCCAAGGAAACAGGAAATAGGTAGATGTTGGATGTGGATAGGTCATACATTTCATAACACAAAAAATTGCGTCACGAGACAAGCGCTAACAAGGAATTCTGGAAGTAAACGAAAAAGAGGAAGGAATTGTAGACAGATGAAAACAATGAATAGCAACTGGAAATAACTGGAAAGAATTGTCGATGACAGGATTGGATGAAGAATGCTTGTGGGCGGCCTATGCTTCTCCACGAGGGGTGGCAGATGTAAGTAAGTAAGTAAACGCATGATATTGCATTTAATTGCATTGTCTATCGATGAACCAATGAAAAACATTTTAAATAGTGTTCTGTGGAGAGAGAAATAAATCAATAATAAATAAAGACTATATATTTGAAGTGTCCAATAAATTCACTGTGTATCTTATCAGAAAGAGCTTTGTGGATATTATAGTTATTTTAATAGTTGAGATCACGAATCAATTGAAGCTAGACCATCATGGGAAAACCTGGAAGCACTGGACGGTCGTTTCGTTCCAATTATGGGACTCCTCAGCAGTCAGCATCCACACTGTCAACCAACATCATGAATATTTCAGAAACATTGGAGAATAATCAGTACAAATTTCATTGAATGAAAATGACCATACATCAACATCATTCATTCACTGTACAATCACTCAAAATACCATCAACAGTTTCAATGACAAATCTCATCTACACCAGAAATAACATACGACATCACAATGATCATCCATATACTCAGTTGATTACAAATATTGAACATGTGTGATTTCTTCTACTATTCAATCACTGATTCATTGTCCACATGAGTGAGGTGTCATTCAACTGAATATGAGAAAATCATCTATTCACAATCGATTGTGATAGTGAGGTACTTGAAAATTTGACACAAATATTGAACTATATTGCCTGAATTGAAGAGATTGATTTGTGGATACATCTGTGGGGATACATTTGTAGTGGAATGTAGATGGAGATGAAGATGAGACGAATGTGTTGCCACTAATGCACTATCCTATTGCGTTGAAAATTACACATTATACCAACAATATAATACCGGATAAACCGATGAATACTAATCGGTGTAGTATGTTGAATGTAACAATAAAATTGATGTAGTCTGAGTTTAATGATTTCCATAACTTCATTTCACATATTCATTCAACAGACTAGGTAGATACATTGGAGAGAAATGAGTGTTAGAATAAAGAGGGAGATTTTCAATCTTCCACAATACTGAATGATATTTAGTAGATGAGTATTGCAAATCAAGAAGTACTGGACACGTATGTTTTATAGGATTACGGGATTACTCAACATTGTACATACAGGATATCATCATGAAACAAATCCAACGTATTTCTAGTTCGAAACGAACAACTAACATTTAGACCAATAAGTTAGTCAATCAATGATACTGTACAACCATGTTCTAATACTCATCATGGATAACTACATCACCGTGGACACAGTTGAAGTCTGCTGGGTACAAATACTCATCAATACTTCATCAATTACTTCTCAAACTTAGCCACCGATGTTTATTATTAGTATAGTGGATACTATTCAGTGACTTCTCTCTCATAATAAGATGAAGATACTGTCCACGTTTTCTTGGTTTTCGGTGGTTCTGTAACAAGATTCATTCATCTTCACCACTCACAATATGAAAGTAAAGTTGTAAAAACTTTAAATTACTCAACATCATCTATGTAGTTAAACTTACATGTTGTGTTTATTCATAATTACAATGGACTATTCACCTCTACCAATAGTTGATTCAATAATATCACTCGTGGTCTGTATGATCTATTCACAAATATATATGTATATGTGTATACTCAACTTTTAATTGTGTTTATACGTTCTAATGTTGAATATCATTCTATTTAGTGAGGATTTGTTGTGGAAGATAGATGGAAATGAAGATGAGATGAATGTACTTTCACTAATGTACTATCCTATTGCGTTGATAATTCTATATTATACCAACAATATAATACCGGATAAACCGATGAATACTAATCGGTGTAGTATGTTGAATGTAACAATAAAATTGATGTAGTCTGAGTTTGATGGTTTCCATAACTTCATTTCACATATTCATTCAACAGACTAGGTAGATACATTGAGGAAGAATGAATGTTGGAATGTAGAGGTAGATTTTTGAAGTTTCACAACAATGAATGATATTTAGTAGTATTGCAAATCAAGAAGCAGTGCACATGTGTTTTATATGATTAAGGGATTATTCAACATTATACATCATCCACAGATATTAGTTAGACCACCATTGGAAACGTAGACCCATTGGACAACCGTTTCGTCGTACTATCAAGCTCTTCAAAAGTGTGCATCGGCGATGCCGCGTGAGAGTGTGAGACAGTTGCTCACCTACAACGATGGGAGTTTGTAGAGCAACTTCATGGATTTGTCGAAGTTAAACATTAAAACCTCTAAATCTCAACTTAGTGACCTAGAGACTAAGCGTTCGCGCGAGACTGAGGATCCTAGGATCGAGTCTTGTATGTGCGGTCTTACACTAGAACGAAAAGTCCATTCAGAGCTTCCAGATTTTCAATCACGGCCTAACTTAGGTCCTTCATGATTTTAACGAAATCCAATATCCTTCACAACCCCAAATTAAAAAATATTTTAAAAGCCTTTTATATATTCTCATGGCCTGAATCACCCACAGATATTAGTTAGACCACCATTGGAAACCTGGATCCATTGGACAACCGTTTCGTCGTACTGTAAAGCTCCTCAGGAGTTGGCGTCGGCGATACCGCGTCTAGAAACTCAAAGAAAGACGTTCCATCTCGTGCGCACATACGCTTACAAAGTAATCCAGTAAGGAACTAGGGCTGCATAAAATGATAACGACCCAGCTAATTCCAACAACACTGTATGATGAGACATATGCCTCCAACCAGGAAAATCCAACAACTTGTATCTAGGATTTTTCTTTTTTTCGCCGAGTACTATTCATCATTTTAACGTTTGTCTCCGAATCTCTTTTATATGTCCAATTTACTTTCTCTGAGTTAGGGCCCTCTGTGTGACTTGCGCAACGAATGTCATATCCACCTTCAATGTATTTCCTTAATTTTCTCTTCAAATGAAAGCTGGTTTGTTCTATCCCATAGTAGGTTGTTGCTGACGGACATCGAGTGTCTTGAGTAGATAATTGTTTATAAATACTCATACTTTTTTGATGATGGTTGTAGTAGTTCTCCGAGTTTCAACTCCGTACGACAGAACTGTGTTAATGTTTGTATTGAAAATCGTGACTTTGATGTTGGATGACAGTTGATTCGAGTACTAGGTGTCTTTCTATTGTAGGAATTCTACTCTTGCTTTTTCGATCCATGCCTTCACATCTGCATCAAATACTCCTCATTTATCTATGATGCTGACCTGATACAGGAAAGTGTTCACCACCACCACAACCACCATCACCACAGATTCTATATGGAGTGTGATTTGCTTGAGGTGATCTGTGTTGTATTTCAGGATGTTGCTTCTTATCAGTTAATCTAGAGGAATACTGTTTCAGAGTCTTCTGCTATATTGTCTGTCTTCACGTGCATTTGTTGTTGTGTATGTATCAGAAGGGATAAGTGATCTGTAAAATGAGAGTTGTGCAGTTATTTATAAAGTGTGTATTGTATTTCATGCTTCTTATGAGATGTTGAAGTTTTCATAATCTAATCGACCACCAGAAGAATTAGAAAGAGCGAGAGTAAGCAGTCTTGTTAACTCCACGTTTAGCTCTTCTTAGGTGACTTCTGGTTCCAAGTTCATCTAAAGAAGGAGGGTTGGGCATTATGTAAGCAACCACACCCTATCGAAAACAATCTTACTATTAAAGCGTTAACCAGAATATATGCAATGATAGTTAGTTGATAAATAATCCATACCATTTACTATTAATTTGTTAATTTCATAGTTCAAATCATGAGTTAATTGAAGCTAAACCACCCTGGAAAATCTGGAAGAACTGGACGGCCGTTTCGTCCTATTGTAGGACTCCTCAGTAGTGCGCATCCACGATCCCTCCTCTCGAGATCCGAACCCAGGATCTGTCAGTCTCGTGCGCGAACGCTTAACCTATAAAACAATAAGCTGGCATTTAACGTTGTTAATGTCTATCTTCAACTAATCCACGAAATCGAGCCACACATGCACCATCGTGTTCAATGAGTCACTATCTCACAACAGACCTGGTTGAATTCCCCTGGTCATTCCTTCTCCCTAGAACTCCAGTAAATATCTCTTAAAGCCAGTCACTAGTCAGCATATTATTATTCATTCAAATAGAATATTCATATTTATATATTAAATAGAAATATTCATAAATGATAATAAATATCCATATTTCATTAGTTGACTACATAATCACTCACATTTTAGTGAGTGAGGACACGGATGGAGACGATCGAATGTTCTTAAGCATAAACTACAGACTATCTCACTAAAATCTGATCAACATACAGCAAACATTTCGTGGATTGGTTGAAGTTAGACATTAACACCATTGGATGAGGGCTGGCTCAGTGGTCTATCGGTTAAGTGCTCTGACGCGAGGCTGATAGGTCCTGGGTTCGAGTCCTGCGAGGCGGGATCGTGGATGCGCACTGCTGAGGAGTCCCACAATAGGACGAAACGACCGTCCAGTAATGTCAGGATTTCCCTGGTTGTCTAGCTTCAATTGACTCATGATCTCAACTATATAAAACATACATTAAACAGTTAATTTGCCAAATAACAATCAATCCTTTCAATCTTGACTGTTCCTTCTGTAAATATCAGTCCATATCCTCTAACTTCATTGTTCATGCATTTTCATACTAATGGCGCCTCATTCCTGTTCTGTCCTTATTGATCTCCTACCAAAATACATTTCATCTCTATCCATCACTATATACTACTTATATGAATATAAGTAGACCACATCACAATATATAACTTATGATTTCTATATTTTTTTTTAAAAAAAAAATTTAATTATTTATTTACATTATTAATTAAAATTGTTGCTAAGTGAAATTTAAAAAAAAATTTTTTTTCTATAATAAACATTCAAACAAAATTTGTAACATTGAACCTATTCAATAATCAATAATCAATATTCAATGTTACAATCTTATGAAAATAAGTTAAGTTTATGATTATAAAAAATAGAGAAAAAAAAGAGAAAAAAGAAAAAAAAGAGAAAAACAAGTATGTTTATTATTAATAAAGATAAACAAAAAAATTGAAAAAAAACTTTCTATGTTCAATGTTTCAATTATTCAATTCATTAATTGTTCATATGAATGTAGAATTGTTTATATTAACTAAATTGGATATAACATTTTATAATAATAAACATATATATGAAATGAAGTTAGTATAAATTATAAAATTCAGACTTCTGGATAGTGTACATTTAAGATCCCTCCTCTCGAGACTAGAAACTATAATCTATCAGTCTCGCACGCGAGCGCTTAACATCTAGATCACTGATCCGACAGTTCAACAGTATTGTATATCCATGATATCATAGAAGATAGAATAAATGGAACTTTAGTCTTATTGTGAGAATGATTGATATCAAGATTAGTGAGCTGATACACTATAGGTCATTAATAAATTAGGCTTCAATTCATTCATGTGATTGATTGGATTATGAAGACTTTGATATCTGTTGAGAAGCATGTAATACAATGGAATCAATTAGACGATTTGGAATTCTCAGATGACCTAGTTCTCCTGTCCTTGGACCACCAAATAATTAATTCAGCTGTTAGGAAACGGCTACTAGGTAAGAATGGCAAATCGATTGATGAAGTAGTGAAACTTCATCAGTTGAGTTAGCTGGGACACATGTTACGTATGCCCAACCACCGACTGCTCTGACGTGCGATGTTTTGTGATGTAGGAGCAGGTTGGAAGAAAGCTAGGGGCGACCAAACCAAAACATGGCACAAATCCATGAAGTCACTGACAATTGCACTGAGCCATGTTGGTAGGTGTAGACTACCTGGTTGGGATTCGCGAGATGATAGCGACCGATGGTTAGAGACCTTGAATGACATGGCTCAAAATCGTTTGCAATAGCGAAGGTACATCCGCTCTTTGTGTTCTACCAAATTCTAATCTTCTGAATTCTTCATATCTCTATCCATTTTCTCTTTTCAAATTTATTTCATTGGATTATACTCCTTGAATAACCTCTTGAAACCCTAATCTTTCACATTAATGCCTATATTCTTACCACTTCTACCACTATGGAATTTGAATCGACAACTGCATCTTTGTGCTAATGTGGTATGGCAACTCGAAGTGATGTATGTACGTACGAAGTTCTACGTTGTAACTGACTGACTGACTGACTGAGTCCTCCTGTCCTATACGCATGAACAAATACAGACGAAGACGACTAATGTAGCAGTAGCCTCTGCATTAATTGGCCTCAAGATACACAAAGGAAAAAGCAACATTCTCAAATACAACACGGAAAACACCAAGCAAATCACACTTCATGATGAAACTTTGGAAGAGATGGCAACATTCACGTACCTGGGAAGCATCATTGATAAACAAGGAGGATTCGATGCAGATGTAAAGGCGAGGATTGGCAGAGCAAGGGCAGCATTTGTACAATTGAAGAACATATGGAACTTAAAACAACTGTCAACTAATTTCAAAGTGAGAACGCTCAATACGAACGTCATGACAGTCCTACTGTACGGAACTAAAATTTGGAGAACTACTAAGACCAGCGTCAAGAACGTGCAAGTATTTATAAACGGTTGTCTACGGAAAATACTCAACATTCACTGGCCGGATACTATCAACAACAGCCTTCTGTGAGAGAGGACAAACCAGATTCCAGCTGAAGAGAAAATTAGGAATACATATTGGAATTGGATAGAACATATATTACGAAAATCACCAAACTGCTTCACGAGGCAATCCCTAACTTAGAAAAGAAGGCCAAAGAACATATTACGCAGAGAAATAGAAGCAGATAGAAAAAGGATGAATGTTAGCTGGAAAGAACTAGAAAGGATTGCCATGGACAGAGTTGGATGGAGAATGCTGATGTGCGGCCTATGCTCCTTTTCGAAGGGTAACAGGAGTAAGTAAGTAAGTAAGGAAGTCAATTCAATCATGATATTTCTCTGCTATCTTCAACAATCTTCTGTGAATGCCTTTCTCACAATCTACACGGTTACTTTCTACTGGTCATATAGAGATTCTCAGTAGGATTCTAGTAATTTCCTCATGATTGTTGATTACAATGTTCATATGATATGATAAACCATAATTGGATTTGTATACATAGTCACTAAATAGAATGATATTCAACATTAGAACGTATAAACACAATTAAAAGTTGAGTATACACATATACATATATATTTGTGAATAGATCATACAGACCACGAGTGATATTATTGAATCAACTATTGGTAGAGGTGAATAGTCCATTGTAATTATGAATAAACACAACATGTAAGTTTAACTACATAGATGATGTTGAGTAATTTAAAGTTTTTACAACTTTACTTTCATATTGTGAGTGGTGAAGATGAATGAATCTTGTTACAGAACCACCGAAAACCAAGAAAACGTGGACAGTATCTTCATCTTATTATGAGAGAGAAGTCACTGAATAGTATCCACTATACTAATAATAAACATCGGTGGCTAAGTTTGAGAAGTAATTGATGAAGTATTGATGAGTATTTGTACCCAGCAGACTTCAACTGTGTCCACGGTGATGTAGTTATCCATGATGAGTATTAGAACATGGTTGTACAGTATCATTGATTGACTAACTTATTGGTCTAAATGTTAGTTGTTCGTTTCGAACTAGAAATACGTTGGATTTGTTTCATGATGATATCCTGTATGTACAATGTTGAGTAATCCCGTAATCCTATAAAACATACGTGTCCAGTACTTCTTGATTTGCAATACTCATCTACTAAATATCATTCAGTATTGTGGAAGATTGAAAATCTCCCTCTTTATTCTAACACTCATTTCTCTCCAATGTATCTACCTAGTCTGTTGAATGAATATGTGAAATGAAGTTATGGAAATCATTAAACTCAGACTACATCAATTTTATTGTTACATTCAACATACTACACCGATTAGTATTCATCGGTTTATCCGGTATTATATTGTTGGTATAATGTGTAATTTTCAACGCAATAGGATAGTGCATTAGTGGCAACACATTCGTCTCATCTTCATCTCCATCTACATTCCACTACAAATGTATCCCCACAGATGTATCCACAAATCAATCTCTTCAATTCAGGCAATATAGTTCAATATTTGTGTCAAATTTTCAAGTACCTCACTATCACAATCGATTGTGAATAGATGATTTTCTCATATTCAGTTGAATGACACCTCACTCATGTGGACAATGAATCAGTGATTGAATAGTAGAAGAAATCACACATGTTCAATATTTGTAATCGACTGAGTATGTGGATGGTCATTGTGATGTCTTATGTTATTTCTGGTGTAGATGAGATTTGTGATGGAAACTGTTGATGGTATTTTGAGTGATTGTACAGTGTGAATGGATTGTGTTAATGATTGATCATTTTTGTTCAAAGAAATTTGTGCTAAATTTTATCAAATGTTTCTGAAATATTCATGACGTTGGTTCACAGTGTGGATGTGCACTGCTGAGGAGTCCCAAAATAGGACGAAACAGCCGTCAAGCAGTGCTTCCAGGTTTTCCATGGTATTCTAGCTTCAATTGACTAATGATTTTAACTATGAAAACACTACACTATTTAACTGATCTTAAAAAAAGTCGCGTGTGAGCTAATCAGAATAATGAGAAGCAAATACACATATGAATACTTCACTCATAACCTAAATCTCGCATGTTCTCGTAACTAACCACATTAGCATGGATACACACAAAATGTATGATGATATATAGTCAATATTTACAGACATGACTTATTTTCGGACAACAACACAGTTGTATCATGAAAAGTTTTCTTTATAAAATCAATAACATTGAGAGCAGTTTGTTTTTTAGATAATGAATTTGTTATAAACGTTAGGATACTCCTTATAGGGTTTCTTGTTATAACAGTCCTTTCACTTTTTACACATATGTGGGACGTTAATGTACCCTAAACGAATGTCTACAGTAGATTCCCACCCAGGGTCTATTCTACAGGACTTCAACACAACTCAGATCAAGAACACAAGATTGGCTTGACTAGAACGTCAGTATATTTCCACACCGAGATCCGACACAATCCAACAATAAGGAACAGTCAATCAATAACAGTCAAGATAGTCGAATATTTACAACATATATAACACTTGTAATCCTATCTAATGTCTGACTCAGCAAAACAACCAGTCATTGTCATTCTCTCCCACACATCAGAATTATATTTCTGGCCAGACTTAGCTCTTTATAAAAGTATGTAATATGTAATAAAATATACCCTTGTAGATCAATCAAGTCACATCAGTATACACTGATGGATCTTTCCAGCTAACATTCATCCTTTTTCTATCTGCTTCTATTTCTCTGCGTAATATGTTCTTTGGCCTTCTTTTCTAAGTTAGGGATTGCCTCGTGAAGCAGTTTGGTGATTTTCGTAATATATGTTCTATCCAATTCCAATATGTATTCCTAATTTTCTCTTCAGCTGGAATCTGGTTTGTCCTCTCTCACAGAAGGCTGTTGTTGATAGTATCCGGCCAGTGAATGTTGAGTATTTTCCGTAGACAACCGTTTATAAATACTTGCACGTTCTTGACGCTGGTCTTAGTAGTTCTCCGAATTTTAGTTCCGTACAGTAGGACTGTTATGACGTTCGTATTGAGCGTTCTCACTTTGAAGTTAGTTGACAGTTGTTTTAAGTTCCATATGTTCTTCAATTGTAAAAATGCTGCCCTTGCTCTGCCAATCCTCGCCTTTACATCTGCATCGAATCCTCCTTGTTTATCAATGATGCTTCCCAGGTACGTGAATGTTGCCATCTCTTCCAAAGTTTCATCATGAAGTGTGATTTGCTTGGTGTTTTCCGTGTTGTATTTGAGAATGTTGCTTTTTCCTTTGTGCATCTTGAGGCCAATTAATGCAGAGGCTACTGCTACATTAGTCGTCTTCGTCTGTATTTGTTCATGCGTATAGGACAGGAGGACTCAGTCAGTCAGTCAGTTACAACGTAGAACTTCGTACGTACATACATCACTTCGAGTTGCCATACCACATTACCACAAAGATGCAGTTGTCGATTCAAATTCCATAGTGGTAGAAGTGGTAAGAATATAGGCATTAATGTGAAAGATTAGGGTTTCAAGAGGTTATTCAAGGAGTATAATCCAATGAAATAAATTTGAAAAGAGAAAATGGATAGAGATATGAAGAATTCAGAAGATTAGAATTTGGTAGAACACAAAGAGCGGATGTACCTTCGCTATTGCAAACGATTTTGAGCCATGTCATTCAAGGTCTCTAACCATCGGTCGCTATCATCTCGTGAATCTCAACCAGGTAGTCTACAACTACCAACATGGCTCAGTGCAATTGTCAGTGACTTCATGGATTTGTGCCATGTTTTGGTTTGGTCGCCCCTAGCTTTCTTCCAACCTGCTCCTACATCACAAAACATCGCACGTCAGAGCAGTCGGTGGTTGGGCATACGTAACATGTGTCCCAGCTAACTCAACTGATGAAGTTTCACTACTTCATCAATCGATTTGCCATTCTTACCTAGTAGCCGTTTCCTAACAGCTGAATTAATTATTTGGTGGTCCAAGGACAGGAGAACTAGGTCATCTGAGAATTCCAAATCGTCTAATTGATTCCATCAAAATAGTCCACCTGAGATACAAATCTTCTCCATCATCTCGATAGGTTTACTCTACTTTCACGTTGACTATATTCGTGATAAAATCCCATTCAATCTAGAGAAGACTATTATTCATTCGGATTCATCATGGAATCTTAAATGCTCTTTTGAACGATTGCTCATAGTTTTAATAATAATTCTGTGATTAGTCCCTGTCAAGTTCATATTAAGTTAAATATTAGAGAGATAGTACGCATGTCCGCAAATTTGTAGTACATCCGTTTTACAACATTCAATATTTTATATAGTTCAGATCATGAGTCAATTGAAGCTGAACCAACATGGAAAATCTGGAAGCACTGGACGGCCGTTTTGTCTTACCGTGGGACTCCTCAACAGTGCGCATCCACGATCCAGCCTTGCGAGATTAGAACCCAGAACTTATCAGACTCGCGCCAGGGCACTTAACCGATAGACCACTGAGCCGGCCGACCAGCATCCAACGGTGTTGATGTCTAACTTCAACCAATCCACGAAATTGAGAAACCGTTCACCAATTGCCTTTAGTGAGTTGTTATCTCACAACAGACGTGGTTGAACTCCACTGGTTACTGCTTCTCACAAGAACTCCAGGAAATACCTCATGGAGCCAGTCACTAGTGAGCATATAATCATTATCAGAAGGGGGTTTTGTGGAGATTTTAGTAATTTTTTATATAGTTGAGATTATGAGTCTGAAATCTCCACAAAACCCCCGTCTGATAATATTCAATATGTTTAATGTATCTAGGTATTTTCGGAAAATCTTCCTTTCATTTAGTGGTTGGCTATTGTATGTAAGATTATAATTTCCATTGATGGTTTCATTTCAAGCACTTATTTTCATCTTGTGAGTTTGGTTATACAGATAGGTTTAATGGAGTGAAATGAAATGTCTGGTGAGAATCATGATCTTATATACAGCTCTCATCCACTTAAATGAAGGAGAAATCTCCCTAAAATGTTAGCTATCACACAGAATAAAAAGAACACTATCCTGATTTTGACTGGATCAGCAGCATAGAAACTTTCAATATTGACTATAGTAACCATTGTGGTGGATTTATGTACTTATCTCTTCTCTTACCTAATGACTAACTTGACGTTACTTTCTTGTTTATATAATCAGCTTCAAGTTGGCTGTTTTATCTGGTCATTCAAATAGAAGTTAAGGTAATTAGTCTTGATTAGTCTTGTAACCTACTGGTTATAAGTTCTATAAAAAAATCCGCCTGTAGCATCAACTTAATCACACTTGATGGAAAAGCTCTGGAAGAGGTGGAATCGTTCACGTACATGAGAAGCATCATCGAAGAATAAGGAAGATCCAATACAGACGTAAATGAGAGAATTGGCAAGGCAAGAGTAGCATTTTTATGACTAAAGAATATGTGGGACCGAAAAAAATGTCAACAAACATCAAAGTCACAATTTTCAATACGAACATCAACACAGTCTGACTGTACGGAACTGAAACGAGGAGAAATGTTACAACTATCATCAGGAAAGTTCAAGTATCTATAAACAGTCGTCTACGCATGATACTCACTATCCGTTAACCGGATGCCATCAGCAGCAATCTATTGTGGGAGAAGACAAACCAACTTCCAACTGAAGAGGCAATTAGAAAAATATACTAAAGGTGGTTAGGACATACATTGAGAAAATCACCAAACAGCATCACGAAGCATGCGCTAACTTGGAATTCTAAAGAGAAATGCAAAAGTAGAAGATCAAAGGACACACTGAGTCAGCAGTTGGAAGCAGAGATTAAAAGGATGAATAACAACTGGGAATAACTGTCGATAACAGAGTTGGATAGAGAATGCTTGTGGATGACCTATGCTCCTCCATGAGGTGTGATAGGAGTAAGCAATAAGTAATTGTTAAAAGTCAAATAGATTTAACCATGAAGTCAATACTGATCATGATCTTCCATCGTTATTCCGAAGAACATCATCAGCACAAACTTGAGGTAGAAGTGATAATAATTATACCGGATAAATTCAAAAATGTTTGTGAGTTCGTGATACTGTAACTAACAGATTGAAAATAAGTTAACAATGGTAAATCGTAAAATAATAGCCAATAGGTCAAATGAAAGCTTATGATAAAGGCTATATATATCTTTGAGATGGTGGAGATTTGTTGCTCAGGAGTAAACAATGACAGGTTAAATATCAAAAATAACCAATTAACATCGAGGTCTACATGATAAACTGTGAGTCATATTTGGAGGAATTCGAACACTTCACTTCTACTTGAAGTTTGTGCTGATGATTTCGTTCAGAATAACGATGAAAGGTCTATGACCAAACCAGCCATCTCAGAGAACAAAAATCTATCAGGAAACTTATTATAATCGTTGGAAGATTCATAAGTTACAATAGACGATCCTATATATTTAGATTTTATTCCATTTTTCAGAAAGACTAATGAATTTGACGATCTATCGACTCACTGATTACTAATGAACATAAAGTAGTCAAGGTCATTACCAATATCAGTAATATAGGCTATTTGTATCGACCCAGTCAATTTCAATCTCATCAGTCATCCTATGGTGTATGCTACTGATTTCGAGAGGCATAAATAGTATGTAACATCAATCGAAAGTCAAATGTCTGGTGACAGAAGGTTAAAAAGGTTTAAGGCAAAAGAACAAGAACAAAGAATGATTGATGTGGTAATGAAAGAACAATGAAATCTGAGACGATTGATTGACATTTTACTACTACAACCATCATCAAAAGTGTACAAATATTTATAAACAATTGTTTACGAATAATACTCACTGTCCATTGACCGGATATTATCAGTAACTGTAGGAGAAGACAAACCAGCTTCTAGCTGAGGAGGAAATTTGGAAAAGATGTTGGATGTAGATAGAACATACATAACAGAACTCATCAAAATGAATCATGAAGCACGGGCTAACTTGAAATCCTGAAGAGAAATGGAAAGGATGATTAGCAAGTTTAAATAACTGGGAAGAATTGTTGATGAGAGAATTCAATGGACAATGTTGATGGGTGACCTATACTTCTCCAAGAGGTGTAACACGAGTAACTGAGTAAGTAAGTCTCAAATTCTACTAAGAGATTCTATAATTTATATTCAAATAGATTTGATTGTACCCATTGATGTTCTCATTCACTACAATAATATAAATATCTCACTGATTGTTAACTATACAAACCTGCTCAATCAATTTAACTAATAAATAAAAATTAATATGAATATTTCAAATTATCAAAATATGACACACAAACAAACAAACATATAAAGAAAAAGGAAAAACATACATTTAAAAAATGTGGTTGTGATACAACAACCGGTGCATTAGGTTGACATGATGACATATCTAATACACCATCTTTAAAACAATTTGACCAATTTAAACAAAATCCTTTATTCTTTTCATATAATTGACCAGATTTAAATGTATCCTCAGATAAAATATATTTATATACTGGTAAATTACTAATATGTATCTCTGAATGCTTTATCAATTGAATTGAACGACATAAATCATATGCAAATATATATGGTTTCTCTAATTTATCCATAAACAAATGATATATAGTACCATCGGTACCATTAATCATATTAGCTGTTTTAGTTGTCCAATAATTTAAATAATTTTGATGATGAAATTTTAAAATTTTACCTTGATTTTTATAAATTTTTAAACCATCATTTATTAATATAGTAGAACTTAATGTATTATTATGATTTAATAATAAACCTATTTTGGTTGTGCTTATATTTAATCCATAATTAGATAATAATGTTAAAAAGGGATCATTATAACCCCATAATAATTGTTTAATTGTTTTAATTTGTATCAATTTATAATGATGATATTTTTCAAATAATTCAATTAAATAATTAATTGACCATGGTAACGAATTTAATTTAGTTGCTATAGCAACAAAACCTAAATTGACATGAGTGATAAGATCATTTTCATCACCAATAGATAGATTAGGATTAAAATAATATTGTTTATATTCTTGATATTCAATAGTTCCATTGAAATAATTATGTTTAATATTGTATTTATAACGTTTTTCATTATATGTATATGGTCCTAATTGTTTTAATATAGGTTTAGCGCCATTTTGAAATTCATATGGATTTGTTATATTAAAAAAATAAAATTGGATCATGATTGGAAGAGATGGTTTTAACCAATTTTGATATAATTGACTATTATTCTTTAAACATAATTCTTTATGAAGAATAAACCATATAGATGGATGTAGAGCACATAATAGAATAAATGAAATAATAATCAATGTAATTAATATTCTTATTAACATAATATTATTCATTAAATTAATTAATATAAGCAATAAAAATGAATAGTGTGACTTGAACTATATATATATATATATATATATATATATATATATATGTTTGAATGAACCAATCAGCATTGAGATGAATAATAATTAATATTAACCAATCAAAATGAAGATAAATAATTTGGCTAGACTATAATTTATAGACGAGCCAATCAGAAGTGCTTATGGGATTTCAGGGTAACAATGCTAATTTTAGTAATTAATATTCATGTATGATTTGTTCATAGTGGATATCAGAGAAAACTTAATAAGTGAGTGAATACAATAAATGGGACTAATAAGAAGTTCCTTCATATGTGATTGTGGTAATCGAATGATTTGTACACTTTGTGTAGACTACCGTAATGATATTATCTTTCGATATAATATATATATTTGAGAAAGAATACTTCTAGAATAGGAATCTTTGGCGAGACAATAAATTGTGGACGAGTCAATCAAGAGCGTTTGAGGTATTTCAAGGTTATGGCGCCTATTTCAGTACCTGATGCTCATGTACGATCGGTTTACAGAGAATTTTAGAGAAGACTTGACAATTAAGCGGCTACAACAAATGAAACTACTAAGAAGTTTCTGTATTTCTAATTACGAGTATTAAATGACTTGGAGACTTTGTGCAGACCACCATGATGTTGTCCTTCGATGTAATATTGTTGTGAATGAGAACACAGGTGAGGACAACCAACTATGTATTTAGCACAAATTACAACGTTACTTGGTAAAATGGAAAAACCATGCTATGATACACTATTTGCAAAATGTTCTTCAATTGCCTCAGACTTCATTGTTCCTGGATTTCCACACAAATTGCTCTTTATTTCTGTTCTTCTCTTCTTGATCTTCTCAATCTTCTGCTGTCAGATATTCTATTCCTTACTCGCCATATATACTACTTATATCGATATCAGTAGCTCACACCACACTCGTCCCCCCTTTTAACAAGCTGTTCTCGCAATCTTTCTGATCGCCGTACCATTGTCTCCTTTGGTGCTGTTCGTGACTCGTGCTCATGATGTTCCTGAAACCATCTCTGTATTTGACTGGCATTTACACGTTTCTGCTTGTCTTCTCTCCGGATCGTGTAAACTGGGCCGCGTCTCTCCGTGATAATGTACGGTCCCTCCCATTTCGGGGTCAGCTTTCCTGACCCTGGTCCCCCTTCAGTGTTAGCTCTCCGTTCTCTACACTTTACCAGGTCCCCCACTCTAAAGGGCTTCCATGCTCTTCTCTGCTGTTCCACCTTCTTGGTGTCTGATATTTGTTTCTTTTTCACGTTCTTTATTGCCTCCGTCCTCTCTTTCCTTAATCTTGTTGCCGTCCACTTCTGCTGCTGTGGCCACGTCTTATTATGCATCGGAAGTCGTGGCTGTCTACCATACATAAGTAGAAAAGGTGATTTCTTAGTTGTTCTTTGGATGGAGGCACGATGCGCCAGCAAAATTAGTGGTAACTCTTTCTCCCAATTCCCTCCTTTAGATGCTAACCATTCCTTTAATGTCCGGTTGTTTCTTTCCGTAAGCCCATTCGTCTGAGGGTGATACGGTGTAGTTCGTATCCTCTTGATACCGAACTGCTTCAAACGGGCCTTAAACTCGTCACTTTCAAAACAGGGACCCTGGTCGGTTAGTATCATCTTCGGTACTCCATGACCTGCTACAATGTGCCGGATTATTACTTCGGTCACTGTTTTCGCCCGCTGGTCGGCAATCGGTACAGCGTCGACCCATCGTGTAGCATGCTCTGTCATTACTAGTAAGTATCGGTTGCAGCTATCCGTCTGTGGAAATGGTCCCATCACATCTACCGACCACAGATCACCAACTGCGGTTACTGGGACCGACTGCAATGGCGGTTGCATGTATCTATCGCTTTTCATTAATTGGCACTGCTGGCACGTCAACACATATTGGGCCACATCGTCTCTCATACCTGGCCAGTATGCACTTTGCCGTAGTAAATCTGTCGTTCTTGCGATACCAGTGTGCGCTACCTGATGGCATTCGTGTATCATCTTACGCCGCCAGTCTTTCGGGATCACAGCCACCCAATTTTTGTCATCATCCTGCCAGACCAGAGCTCCATATGTGTTCACTTTCAGTCTTTCCTTTTGCCGAAGCAACATTATTGCCTCCTTGTCCATTGCTCGTTTGTCAAAATCTGCCCCCTCTCTTATCACTCTGATTACCTCTCGCAGTTTAGGATCAGATTTCTGTTGCCGGACGAGTTCTAGTGGGTCTCCCTCTATACTGTTCACTGCGTATGCTGTCAATGGAAGCTCGGCTTCCATGTCTGTTCTTGACAGATAGTCCGCCATTACATTTTCCTTCCCTGGAACATGCCCGATACTGAAGTCATACTCCTGCAGACGTATCATCCATCGCGCCAACTTTCCACGTGGGTCTCGTGCTGTAGTTCTTCAATCTTCTTCTCAATGCTGTTTATCTCCTGACTTCCGCACGCGACCGGAGCTACTGTTTGTGTCATCAACTGTCGCGTCACCTTTGCAAGCTCACTGACATCCATAGGTTGCGCGGCGTGTACCAGTCTCAGCTGCTGGGAAACGGCAACAGGCACGCTCTCGATAAACTGAGACGCCAACAACTGTGCCTCCGACTCCTCATCCAGATTTGGCAGCGCGCGACGCAGCAACTTGGTAAGCTCCACGGCCAGCACCAGCGGATCACCATCGATCGGCAACTTCGCCACTCGGAACTTCTGCAGTGCTTCCTCTCTGTCCACTGGGCTATCGAACTCCACGGTCAACCGCTCCGTGACTGCCTCCCATGTCGTCTTACCGCCCGCACCGTCCAGGCTGTCATATACAGCTTTCGCTCTGCCTCTCAGCAGCGTCCCCAGCACCACCGTCTTCGCCTTCGGCTCCTTCACCCCCACCAGCTCCGCCACAGCTTCGAACTCCTTCAGGAAGCTTAGCACATCTCCGTCCTCAAATTCCTTCGGCCATGGAATCTTCATCCTTGGAGGCAGCGACACCAAATGTTGTGAATGAGAACACAGGTGAGGACAACCAACTATGTATTTAGCACAAATTACAACGTTACTTGGTAAAATGGAAAAACCATGCTATGATACACTATTTGCAAAATGTTCTTCAATTGCCTCAGGCTTCATTGTTCCTGGATTTCCACACAAATTGCTCTTTATTTCTGTTCTTCTCTTCTTGATCTTCTCAATCTTCTGCTGTCAGATATTCTATTCCTTACTCACCATATATACTACTTATATCGATATCAGTAGCTCACACCACAATATATGTTGAAGAAACTTTTATCACTCGATCCAGATTGAGACTAAAACATATTATAATAATTGCCGCCAACTGTATAATAAAAGCACCAGTAGCATTGTCTACAATAGTCGCAGATGTTACTGAAGCTTCGGTTGTTCAGTGGTATGAGTATTGTAGGGACATTTCCATAAGAAAAATGATAAACTTACAGAACTGGAGTACACGCAAACAATAATGAAGCTACGTAGTCGAGGCTGAGAGGGTTTTTATGACCTTATCATGGTTCCAGAGGTCGTCCATAAGTTATAGTCTCGCCAACAAATCAATCGGATATGTGCATTTATGTAAAGAAAAAATATAATTGCACAACCATTGATTATGGATAAACAAACAAGAGATTAGGCGTTCTCCTGAGAAACTGAAGGTTCTGGGCTCGAGTCCTACGTGAGGGATCATAAATGTACACTGCCGAGGAATCCCGTATTAGAGTGAAACGGTCGTCCAGTGCTTCATTCGACTCGTTAATTCAATTATTAAGAACAAAAAAATGTTTGGCTAATATTTCGAAACAAGTAAGATTATGGTGAGAAAAAAATTTGGTATTTCGACTTGATAAATTATCAGTCGTTATCTGTGTTTTATATCATTAATTGACTATAGCTAGACAATCAGTGAAAAACAGAGAGTATTGAGCAGTCGTCTTATTTTGATAACTGTATATCTATGACACCACAATATATTGAATTGAGAACTTTTTGTTTTTGCAGTGACCAAGTTAACACCGGAATGATTTACTTTTAAAAAGTACAGTCACATCGCGATAATTTACGTACTCACCAACCGATTAAGATAATACTTATCATATGATTTTTTCGGTAATATATGTTTCATTACAGTAAGTGTCAATGTTGAGCATAAAATAGTGATGTGATTAATTTAATAAACTTGCATGATAAATGAATGACCAATGAAATTATTCATTTCTATTAAGTGGTCGGAGCTAGTCGGTAGGAAGTCCCAGGTCATACTTTCGTTGTAGTTGTCTATCGTCAACAAGGCGTACCTAGAATTCTGAGGGAAATGATTGCCACAGTTAAAAACGATCTACTGTTACCTGAGTAGATAGTCTGTGACTTTAACATTGAGCTATTCCTGTTTCAATAAGAAGCAGTAGTTCTTTCAAGACTCCATATCCATTTGGTTGACTAGCGCCAGCTAGCATGATACTAAGATCAAACATAACTTTCCATCGACTGACTTTAACCAATAAACATCTGTACATAATCCATTTGATCTCATGTAAGTTGGAATATCAAGTATTTTTCAAATTGGCTTCCTGGGATTATGGATTCATAGTTGAATGATAATAGGAAATTCGTTGCATAGATCAACCTTACCGGCTTAGTTTTTCCGACACTGTTGTAATCAACTTCTTATGCTGAAGTTGAGGAAATCATACTTTTATTGTATTCTTATCAATACTATTTTTATATACACCATTATATTATCAACATGTACTTATTTCATTTAATTATTTGAGTTGGTTGAATCTTATTGCTGTTTATGTTAAATGATGCATTTTATCTGTCTCTTTTGGCATATATACACATCCTATGCAGATTGCCTGAATAGTGTCATTCAGTTACAAGCAGAGTTGTATAATACCTAACAGTAGAATTCAAGAATTGAAGATCCAATCTATGACAGTTATATGTGAATAATAGTTACTAATGTCCCTACAGAATATTTTGTATATTTGGTAGTTAAAACATGTAGATTGGCACCAGTGGATACAAGATTTCTTGTTACTTATGACCTATCAACAAGACAAATCTGCAATCTTCAAACAACTAATTTCTCCCTTAAATTCATTTAGTATTGTTTGTTTGAATCTTCCCATTGTTGTTTAGAACTGAAACTGGTCAGTCTCTAATTGGCATATGTGCATACTGTGTGTATTGCATCGATATAGCCTTAATTCACAAGCGTTGTAAGCAAAGATGGTTAGTGACTAGCAGTGGAATCCAGTTTGAAGCGCGTTCCATCCTAGTTGGGACTCAGCTGAATGTATCTGCATCTCAGAGTTGACGTTCTCTCTGGGACTCGAACCAGGTACCTTTTGCTTCAAACGCCACTCGGTCACTGAGTCCTGATAGCCACTTACTTGTGCGATGGGATGAAGTTTAAATTCATTTATTATTGTTTGTTTGAATCTTCTCAGTAGAAAGATCTTGAAATACATCACAGATCACCCCAAACAAATTACACTCCATAAAGAAGCTGTGGTGATGGTGGTGAAAACTTTCACGTATCAAGTCAGCATCATTGATAAATGAGAAGAATCTGATGCAGATGTGAAGGCACGGATTGAAAAAGCAAGGGAAGCATTCCTACAATTGAAAGACATCTCGAACTCGAAACAACTGTCATCCAACATTAAAGTCACGATTTTCAATACAAACATCAACACAGTTCTTTTGCACGGAACTGAAACTTGGAGAACTACTACAACCACCATCAAAAGCGTACAGGTATTTATCATACCAGAAATCTTTTGACCAGATATCACTAGCCTTAACCTACTGTGACATAGAACAAATTAACTTCCAGATGAATGGGAAGTCAGGGAATGACTCTAAAGGTGTATAGGACACACATAACCGAAATGATCGAACTGGATCGCTTGTCAAACCATAACTTAAAATTCCGAAGTCAGAGGGACAGTAGGCAAGCCAAAGAAAACACGAAGGAGGGATTGGATCCAGATACCCAAAGAATAAATAACATTTTAGAACAATTGGAAAAGTGAGGCTAGGACAGAGTTGTGTGGATTATCCCGGTCGATGCCTGATGCCACATACGAAACGTAACAGGCGTAAATAATGAAAGGCTTATAACCTATTCTAATCCAAAATACTGAGAATCTCAAATTGAAGCATAGTAATAGTTGGCATATTCTCATCCACGTCTAACCTTTAAAAAAAACTAGAGATGAATTCAAGCATTCAATATGTGAAGGAAGAATAAAAGTAGTAGTACCATTTAAACTGATTGAGGAATTTCGAAAGTGGACATGAGTAACAGATAGTGACTATTTAAAAAGCACTTGTACAACGTAATTGTTGAATAATTATGTTTTGAATGCATGTTAAAAATAAATTTATCAAAATATTGTACAATGAATTCTGAGAATCAATTACTGTGACAATTTACCGTAATGATTAAAGCTATCATTATTTTTCAATAGTAATTATGTTACTGAATAATAAATGAGTAGTACAATTTAGTTCACGACATTTTCCAATCACTGAAGTATTCTTTACATGAGAATAAAATTTTCTCTCTCATTACACGATACTGAAAATAATCAAACATACTCTTTTAATGAAAATACATTCAATAATTAAATTTGGTTATCGAACAAAAGATCACAAACTAGGTAAAATGCAGTAGAGAAACCTCAGAGTAAAATAGTTCATAGTTAAGATCATGAGTCAATTGAGGCTAGGCCACCATCGAAAACCTGGAAGCACTGGACGGCCGTTTCGTCCTATTATGGGACTCCTCAGCAGTGCGCATCCACGAACCCGCTCTCGCGAGATTCGAACCCAGGACCTACCAGTCTCGAGCCGGAGCCCTTAACCGATAGACCACCAAACCGGCATCCAACGGTGTTAATGTCTAACCTCAACCAATCCACGAAATTGCGCAACCAACTTCCAATGTACTGAGGTAGATACCTGTCTCTACCTGACATGGATTAGCTCCACTGGCCACGACTTCTCACTAGAACTCCATGAATTACCTCAAGGAGCCAGTCCCTAGTGAGCATATGATCTCTATTTTTACTCTACATCACATAAATCAATAAGAAAATAAACGTTAAATTCAGCGAAACTTTCACAAGAGAAGATAAAATAGTAAATAACGTGTATAAAAGTTCGAGACCATAGACTTTGGTTGTTGGGTCTGTAAGGATGGCTCGTTGACAAACTCAAGGAAGCCTCAATAAGCCCAGAAATGTCCGAAAACATTCCATCCAATCACCGCTAGGGGAACACTCTAGAATGTCAACGTGTAGCTTCCCTATTGGATAAGTAAAAAGGCCGCCCTATGTGCCTATTGGTTATCCGAAATGATGATCTACTTTCAACCAAAAAAAGTTCGAGATATAACAAGCTTCATCACCCTTCTCTGCCAAAGTTTTCTTCTTAGCTCTCTTCTTTTTGTATGTTACTCTATACTACTACTAATAATAATATTGAATAACCTGTTCATTTCTAATAGCTATTAAACATCTAGTGGGATGTATATTGTAGTTGCATGATATTCTTGAGTATTGACATGATCACATCTTCCCTATTCTTATAACGAATACTTTTGGTTCTAGTGTATCTTTTCAACTTTTAGTGTACTACAACATTCCTATATTTTAATGGGCTTCCTTCTCAATATAATTTCAACAAATATTAACCTTACGCTGTTATAAACAACTTTACATATCCGTTTTAAGAAGTGAACTCCTCTGATTGTTCATGAATTCAGTAAATATTGTCAATGTCTCGCGAATCGAGGTTTGTATCATACTTCATTTAACTTCGTTATTATAGTGTAGTAAATGAGAACATAGGCGGGCACAGCCAAAAGTATTTCAACACACAATTACAGTATCTGTTGGTAGAATCTGATAATTTATTTATTTAAACACATAAATATTGGTACAAAGGAGCATGAGATATATATGCGCCGCACAAATCTCATTTGATTTGTGTGAAGGCTGCGATACTGCTCAGGTGCCCAAATCGAAGCAGGTGATTTTCTTAGGGGGTCACACCCCGACGCTTTGACCTAAAGGTCCGATCCACAAGACAGTGGAGCATCGTGAGGAGATGCAGTCCCATGGAAGCCGGGGACCGACGATTGATTCATATGCCATTTGTTCCTTCAGGATCCTTGAACCAGCCCATTTGCAATACTGGTTTGGAATCAGGGTTTTCCAGTTCCTCTAGATGAACTTTCCGTGTCCACCAACCAGGTTAAACAACACCCATGGTATCAGAAGGCAGTGAGTAGGACTTTCGTGGTAGAGGTTATATACACGTGGCCATGTGAGAGCATTTGGAGAAGGAGAGGGGATTCTCCCCACTCTCGGTCATACCAGGGCATTTAGAGGTAGAATTGACTATTCTTTCGTCTTCAAACCAATCATTCTCTGTTCTCCTTCTCTTCTCTTTGACCTTTTTAACCTTCTGCTACCAAACATTTGACTTTCAATTAATGATACTACTACTTATATCTATCGACATTAGTAGTATACACCTCAATAGTACCGTTCATTTTGTCTAATCTGATCAGAATTTCTTTAAATTAACAACAATAACAACCATAATCTGATCATACTCTCTTTATTTAGTAAAATTGATTTTCCACAATATTTATTACCAGGAATCCATACAAACGACTATAATAATAATAGTGATCAAACTCTTAAAAAAATAAAGAAAGAAAATATGAAAATACAAAATCCTTAATTTCTCTTTTTAATCAAACACTAAAATTTATCAGCAATAGTTGTTGCATACAGATAATACGTGTAAACTTTTCACCTTCTAATCAAAAGGGGTTTTTTTGGAGATTTCAGTATTTTTCATAGCTGAAATCATGAGTAACCATTGGAAACCTGGTAGCAGTGGACGGCCATTTCGTCCTATTATGGGACTCCTCGGTAGTGCTCATTCACGATTCCGCACTTGCGTGATTCGAACCCAGGACCTACCAGTCTCGCGCCAGAGCACTTAATCGATAGATCACTGAGCCGTTATCTAACGGTTTTAATGTCTAACTTCGACATCACCTTCTTCTGTTTTTTATCCCTCTCTCTCTGTCTCTGTCTCCAGTCTGTTTCTCTTTAGTTCATTTAGTCTTACTAACTTTCTATCTCACATGAAAATTTTATTTACTGAAAAACAGATTAGTTAAGATTCATCTTGTTCAATAAATAGAAGATTATGTATCTGTTCAGAGAGACAATTTACATCTTTATCAAACTAGTACTAGTAATCACTTGTTATTGAATAGTTTATTTTAAAAATTTCTGTATTTTGTGGTCAAATCCACCCCCCAAAAAAACATCAGTTATACAATATACCCTTATGGGCCAAGGTAATATTGCACTGGTTTTCAGGAGAACCAGTCACCATCCAGACTTTCACGAGGCAACCCAAACAGTACAACTGAATCCCGTTTAACAGGAGATCCAGACACTTCCCTCTGGTTAGCCCAAGCAATACAGCTCAATCCTGCCTTATAGGAGAACCAAACACTATATAGGCTTCAACGCTACAATCTGAACAGCACAGCCCAATCCTATGGCGCAACCACCCAGGTACCAAACACCCTAGTGGACATGAATATTATATATATAAATATATACATATATATATAATATACATATATGTATATTACAATTAATAATATTGATAATGATAACAATAATAAACCTAAGTAACTAATAGTGATCAAGATATTTTAGTCGGGATTATCACCATGACAACCGTAAAAGTACAAGTCGTCGTTTTTTTTTAAATTTTTCCTTTAAGAATGATTTTTTTCTAAAAAAAATTTCTTTCCTACCATCTGAAAAAAAGAAGGAATCATATTGAGAGCAGGAAACCTACTCATATACTCCTTACACATACACATACACACACGCACAAGGCGTTAACACTAAATATTCCTCTTTTTTCTTTTCCTAACAATCACCCCTTTTATATAGTTTCATACATAACTACTATTATATCTCTTATACACAGTTATGTTTATGATTGGATTGTTTGTGTGTGTGTGTGTATTTGGATTTTCTTCGATTTACCCTGCTCCCCCCCCCGAAAACGTTCAATATAGTCCAAATCAAAAATGTGTGTAAAGTAAATTGAAACTACAATATATAAGCTACAAATCATACTACTATCAATACTACTATTATTAGTAGTATTAGTAGTAATATGACTATTATTATCATTAATATACAATTGAATATATATAGAATTTTGCTTTATATTCAATAATTCTAAAATTGTCAAAACTGATGTGTTAACCGGAATAGTAAAATTTTTTTTGAAAAAAAAAAAGAAAAACAAATCTTGTCAAAAAAGAAAAAAAAATTTTTTTTCTTTTTCTTTCCCCATAGAGATTAATCCACAAAAAAATTTTTTGTTTTTTTGCTGATTATGTAATAATCATTATTGAACTTTGATTATTATCCTTTTGTTTTACTTGTTCAAATGTATTGTACACTTATATTGTTTGTATGTTTAATTTTATATTCAATGTTCAATTTCTGTTTGTGTGTGTGTGGGGGCGAGGGTGGGGGACGTGTGTGTGTGTGTGTGTGTTATAACTAAGAATTTTGTTGATAGGGTGTTTTCTTCGTGTTTTTTTTCTTTTTTTTTTCTTCTTTCCTAATATAAAGGAAGTAATCATATTGAAAAATGTAAACATGAAAATGAACGTTTGTTTGTTTGTTTTAAAAGGGTGAAATTGTATTGCGCAAATTACAAATCAAAATTTTTTTTTCTATTTTTTTGATAGGATAGTTGTACTATTTCATTGGACTTATTCTGATAAAAGAAGGGTTTTTTTTCAAAGGTTTAATTAAAATAAATTTTAATAAGAATCGTAGATATTGGTATTACGTTATTATATTCAATGATACAGAATTAGTTGTCAAAGAAGGATAATGTAAAATCTTTTGTAAGTAAAGATGGATAGTAGTTAGGTAGTGGAATGCAGGATGAGAGTTTCGTCCTATTTGGAATTCGTCAGCTAGATGTACCTGCAAGTCAGAATGGATAAGTGAATAACGCGATAGTGTTTAAAGTGAACGGCATTGGGTTCGAGTCCCAGAGTGAAGATCAACTCTGAGATGTACGTATATCCAGCTGACGATTCCCAAGTAAGACGAAACGCGCATTCTGGATCTCACTGATTATCACTATCCACCTATGCTTATAATGCTTGTGAATTAAGGCAATATCGAACTAATACGCACAGTATGCACATATGACCAACAAGACATTGATCGATTGCAATGCTAAGCATCAATATGAAGATTCAAGTGAACAATACTAAATGAATCCAAAATCTTTTAGTTGGGATATTTCCTTTTTTTTTAAAGTTATCGTTTGTTAATGATTTTACCATTATATCGAACAGGAATTACGCAAAGTTAAACTTTCGAAACTGACCTACACGAAATTACTAACTTACTTTACTTACCTAAGCCTGTTACTCATCGTATTGAGGAGCATAGGTCGTTCACTAGCACTCTCCATCTAACTCTGCCCTTGACAATTCTTTTCATTTGTTTTCAGTTGCTACTTATCCTTTCGATATCTGCTACCAATTCTCAATTCAATGTATCCCTTAATCTTCCACTTTTGCGTTTCTCTTTAGAATTCCAAGTTAGTGCTTACCTCGTGATACAGTTTGATGATTTACAATGTGTATATCCGATCCACTTTCAATATCTTTTTCTTATTTCTTCTCCACTTGAAAGCTAGTTTGTTCTCTTTCACTTTAAGTTGTTTCTGATGATATGCGGTCAACGAATATTGAGTACCTTGTGTAGACAATTGTCTATAGGTACTCGTACCTTTTTCATGATGGTTTTAGTAGTTCTCCGAGTATCATCTCAGTACAGGAGAATTGTGTTGATGTTCGTATTAAAAATTCTGACTTTGATATTGGTTGACAACTACTATGGTGTACATACTTTTTTTCTGTATTTTGATATTCTTCTATTTCTAAGCTTTCATTTGATTTATAAATTTTTGTGTTTAGTCTTATTATTCTAGATTTAACATTGATTAATTATAACCCTATTACTCCAAAGTTGTATTGTGGTGTAGTTTACTTATATCTATATAAGTAGTATATAGTGTTGGTCAGACATAGATTGTATTTTGGCAGAAGATCGATGAGGAAAGAACTGAAATGAAGCGCAATCGTTTGGAAAGTGCATGAGCAATGGAATTAGAGAAGAAACAATGAAGATTGAAACAATTGGTTGTTAATTTGCAAATTGACTGTTCATTGTTTGGTTATCAGAATTTACTGAGATAGTCTGTAATGTTTGCTTAAATACAATCGATTGTCCCCTAACCACTGTTCTGTTTACTAGAGTATCACTTATATCTGAGTTATTTATGTATCATAATTAATTAATGGTATTGTTGTATAGTTAGACATTTCAAATACTTTATTATAAGAGATTTGTGTCATGATTGAATAGAATACAATAGAGAACTGAACTACTTTCTATATTTATCTTCTGATTGGTCACTGGGTTAATTGAAGCATGATGATCAATAATCGTTAAGGTTTTGTTTATTGTTTATTGATCAGTTTGTTAATCAGTAATTAGAAGGTTACTTAACTCCGCCTATAACTCTTCTAGAGTTACTGCCGGTCCCAAGGAGGAGGATTGAGCATGGGGTTAGCGACCCCATCCCGTAGAAAAACTAACTCGCTAAAAAAAAGTAAACTAACGGCCTATGCTCCTCCATGAGAGGTAACAGGCGTAGGTAAGTAAGTAAGTAAGTAAGAAGGTTACTTGTCCTACTGGCTTTACAAACCTGACAAAACACTGTGCATATTTTTAAGTACTACGACGAACTAGTCAGTTAAGATCAAAGTAGCCGACTTACCATTTTATTCTGTCAAACTTATTCAACTTAATTTTATGTCAAATTGAGTTTGAATATAAGTGATTTTAGATTACCTTATTGGGCTTCGGTAAATGTTAGTTTTCCGATTATTTAGATCACCTACCTATCAAAACAACATTACTTACTTCATTTTCTTACTGAATACCTACCATCCATATTGAAAATGACATGGCACCTTTAATTTGTACAGTTAAAAGAAATGAACGTCATAAATGGATCGGTAAAAACGTCGTGAATGAGCACTGTTGATGAGTTCCATACTAGAACAAAACAATCATTCAATGCTTCCCAAATTTTTAGTGGTTGTCATACTAAGATCTGTTCATGATATAAACTATGAAACTCAACAATTTCCATAGATCACTAACATTAATAATCAATCAAGTATTCCACAAAATATTTTGTGCTATATAAGATAGTACTACTGACCATATATGAGTAGTATACGTGATGGAACAAAAATCGAAAGGAACTGGAATATATATAGATGAGAATAATTTCTAAAACTAATTTTTCTTTTAAAAGTTAACGTAAATTACGGGTTTCACAGTTATTCTTTTATTGTTCAAATTATAAAATCGGTCTCAGTTAGACCACCCTCAAAAACCTGGATGCAGATGACAGCTGTTTTTTGCAGTATGTGGGTTCTCAGCAGCGTACCTACACGACCCTGCAACTGGGAATGAAACGTAAGACTTATAGAATCGCGTCCGAACACCTGACCTCCGAACCATCACTCCGAGACTCTTTGGTGAACATATCTAACTTCAATCAGTTTATGATATTGCTTTGTCATTTTTCATCACCTGTAGTGTATAACTGTGACACATACGAAACGATTAAATCCTTTTGGTTACAGCTCATTACTAGAACTCCAGGACTTGTATCTTAAAGTTAGTCACTAGTATGTGCATACCAAGATGAAACAGTTGTCCACTACTCCTTAGTTTCCAGTGGTTGTCTAACCAAGATAAGTTTCTGACTTAAGCAATAGAAATTCCACAATCTTTACAAGGTCCTATACTGATGATTAATTCTTCACTACTTCCTTTATAATCAAACTTAAATTATAACAATGTACTTATTATGACAGTAATTTCAATACCATTATGATGTAAATTCACTTGGTATTGTTTACTTGGATCTTAATATTGATGTTTAGGACTGGAATTGATCAATCCCTTATTGGCATACATGCATCCTGTGAGGATTGCCTCGAAATTACCTTAATTCACTGGCATTATGAGCAAAGATGGATAGTGGCTAGTAGTGGAACCCAGGATATGCGTTTATTCCTATTTAGGACTCTTATTTATTTGAACACTGGTATAAAGAGGCACCAGATATATATGCGCCACAGAAAAAATTGTCATTTCATTTAATTGTGTGAGGCTATGATACTGCCCGGGTGTACAGACCGAAACAGGTGGTTTACTTAGGGAACCACTCCCCGAGCATTTGACCTAGACGTATAATCCATAAGACAATGGAGCAACCTTAACATATGCAATCTCATGGTAACCGGTGACCAACAGTAAGTTCATACTCCATTTCTTCTCTCAGGATACCGGAGACCATGTGCACCATTGGTTTGGAATGAAGGTTTTCCAACTCCCCTAGGTGGATCCTCAGTATCCACCAACCCGGTTGAAGCGCCGAACATTCGCTTCTCATCCTTTTAATTTAGTAAACACCTGTGGTGTGATAAGTCAGTGGGTAGGACTTCTCTGGCAGAGTCTGTGTACGCGTGGCCGTGTAAGAGCATTTCAGGAGAGAGGGCGCGCCTTCCCCACTCTCGGCCGTTTCAGGGCATTTAGGGAGTCTTCAGCTGGATGCGCCTGCATCGCACAGTTAATATTCACTCCAGGACTTCAAACCAATAAATATCCCTTCAAACACCATCACGTTATCCACATAGCTACTGAGTCCTGTTATTATGATGTAATATTCATTTAGTTTATCTAGTCCAACATCTTTTCAGCATATGCCATCTTATCATATAGATAAATAGTGTGGATTCAAACTAATGAAATGAAAAGATGTTTACATCTATAAAGTTTTCTTTGTTGTCTCTGACTACTCACCTTAGTAGTGTACGTTTTCTTTTGGTTGCCTATCTGTTAAATCGTTTATTATATAAACATTAAATTACAGATTCGAATCTGAATTCAATCAATTCATTTTAAGCGGCTTTATGTAGTGAATGAAAACATGATTGGGGACAATCGAATGTATTTAAGCAAAAATTACAGACTGTCTTACTCAATTCTGATAACCATACAGTAAACATTTCGTGGATTGGTTGAGGTTAGACATTACCACCGTTAAACGCCGGCTCAGTGGTCTATCGTTTAAGTGCTCTGGAGTGGGACTGGTAGGTCCTGGGTTCGAATCACGCAAGTGCGAGATCGTGGATGCGCACTGTTGAAGAGTCCCATAATAGGACGAAACGGTCATCCAGTGCTTCCAGATTTTTCATGGTGATCTAGCTTCAAATGACTCATGATCTCAACTATATAAAACATACAGTAAACAGTTAATTTGCAAATTAACAATCAATTGTCTCAATCTTGACTGTTCCTTCTGTAAATATCAATCCATCTTCTCTGATTTCATTGTTCATGCATTTTCCTACCAATTGCGCTTCATTTCAGTTCTTTTCTTATCGGTCTTCTGCCAAAATACATTCTATGTCTGACCATCGTCACATACTACTTATTAGGATATAAGTAGACTATACTACATTTATATCATTCTTTAATGAGTAAATTTGATTGAATAATGAAAAACCCAATTATAATGCTTAAATCAGGATTTAAAGTTTCATCAAGAATGAATTCAATAGCACCGCTGTGACCGATTTTTGTACTGTATTACTCATTTCATAGACTTGTTTAATTTTTTTAGTTTCTTAGTTCTTAGTTTGCACTCTAATCTATTTCTGTATGACGCACAAATGTTAACCACCTTAGTAAATGAAAGTTCATAGAGTTATGAGAATAACATTCATAACCATATTTTGGTTGGAGAAAGTAAAGATAAGTAGAGTGTTGACTTCATATAATTACTTTGTCTTTTACTACTGAAATACAATATGATATATGTTAATTTGATGAATTCAGTATTTGAATTCATGAGTCTATTAAAGCTAGACCACCATGAAAAGCCCAGAAGCGCTGGACGACCAATTCGTTCTAATACGAGACTTAGAATCAGTCCTCATCGACGCCCTCACTCGTGGGATTTCGAACCCAGGACCTATCGTTCTTAAGCACAAACACTTAACCTCCAGACCACTGAGACGGCTAGCATCCAACGATGTTAATGATTAACTTCAACCAAACCATAAAATTACACCACCATCCACAAAAACCTCTTCTGATATTTCAGTTTTACAAAAATAGTAATAAATTTGACTACTGATATCATAAAGACCATGTAATAAGTAGTATAATTACGAAGCACTAAAATAGTTGTTACTATTGTTATAGTTTTCTTATAATCATATCTCTACAAAAATAGAACCTGGTTAAAAAATGTTCATTGCTGAGGAGTCCCACACTGGGACGAAACAACCTTTCAATGCTACCAGATTTTCCATGGTACTCTAGGTTTCAGCTGACTCATGAATTCAACTATTAAACCCTCTTCTGATGAAGAATTTATGTTTAAAACTTTTCCCTGTCTATATTAATAACTTATACAAGAAATATTCACAATGTTTACAACATACAATACCCCATGATTCCTCGTCTTTTGTTTTGTTTCGTTTTTTTCTAATCAGACTGTAAATGATCTCTATCAATAGAAAGTATATTTGCTTCAGTTATTCAGGTAACCATAGTTACATGTAAACATTTTCTTTGGATTCATTCTACCATATTTTGTTATCTTACATTAGTTAGTTATCTACTTCTCTATACTCCAAAAAAAAAAAACATTTTTCACACTTGTTACATCAAATGATAAAAAGAAGTATGTTCAATGGGTTCAATTCACACACACACACACTCCTCACCCCTCCACACACACACACACCTTTCAAATCCCTGCACAAACATACGCATGTATAACACATTCACTCGAATAGTTAAATGAAAATAATCAAATTATTTTATCAACACTTAAAACAAAACAAACGGGGAAAAAACAAATCGTTTCTTCTCAATACTACTTATAATAATATTAGTAGTATTATACATCGTTTACAAATTAATATAGAACAAATCACGATAATTATCACTATCACTATTATGATTATGAAAAGATTACCCAATTGCTCATGTTGTTGTTGTTTTTTTTATTTTTTTTATTTTTTTTAAAAAAATTAAAAAAAATAAAAATAATGGAATTGAACACCTTTTTTTGTTGTTTATTCATAGATGGATACCAATTGAATATGGAACATTAGATGAATGTATAAAATGAATACGGTAAGTGATCACATGTTTGATGTCTAGGGAAAAAAAGTTGTATCTGTGTATGTGTGTCGGGTGATACATACGTACGTACGTACGTACGTGTGTGTGTGTGTGAATGTGCGTGTGTGTATGTGTGTGTGTGTGTTCCTTTCAAACTCTACTTATTTTTCAGCTGGTATCACTAAGTGAATGTATAATGAAATGATAGAAAACGGAGAAAAAAAACAAAGGGTGGAGGAAATAGTAAATAAGATTTAAGTAAAATAGGAAATCACAAGTTATAAGCGTTAATAACACCTTATCATTATTACTAATGCCATTAATACTATTACTAGTATTACTACAATGTATAGTGTTGTATATATGGAAGTACTAATGGTAGTAACAATATTAGTAATAGTAAGGTATGTTATTGTCTTACATTAAAAGTAACATTTGAAAAAGTTAAAATAGTACACACCCAATATGAGAATTTATCCATTTCAAGATCCAATATAACTAAAAAATTACAAGGAAAGATGTATACAGGATGTTATTGTTATTCGAATAGAAAATATCATAGTTGATAGATAATCATCAGTCTATTTATGTAATGATACAATTGAATAACTGATAATTGGAATATAAGTTTGTTTTAATTCAACTTATTATTGTTTGTTTGAATCTTCCCATTGATGTGTTAGGAATGTAATTGCTCAATCTCTAATTGGTATATGTGCATCCTTTGCGTATTGCTTCAATATAACCTTAATTTACAAGCATGGTAAGCAAAGATGGATAATGACTAGCAGTGGAATCTAGGATGCGTGTTTCGTCCTATTTGGGACTTGTCAGTTGGATGTACCTGCATCTCAGAGTTGATGTTCACTTTGGGAGGGATTTGAACCCAGTATTTTTCACTTCAAACGCCATTGCGTTATCCATTCAGCTATTGATTCCTGATAGCCAATTGCTTGTGCGATGGGGTGAAGTTTGAATTCATTTGGTGTTGTTTGTTTAAATCATCCCATCGATGTGTTAGGCTTGCAACTGGTCAGTCTCTTTTATTGTCATATGTGTATATTGTGCGTATTGTCTAGTAATATAGCTTTAATTCACAAGCATTATAAGCAAAGATGGATAGTGACTAGCATTGGAATCCAGGATGCGCGTTTAGCCCTATTTGGGACTCGTTGTTTGTTGAAAAAGTCAAAAGAATACACACACATATATATACATGATATCTAATGATATTGAATGAGATACATAAAAGTGTAAAATTTAGTCTCTTTCAAATGAATGATGAGTTGATTCGAACAATGATCTTAGTTATTAACTTACTCTTGTTACCCTTCGTAGAGGAGCAAAGACCATCCACCAGCATTCTTCATCCAACTTTATCCTCGACAATATTTTTCAGTTATTGTTCATCCTTTCTATATCTACTTCCAATTCCTTCCTCTTTTCCATTTCTCCTCAGAATTCCAAGATAGGGCTTGTCTTGTGATGAAGTTTGGTGAGTTCCGTAATGTATGTCCTATTCACTTATAATATCTTTTCCCAATTGCCTCTTCACTTGGAAGCTCATTTGTCCTCTTCCAAAGTAGACCATTGCTGATGATATCTGGTCAACGGACAATGAGTATCATGAGTAAACAACTGTTTATAAATACTTGTACCTTCTTGATGATGGATGTAGTAGTTCTTTGTGTATCATCTCAGTACAGCAGAACTGCTTTGAAGACTTTGATATTTGTTAACAGATGTTTTGAGTTCCATATGTTCTTCAACTGTAGAAATGCTGTCGTTGCTTTGCCAATCCTCTCCTTTATGTCTGCATCGAATCTTCCTTATTCATCGATGATGTTTCCCTGATATGTGAACGATTCCCCATCTTTTAGAGTTTCTCCATCAAGTGTAATTGAATCGGTGCTCTCTGTGTTGTATTTGATGATCTCAGTTTTTTCCCTTCTATATGGTCTAAACAACAAAAATCTGACACAAATCCGATGACATAAAATAATAATTATTTGATTAAATTCAATTACTTTCTGATATGTTTAGCCTAAATGATTCTTTTTTAAAAATGCACAATTTTATCTAAATGAATACTTTAAAGTTGATTCAATATCGAGGCAATACGCACAGTGTGCACACATGCCAATAAGTGACTGGTCAACTGCAGTCCTGAACATCAATCGGAAGATTCAAGAAAACAATGCCAAATGAATCAAAGCTTCACCCTATCGCATAAGCTAGTGCCTATCTGGACTTAGTAGCTAAGAGGATAACGCGATAGCGTTTGAAACGAACGATATTGGGTTTCAGTCCCAGAGTGAACATCAACTCCGAGATGCAGGCATATCCAGCTGACGAGTCCCAAATAGGACGAAACGCGCACCCTAGATTTTACTGCTAGTCACCGTTCTTCTTTGCTTATAGAGGTGAAATCGTTTCAAAATGCAAAATTAGGGATAGCACGAATACGAAACAGTCTAAAGCTTATTTGTATCATTTACAACCACTGTTGACCCTTGGGACTACAGTGTCTTAAAATACTGTATAATTCATTTTGAAAAGCATCATTCACAGTGAAGGTAAGTTTAGTTACCAAGATCTAGTAACTGAGCGCAAACACTTAACAGTCAATCAAGATAAAACATCTGTCCTTTATTCGCTAGTTTTCAGTGGTACTGTAGTATATTCTACTTGTGTTGACAGATATAAGTAGTATGTAACACCAATTAGAAGTGGAATACTTGCCAACAGAAGGTTGTTATTTATTATGAGATGACAGGTGAAGGCCATTAAAAATCAAGACGAAATGTTGAGTCGTTTCTCCTGAGTTCCTATCCTCGTACTGATGTATATCAGTTTGTTGTAAATACATATAAACCCAATAAGATCTTCAAATACACTATGAATATATCACTGAGGTAATGACCTTTGTAATTATCAACGATAAAGATTTATAGACCAACCAACAAAAAAAAGAAAATATCGAATGTTTTGGGAAACTGGGGCGAAATTTCAGGAAATTCGTGAAACGCTGATAGCTGAATAAAACATCTCTTTTTAAGTAGATCAAGTACTTCAGTGAAGGTGATGAACATTTTAATAGCAGTCCAAAGCCAGGAAGGTCGTTGACTCCCTATATGTCGAAGCAAAATTAAAAAAATTGGGGTCCCCTGTATTTCTCTATCCGATATTTGCCATCAGTAGGACAGTTGATTAACTGGAAATCATCTGAACACCAGATTCCAAAAAATATTTTAGAGAAAAGGTCAAGATAGACAAATTAATTGAATAACCTGACTTTCGGAGACTTCCAAAGATTTTCTGAAGAATGTAAATAAAGATTGGACCAGTGTATTGTTGTGAATGGGGAAGTATTTTAAAGAGTGATTGGATTGAAGCAGCTAAATTCTGTAAGATTATGTTTTACTTTAATTATTTGAACACATAAATATTGGTACGAAAGGGAACCAAATACATATGTGCCACACAAGTAGCGTGATTTGTGTATGGGCTGTGATACTGCCCTGGTGCACAAACCGAAGCAGGTGGTTTTCTTAGGGAGCCACTCTCCGAGCCTTTGAAGTAGACGTATAATCAATAAAGAAGTGGAGCAACGATAACAGATGAAGTCTCATGGTAGCCGGTGACAAACTATTGGTTCACACGGCATTTGTTCCTTCAGTGTCCTGGAACTCATTTGCACCATTGGGTTAGAATGGGGGTTTTCCAAATCCTCCAGAAAGACCCTTCGTATCCAACAACCCGGTTGAAGCGCCGGACATTCGCTTTTTGTTCTTTTAATTCCGTAAACAACAGTAATGCCACGAGAAGGTAGTGAGTAGAACTTCTTTGGCAGTGGCACAAATGCCAACCAGAAAGATATGTTGGTTAAGTAAGAATTCCTGAGGATTCCTTTGTTATATAAAGCTAAAAATATAATGTACTGTGATATTGAAAAACAGTGACTTATATCTGCACTGAAGCTCTATTTACTAAATTCGACTACCCTTATGGACAACACAATACGATACGGGTTAGCACTCAATAATCAGTCAATATTATCTACTCAGGTCGATCAGACGGCTAATGGACACCTGAATATCTTAGTCCTAACACACTTAACTGGAATACTAGGGGATTCAGATTCAAATCTTACACGATTCACCTGTTTCCTTAAACTTAAGATAATCCCAGTTTTAATAAGTAACGAGTAGCCCAAGAAGGTCTTCTTACCAGTTACCTTTAACTACACCAATTAGAGACTGACCAGTTGCAAGCCTAACACATCGATGGGATGATTTAAACAAACAACACCAAATGAATTCAAACTTCACCCCATCGCACAAGCAATTGGCTATCAGGAATCAATAGCTGAATGGATAACGCAATGGCGTTTGAAGTGAAAAATACTGGGTTCAAATCCCTCCCAAAGTGAACATCAACTCTGAGATGCAGGTACATCCAGCTGACAAGTCCCAAATAGGACGAAACATGCGTGTAACTAGATTCCACTGCTAAACACTATGCATCTTTGCTTACAACTACAGAATGTTTAGCATATGTACCATTGATAATATACTACGGACTTATAATCACCAAGAGGAATACTCATCTTTATAACAGTACCTACATTCTATCAAATAATAAACATTGAATTTCATTTGTGTACTACTTAATGCATTTCAGTAGTTGGAAACATATTTTTAAATAATCGTGTCTATATGAATGCATATCGAGAGGGCTTGGAGACCAAGAAGTCCTGGACGATAATTTCATTCTAGTTTGCGACTTTACAACAGAAGTCACCCATAACTCCACATAAAGTTTAAAATAAAATCTTCAGTTTGTGTACCATCTAAAATCAAGAAGTACACAATAGCTGTATCTTTAGATTACCGAAGATTTCAAACTCCCTGTTTCCGTGGGAATCGGACTCAGGATCCTCAGGTTTCGAATCGTGTGATTAACCATTAAAACCACTAGGTAAAAACCAAACGGCTAATTTTCGAAATTTAGTTAGTTCTGGACATAATATTATCATCATCTAATTTCATTCTTAATAGCTGTTTCTCTCTTAACTCCACCATTCATAAGTTTTCACTAGAGATTCAGAAATAGCTTGAAGTAGGTCACTATTAAGTTGACTAACATGGTTTAGCCAAAAGGATTTTGAGAATACTGGTTTAATGTTTTTGTTTTCTTCATTACAGGCTCAGCTCAGTGGTTATATCTACGTGGTTATCCCTTCTTTGCGAGACCTGAAAGTCCTGGAATTAATCCCTTGAGCCGCAGTGAATATACACTCTTGAAGAGTTGGAGGATAGGATGAAACTGCTTTCTAGTGTTCTTTTTCTATCTCTATCTCTCTTCATCTAAGATATTACTTTAAGAACTATTTTTTGAAATTGTTATATCCCCTGGTGAATTATGAATGGTAACTTTTAGGACTATTTATGAACCAAGGCGAATAATGATTCATATTGCCGAGGCTGTTATTGGTGTTCTGGACTTAACTAGCTGAGCTAGGCAGAAAGGAGGACTGACAAGTAATTAAGACTGCTCGTACGATTTTATGTATCATTGTTCTGATCGACAATTCGCTACTCTCTGATTGGCAGTCATATCACGTTCTTATATCAAACAGGGCACTACGCACTCAAGCAAACGTTATAACAGAAATGGTTACTGTAATGGGATTTTTAATACTTCCTGCCTATATTCATAGAGTGGTCAAGTCTTTATTTTGCTTTATTCGTTGAATTTAAACACTTTTTGCACACATTCACTTGGTGTTGTTTAATTGTATCTTCCCATTGTTATTTAGGACTGCAATTGATCAGCCTCTTGTTGGCATAGGTGCATCCTATGCAGATTGCCTCGATATTGTTTATAAAACTTGTGACTTCAGACAATATTGATTATTTTATCCGTATCATACTTTATTTATTTTTTTAGCCTTAATCATTTTCCCCGGTGTCTTGCATGTGGTTAGCTTACTGGGATTCCTGTCTGTTTGAATGATGTAATCGTTACAGGTTTTAGTTGGTCTGCATTATTTGATCAACTTTGGTTTCATTTTCGATAATACAAGGTAACAACCAGATACGGAAAGCATATAAGCTGTCCAAAATGTGCCTGTCTCATCTGATGTCTCAACTCTTTTCTTGTTTGTTAACCTTATCAGTTACTGTGGCGATGTTCTGTCACAATCTCATTGACTCTAAGCACCCTTGAATCAAATCTAACTCAATAATTTGAAATGAAACTGGTTGATCGAGTGTTAAAAATCTTCTGATGAGGTTAAGTCATAATAAAAGTCAGATCTATGACTGACACATTTTAATCCTTCACTTGAGACTTTCATTAGTGCTGCTATACTCCCCTCAGCCAAGAGAAAGCTATTAGACATGCCTTCAGAGTGTTAAACACTGTCGTATTTTGCTTATCTAAGAAAAGTACTCTAATTTATATGCTAAACCTCCTCTAGAGATGGGTTAAAATGTTGTTGAGATATGATTTCATTACCAAGTGTATATCTACCTCTGATTTTGGTCATCCTGCGACATTAATAACATTATTGAGTAATCATAAACTTCCAGATGAAGATCCCATAATTTTTTGGATATCAGTCAAAGAAAGTGTACATAGAATGTTAGTAAATGTAATATGAATTGTCCATGTGACAGCCAAAGAACACATTACGCCGAGAGATTGAAGCATATATGAAAAGGATGAATATTAACTGGAAAGAATTGCCGAGAACAGGGTTGGATGGAGAATGCTAGTGTGCAGCCTATGCTCCTCCACGAGGGGTAACAGGTGTAAGTAAGTAAATTATGCGACAGCTACACAAGCTGTTAGTTACACATACTGTGAGCCTAGTTACAGCATCTAGTCAAATTTATTCAATTCGGTTAGCAATTACATTTCATATTTCATGAATTGAAGCAGTATTATCAAGAGTTAGGTCATCTGCGATGTCCAAGTCCTCTAAGCTGTTCACTGTATTCCGTGCTTCTCGTCACATGTCAAGGTCTTCATAATCCAATCGACCACCAGAAGAAAAAGGAAAGGTTAGAGTAAGAAACCTTGTCAGGATGCTTTGATGACTCTGGATCGATTAGATTCCCATCCCATAAGTGCTTTACTTGCTTCTGTGTACAGCATCGGAGCAACTCCCTGAGTGTGTGGAGCATTTTTCTCTTCGTGACCAGAGTACAAAAGTATCTCTCCCGAATCTAACCATTGCTGTCCAGGTTGGGTCCAATGGTTTTCACTGATTCAGAGTAACACCAAGTTTTATCTCCTCATTCTCATGGCTATTTGACTGGTCCTCCGGGTCTCCCATATTGTTCGAACATTTCATGTACCTATATTAATAGTTGCTGTGGTTGTTAGAAGGGGTATCGACCTCGTAACTTTGGAAGAATCTTAGATTTCACCATGAGGCATCACAATTCTTCTGAATGAAGATTATTCAACTGGGAGGATAGAATTTAAAAGGTTTAAATTGTTTATTCTAGTTAACATTTTCATAGCAAGTTTGTTTTCTACGGGATGGGGTTGCTGACCCCATTCTCAACTTTCCTCCTTTACCCAGCCTTGGGATCGGCAGTAACCCTAGGAGAGCTACAGGCTGAGTTAGCTCATTGTAAAACCCCATAATCATAGGTTTTAATCCCCGTCTGGGTCATCGGTATATGACTGATTATTAAACGACACTGATATATCTACCGGAAGATTCATTAACAAGTTTTTATTTTCACTTGGTGTTGTTTACTTGTATCTTCCCATTGTTATTAAGGACTACAATTGATCAGTCTCTTGTTGGCATATATGCATTCTGTGCGGATTGCCTCGATATTGCCTTGAAGATACAACCAGTATTCTAGTTTTGCAACTATGAACCAGTAACACCTTCTATATTCGAATCGTCCCCAAATTAGATAAAACCAGAAGTCAGATGCCAAGAGGTAGAAAAGATATAATTGATGCGTTATCAATATATCGAGAAGCGTTTGCTCTAATCTGACTAATGAACGTAGGAGCTGTGTACCACAATGGGTCGTAACGTGATCTGGTGCGGATGCATAACCGAACGCCTTCAGTTAAAGAAGTCCACTTAAAATAATGTGGTCAGCATCCAATGTCGAACACTTAAAAAGCTATTGATTTTGGGGAGTTATTTACAGCTACAGCCTGAAGTTACAAGCTTTATAAACAAAGACAGATATTGGCTAGCAGTGGAATCCAGGATGCACGTTTCGTCTTACTGGGTTCGAGTCCCACAGTGAACATCAGATCTGAGATACATGTACATCCAGCTGACGAGCCCCAAATAGGACGAAACGCGCATCCTAGATTCCACTGCTAGCCACTATCCAAGTTTGTATTTTATTTTTTTAAAAAGGGTTTTCATTCTTATTGGTAGACTAATTTAAACTGTGTAACTATATAAAAATGAGAAACAACACATTCTAACCTAACATATATATGACCTTGATAAAAGTTTATAAGCTAACTACTACTACTTGTAGTGATGGCAATAGAATCGATCCCCTCTCCCCCCCCTCCCCCCCCAAAAAAAAGGAACCTAGATTTCATTCTATTTATGACTCATCAATAAAGTGGATAAAATAAAACCCTCATTCTTTATTGTTTATCATGTGATTTCACATTTCACTGAATGAATAGTTTGAATGTATTAAAATTAGAATAAGTCTGTTAGAAAAGTCTCTAAAAAAAAAGGTTAATTGAGAGAAAAATAGGACTCTGAATGAGGATCTTTATGTTGTCAAGACTATGAGAAAGGAATAAAACTTCTATATGATATTAAGAGTGAGTAATCAGAAAATGAAATCAATTGTTGCTTTGTTGTACTTTTATTGTACTGTTTTAACGATTGATGAGACTGTGATCGATTTCGTTTGTGGTTTAGAGGTTAAGGTGTTGATGGCGCAAGACCAATAGGTTCTAGGTTCGAATATCATAGGCGAAATCGTAGATGTGCACTGCTGAGTAGTCCACCCTTGTTTCGTTTGTAACAGTTGTGTTGTTTATATCAAACCACTTACCTGTCTAGACAAACAGTAGTGGCTAACATAGGATTACGTTAAAAATGCCAAAGGGGAACAATACCAATTCAGAGAGGCATTGGCTACAGGAGTACGTCTTGTCGAAATGTCCAAACTTTCCAGTTGAGGCCTGAACATTAGTTGTATTCTATAGTAGATGCTGTATAATGACATGAAATTGATAGCATTAATGAATTTTAATAGTTGAGACCATGAATCAATTGAAGCTAGACCATCATGGAAAAGCTGGAAGCACTGGACGGCCGTTTCGTCCTATTATAGGACTCCTCAGCACTGCTGAGGTATTCTGTGGTGGTCTAGCTTCAGTTGATTCATGATCTCGACTATTAAAATTACTATAATATTCACAAAACCCCTTCTGATATTAAGTAATTTGTTTTATTTCACTAACCTCCCCTATCTCTTGAGTTAAGTGTCACTTCTAGCCGTTTATGATTATCGACCTCATTTATCCCTTTTTTTCACTTATGTTTCTCATATTTTGATTTTGACTACTGCTCAAAAACATGGTAACTTTAACTGGTACACATTCGTAGCAGGTTGTACATTGGTGTAGACTGACAAACTGGAAATGAAATAATAAATGACATCTGTATAATTGAATATTTAAACTACTTATCTCCAGGATGGAGTTGTAGAGACTGCTGGATTTTATTTGAATCTCAAAAACTGATCTAAGTTAGATCATTAACTGAAAACCTAGAAGCACTGGAAAACAGCATTCCATTATGTTCGAAGGGTACTTTCCTCACACCTGATATAGTTCAACTCCTCTGGTCACGACTTTCATTAAATCTCCAGAATTTTCCTCTCAGACCTAGTCACTATTATCTACATATAATTATAAGTATGGGATTGTTGAGTTTATTAAAGTTGAACTAATACATCATTGAATCCCATTTCAGTGGTTTAGAGGTTAGGCATTAGCGCGAGACCTAGATTCCTGAGTTTAGATCTCGGATACGGACTCATCGATTTGCACTTCTAAGGAGAATTACACTAGGACGAAAAGGCCATTCATTGCTTCAAACTTGCCAATGGTTTTCTAATTTAAGTCAGTTCGTGACTTACATAGAACATCAATTCTGACAAGATCACAGATATACCTTATTAACGGGTGCCTACTAGGTTGAGAGATGTGTATATACTAACAACTTACCCAGTGAGGTTGCACTATTTATGAACCCCCTCCCCCATTGCTGCTGTTATTACATTTACTCTCTGTTTATATTACTATTCTCTTCTATTCAATCTTCATAACCTTTTACCGTTAGACAATGCACTTCTAACTTGTGTTATATACTACTTATATCTATCAAAATAAGTGGAACACATCATAAACAACGATTATCCAATATATGATATTCTTGGTTTTTTTTATTATAAGTCATTGTCAGAAAGATTAATTACCATTTTTAGTTGTTAAGATTATTCTAAATGATACGCCTTTAAAAATGTTTAGTAGTATCATCAATAGAAAGGCAACTTACTAATGGCTATCATGTTTGTACATGTTTTGGTTGAAAGTTTTCATGGGATGATCACTACTATATGATAATGAAATACTTATCAGTAGTCTATGGAGAAGAAGAAGAAGAAGAAGAAGAAGAATGGAAGAAAGAAGTGTGTTTCATCATTGAATTATTCTTTTTCTTACTTACTTACTTACTGACTTACGCCTGTTACTCCCAATGGAGTATAGGCCGCTGACCAACATTCTCTAACCCACTTTGTCCTGGGCCTTCCTTTCTAGTTCTATCCAATTTTTTTTCATTCTTCTTATATCTGTTTCCATTTCTCGGTGTAATGTGTTCTTTGATCTTCCACTTCTTCTTTGACCTTCAGGACTCCATGTAAGTGCTTGTCTTGTGACGCAGTTGTGTGATTTCTTCAATGTGTGTCCCATCCACTCACATCCAGCACTTCTTCCTGATTTCTTCCCCCACTGAAATCCGATTTGTTCTCTCCCACAGTGGAATGTTGCTGATAGTGTCTGGCCAACAGATCCGAAGTATCTTGCGTAGACAACTGTTAATAAACACTTGTATCTTCTGGATGGTGGCTTTCGTAGTTCTCCACGTCTCCGCCCCATACAGTAGAACTTTTTTGACATTTGTATTGAAAATTCTGATCTTGGTGTTGGTTATTCTTTCTAAAGTAAAGAAAATTCGTGCCTTATAACTATCAGTGATTTGAATATAAACAACAGGATGTAGACAAATTCATTTGATCAGAACTAGATATATTCTAGATTTGATGATTAACTACTACCTAAAATGTAATTCGGAAGCATTGGACGGCCGTTTTATCTTAGTATGGGGTTCCTCAACAGTGAGTATCCGAGATCCCGCAAACGCAACTAGGACCCAGGACTTTCGGTGTCCCACGCGAACGATTGATCTCATTTAGCGGTGTTAATGTCGATCTTGAGGAACCCTAGTGACTAGCTTCAAGATGGAACTACTGAAGTTGTAGTGAGAACCCGTCACCAATGGAACCCAACTCATGTCGAGTGTGAAACAGATAGTTTTCCAACTCAGACAATAAATGAAGGGTTACGCAAGACCATGGATTGATTGGATGCCAGTTCAGTGGTTTAAAATTTAAGTGTTCTCTCATGAGACCGAACATCTTGGGTTTGAGTCCCAGGTGCAGGACCATGAATATGCACTGTTGAGGAATTCCACACTAGAATGAAACAGCCGTCCAGCGCTTCCATGCATTCAGTGTTAGTCTAGTTTAGATCGACTCTTGAATTCATCTGAGAAAATTATATAAATTTATCAATGAATCAACAATATCATTTAAGACAATTTTGAACTTGTACTTATCTCCACAAATCCCCGTACTGATAAAATATAGTCGGGCCGCGACCGACCTCCTCTAGGACTGAGATGTAATCACAATTGATTGATCACTGGGTGGTGATCAATGTCATTCGTGTCAAGTCCTTCTTAGTGCTGATCGAATGCTATCGATCAAGTTGCAATGTGGCCACTAGTCTAGGTGGCTCGACACTGCGTGTACTATGTTGAGATAAGATGGTGGTTGGAGGTGGTCAACAGGTTTCCTGTTAGATAGATTGTACTTATAAATTATGTTTTGTAGAGATAATTGTCTAGTTTGAAGTCCTTTTTCGTCAAGAACTGACGTCAACCAGAAGAGAAAGATTGAAAATCGTGAAAATATGAACAAATGTTTTATCTTCATCTGTGTAACTTATTAACAGGGCATGGACATAATACCACTCAGGATCAAGAAAAGAGACATTAATAAGTATGGTGAGTACAATATCTATTGTCCATTGAGTTTAAATTCAATCATTCAAATTGTCAGGTACATTCAATTCATGCATTCCATCCATAGGAACATAGTGAAGCCTGGTAGGCTCTTCTGGAGAAGAGTGCTACATCGAAGTACAGCACAACTACTGGGGCGAGATAGCTGTTTTTGCACTGCTTACGCAGAACCATTACATAACAATCTCATTCAGGTTTTTTTTAATTTTTGGGCAGACTCTTTTTTTCACCATCCTTTTGAACCCTCAATAGTTATTGAATGACTCTTTGTAGCATTCGTAATCGTTTGCAGGTGTATATAGAAAAGTTGATTAGGCCGGTCACCACCACACACATTACCGCTCACGTTAGTACATGGGATGGTTGCCATGATGCTGGAGGCACGACGAGGATGCGTGTCTGTTGGATTTCGCCTCCCACATTCAATTCATGGTATCATGTTATCTTTAACTCGTATTATGGATGACTTAATTTCTTATTTCTAACTTCGATTATTCATTTACACAAAGATTCTCAATGGAAAATCATCTTTAAACTGCATAAATATACTTACAAATCATTTTATTATAAACTATAAACTATAACGCTTTAGTCAGTAACACCTCCTATTATAAATCGTACTCACCAAGTGAAATCAAAAGACAGAAACGAAGAGGTTCGAAGATATATTGGATAGGTGGACCGACTGATCTAATTTGACTAGCAGTTCCAAAGGATGTTGAGTGTAGCTTTTCCACTTTCGATCTGGTAAGAATGCATAACCGATCGCCTTCAGCAAGGTGAGTTCATTAAAACTAATGTGGTCATCATCCAATGTCAAAGACTTACAGAGCTATTTATATTGGGGATTTATTTACTACTACACAGGTATTAGTTACAAGATAGTCAACAGAATATCTTGAAATCTGAATCCTTTGTATAATTAGAACACACTGACATGATGAACGTCTTCATTATCTAAGCAGAATTAATACCATCAGAAAGGGTTTTGTGGAGATTTCAGTATTTTTCATAGTTGAAATCATGAGTCAATTGAAGCTAAACCACCATGAAAAACCTGGAAGCACCGGACGGCCGTTTCGTCCTATTGTGAGATTCCTCAACAGTGCGCATCCACGACCTCGCCTCGCGAGATTCGAACGCAGGACCTACCAGTCTCGCGTAATAGCACTTAACCGATAGACCACTGAGCCGGCCGACCAGCATCCAACGGTGTTAATGTCTAACTTCAACCAATCCACGAAATTGAGAAACCGTTCACCAATTGCCTTCAGTGAGTTGTTATCTCACAACAGACGTGGTTGAACTCCACTGGACACTGCTTCACACTAGAACACCAGGACGTATATCTTGAAGTCATTCACTAGTGAGCATATGATTATAAGTGCTCTGACGCGAGACTGGTAGGTCCTGCGTTCGAATCTCGCAAGTGGGAGATCGTAGATGAGCACTGCTGAGGAGTCCCATAATAGGACGAAACGGTTGTCCAGTGCTTCCAGGTTTTCCATGGTGATCTAGCTACAATTGACTCATGATTTCAACTATGAGAATTAATACCATTACTAGGAGTAGACTAGACAGGACTAGACTAGACTAGACTTGATTGACTGATTGATTGACTGACTGACATTCCTTGTAGTTAATCCATTTAGTTTGTCTATATCTAGTCTATCTAATCTTAACTATTAATATCAAGCAAATTCATTCCTTACACATACTTTACACAATATACAAGACATGTTCACTCATTCATCTTTCCACTTCATTCCATATCATAACAATATACAGAGTAGTTTATAAAGATGTACAATACCAACATAAATTAAAAACGTGTACAATTCTGTCAAAGACTTAATGACTCATAAACTTCATATTCATTATACATTTATCATTATAATATTATGATTTTTATGATGGTAATTAAGAAAACTTTCATTTGATATTGTTTGTTTGAATCTTCTCATTGATGTTTAGGACTGCAACTGGTCAGTCGCTTATCGGCATATGTGCATCCTTTGTGTATTGCCTCGATATAGCCTTAATTCACAAGTATTATAGGAGGAGATGGGTAGTGGCTAACAGTGGAATCCAGGAGGCGCGTTTCGTCCCACTTAGGACTCGTCAGCTGAGTGTATCTGCATCTCAGAGTTGATGTTCACACTGGGACTCGAACCTAGCACAGTGTACTTCAAACGCCATCACGTTATCCACTTAGCTATTGGGTCCTGATAGCTACTTGCTTGTGAAATGGGGTGAAGTTTTAATTCACTTAGTATTGTTTGTTTGAATCTTCCCATTGATGTTTAGGACTGCGACTGGTCAGTCTCTTATTGGCATATGTGCGTACTGTGTGTATTGCCTCGATATACCACAGACAAGTGGCTATTAGGACTCAGTAGCTAAGTGGATTACGCGATGACGTTGGAAGCGAAAGGCACTATGTTCGAGTCCCACAGTGAACATCAACTCTGAGATGCAGGTACATCCAGCTGACGAGTCCTAAATAGGATGAAACCCGCATCCTGGATTCCACTGCTAGCCATTATCCATCTTTACTTATAATTTTCTATTTTCTATTGACCATATAATAACAAAAGGTTCATACATTCAAAAACTGATTATAGCCATTAAAAATTCTGACTTAATTTCTACTATTATTGATACTTTTATGGTTAAGATCATGAGTCAATTGAAGCAAGATCATCATGGAAAATCTGGAAGCACTGCTTAACGGTCGTTTCGTCCTATTATGGGACTCCTCAGCAATGATCTAGCTTTAACTGACTCATAATCTCAACTATGAAAATGTTGAAATCTCCACAAAACTCCTTCTAATCTATTATTAATACAATAGTTTCATTTAACTAATCTATACTACTTATTTACTACTTACTACTTACTTACCACATTTTTTAATCGTTTGTTCATGTGTTCAAATATTCATAATTTGACACAATCCATAATGAATAACAAGGCAATCAAAAAATATATTTTAAACAAAGCATCAATGAACCAATCAACGTTTAAGTATAAACTTTATATGGGTCAGAGAATAAAGAGAGAGCGAGAGAAACATGATAGAATCAGATCACTGGGCTGATGATTAATAAAGTTGTATGATTAATAATACATATTTACCTTTATCACACACACACACACATATATATATATATACCCATCAATATTCACAAAACAACTAATGAGAGAAGCAAACAAACAAACAAACAAACACTTGATATTGTTTCTTTTCCATATATCAGTCAAGTTAACCTTTTCTTCGTATATATGTCATTGTTATACATTTTCATATTGTATATTCGTTCATTCGTTCATGGTGTTTGTATTCTCTGCCACTTTGACCTCAAAAATCTTATGCATCATATGAGAATAGATTTGTCGATCAGATTTGTAGTATTCCTCTCTCTCTCTCTCTCTCTCACTGACACTCTCTCTGACACTCACACACACACACACACACACTCTGTCATCTTTTGTGAATTGAATTGAAAATACTTGACAAAGGAACCCTCGTGTCTTGTTTTATTTGAAAATGAATCATACAATTATTTTGTTAGTGTAATGAAGGCGTATATTGAAGGCGTGAGATTAAGGTAGAAATGATGTTAGAATCTATGATAGAATGTGATAAACTGAAAGGTATTCAATGTAATGAAAGAATAACACAAATGGTTTAAACAAAGAACTAGGTTCCCTGTGTGAATTGATACATTTGATAATAGGATGAAGTAGTTAATTAAATTGGAAACGTGTGTAAATAGCTCATATTAGATAGTTTGAGGTAATTGGCTGAAAATCCTGTTTGATTTAGGCTTTATACTAGTCATTGGTGTAACAAGTATATAATATTAAGGGAAAATATGTCACTGGTGAGGTTAAAACCATTTCGGAATCCGCAACTTTACATTTAAGTTACTCATACCAGAAATTAAGTGACTCCTAGTATGAATGATAATCACACTAACTGATTGCTGGGTAATAGTAAATGTTACAACTGATTGGCTTTTGGTATTGATTGAATTCTACTAATCAAGTAATGGCATCAATGTAACTTAAGCGCTTCACCATTGTAAGCACCTTACTCTTTGTTGGGTGAAAGTTTTTTAGTTAACATCACTGGCTGCATTGGATTAGATGATCACTTTAAACAAGGAAGTACTAGACAGCTATTTTGTCTTCATTTAGGATTGGAGATATTGTGCGTCATTAGTAAGTAGCTAGCTAACACCTTATGTGGTTGATCTTCACTGGTGAAATCTCACTGGAGTTCCGGAGAGATGATTATGGGATACCGTAAGTTATATCAAGTTAAAAATGCAGACTGTTGGATAATGATTAGGTGGTCTGAAGGTTAAATACTATCTCAGTGAACTGAAAGTCCCGTATTCAAGCTTTGCTATGGTCGTGGGTTCACACTGTTTAGAGATCTCATTCGACATACATCATCAACATTGATGGTCTACAGTAGTATCCTGGAATCTATCAACTTATTCAAATGAATAAACTGATGTGTTTGATTGAATAAATTAATCTAAAGTAATTCGAAGTTAACAATCAGTTCTCAGAACAGTGGAATCAGCAAAATTCAAACAATACTGATAAGATGGTATTAATATTTTTAATACCTTAATGTAGCTTAAAGAGTATAGGGGTTTGGGAATATCGTAGTATTTCCACAGTGGAATTCTCGAGTCGATCTAAACTGGAGCATCATTAAAAACCTGGAAGCACTAGACGGCTGTTTTGTTCTAGTATGAGACTCCTTAGTAGTGTGCATCCAGGATTCGGCACGTGAGACTCGAACCCAGAACATTTAGTCTCATAAGCGAACAGCTAAACACTAGACCACTAAACCGACATCCAACGGTGTTAGTGTTTAACTTTAGTCGATCCATGATCTTGCTCAACTCTTCATCTATTGTCTGAGGTGAATAATTGTCTAACACCCAACATGAATTGGACTCCATTGGTGACGGGTTCTCACTAGAACTGCACGAGTTACATCTTGAAGCTATCTTCAATCAATCCACCATTTTCCATATTTTTCGATGGAAACTTCTCCCACACACAACAGGGTTGAATTTCATTAATCACAACTTTTCACCAGAACTCCAGAAAATTCCTCTCTCAGTAAGTCACTAGTGACCACGGGAGACTTACTCATGAACTCATTAATATTACTAACTAGGTTGAAGGGTCTTCATCCAGGAAAAGTATGACGTCTCATGGTGAAAACCTACATTTATGAGTCACATGACCTCATCAGATATATCCTTGAAAATCATTTCTACGATCAAACTATTCAATTCAAGAGGAGCTCAGAATAATAACTTATGCACTACAAAATTATTAACAATCCATGTTTTCGAAACTGAACTATGTGTAATTATCTCAATCCTACCAAAAAATTATTCAGACATAACTTTATATAGTTCAGCGATAATGCTCATGAATATAACATTAATTGATGTCATTTTGAGAGTTGGATTCATGAGTCATAATCATCATATGCTCACTAATCACTAGCTTCAATATGTAACTCTTGCAGTTCTAGTGAGAAACTGTCATCCGTAAAGTTCAATTCATGTCGAGTGTAAAGCAATTATTCACCTCAGATAATAGGTGAAGAGTTTAGCAAGATCATGGATCGATTGAAGTTAGACACTAACATCGTTGGATATCAGTTCAGTGGTTTAGAGGTTAGCTGTTCGCTCATGAGACTAAAGGTCCTGGGTTTGATTCCGCAAGATTGCGCAAGATCGTGGATACACGCTGCTTAAGATTCTCATACTATGACAAAGCAATTATCTGATGCTTACATGTTTTTAATGATGATCTAACTTAGATCAACTCATGAATTCAACTATTAAAATTGTTACTTTACTTACTTGCTTACGCCTGCTACTCCCAATGGAGCATAGGCCGCCGACCAGCTTTATTAAAATTGTTACAATCTCCATAAGTTTCAACGAGTAGAAAACATGGATCAACATGAACATTTCTATCGATTACATTCAAAACAGCTAACATTATCCAGTCAACTTATCTTGAATGATATTTATTTAATTTATTTATTTAAACACACAAATATTGGTAAAAAGGGGCACCAGATACATATGCGCCTCACAAATCTCATTTGATTTGTGCGAGAGCTGTGATACTACCCGATTGCCCAGACCGAAACAGGTGGTTTTATTAGGGGGCCACACACGGAACATTTGACCTAAAGGCCTAATCCACAAGGTAGTGGAACATTGCGATGAGATGCAGTCCCATGGTAGCCGGTGACCAACGACTGATTCATACGCCATTCGTTCCCTCAAGATACTGGATCCATGTGCACCATTGGCTTGGAACGAGGGTTTTCTAACTCCCCTAAGTGAACTTTCCGTGTCCACTAACCCAATTAAATCACCAGATATTCACCTTTTGTCCTCTCAATTTCTTAGACAGCACCCCCGCTACTGTGAGTATGACTTCCGTGACAAAAGCCTTATACGCGTGGCGATGTGAGAGCATTTCAAGAGGAAGATCGAATTCTCCCTACTCTCGACCGTACCAAGGCATTTAGAGATGATATAACATCACTATCATTATACGATTTTATCAAATAATAATAATGATAATAGTTGGATGATAACTAAATAGTAAGATAAGCAAACTGATTAAAAGTAGAATGTAAAAACAAAAAAAAAAAACATTATACAACTATGTTTAATTTTCTTATTAGAATACAATAAATAGTTTCTATCAATTCTAATAACGATTATCAGGTTGTATACATCAACTTGAAAACTGTTATTATTATTATTATTATTATTATTATTATTATTATTATTATTATTATTATTATTATTATTATTATTATGAATATTGATGTTGTCCTTCCCCCCCCTCTCACCCTTCCGGCTAATGAAATAGCATTACAATTTCTCCCTTCTTATACATTTCACTCTTTTTGTATATCCGTCTTTATTTTTCTTCTTATCTATTAACTCATAATTTCAAAAATTGTCAGTAAGTATATATATATATATATATGTATGTTTTCCTGGTTACTATGGTAACCAGGGGGAGAAAACCAACTTTGAAGAGAGGAAAATCACGAATGGAATAATAATAATAATAATAAACACCGTATTACTATAAGTATGATTATTAGTATTAGTAGGAGTATTATTGTCTTGAATATTTTGAGGCGCATATTCCCTCTCTCTCTCTCTGTCCGTCCGTCGTACACACTCTCTCTCTCTCTCTCTCACACACACACACACACACCGGGACTTACAAAGTTTTCCTCCGTAACTCTTCTATCTATCTAGTTTTTTTTTACATTAAAACTAGATCAACTATAATAATAATGTACTTTTTTGTTGTTGTTATACTATTCTGTCGTAAGATATAGTTTATATTTACCTTTATTACATAGAGATAGATATTCACGTGAAAGGATTACTTATACTTATTGTCTCATTTAATGAACGGATGTATCCGTCTAATTGTCTCAGAAGTAAGAATTAGTCTATACACCAAAAAAAGAAAGTAAATTAATTGAATATATATGGGTATATCAGTATACCTCCTAAATTCTTGCATGCATTAACGGGCTTCTTTTTTCATTGTCAAGATAGAATAAGATGAATGGGTACATATTATTGGATGTAAGTATGGAGTCATATCATGATAAAAAATAGAGATTAGTGGTATATGAAAGTACAACTCATGTTTGTTCAGTTCACATTAATATGATTCATCATCATCATCATCATCATCATCATCATCATCATCATCATCATCATCATCATCATCATCATCATCATCATCATCATCATCATCATCATCATCATCATCATCATCATCATCATCATCATCATCATCATCATCATCATCATCATCATCATCATCATCATCATCATCATCATCATCATCATCATCATCATCATCATCATCATCATCATCATCATCATCATCATCATCATCATCATCATCATCATCATCATCATCATCATCATCATCATCATCATCATCATCATCATCATCATCATCATCATCATCATCATCATCATCATCATCATCATCATCATCATCATCATCATCATCATCATCATCATCATCATCATCATCATCATCATCATCATCATCATCATCATCATCATCATCATCATCATCATCATCATCATCATCATCATCATCATCATCATCATCATCATCATCATCATCATCATCATCATCATCATCATCATCATCATCATCATCATCATCATCATCATCATCATCATCATCATCATCATCATCATCATGAAGTGAAACATTAAAAAACAGAGACAAATAGATGAATGAAGGAGACAAATTTTTGTCCGGTATTAGAATAATTTGATGATTATAGGAGCAATGATTATCAACACTCCTATTTATTTTTACTCTCTCTTTCTCTGTTTAATTCTATCTTTGAAGTTCAGTCGTTGAAACTCAAAATGGTGGTCTATCATTGATCGATTGTTAATTTCAATAAATTCTAGTAACCTCTATAACCGAAAACTGAAAATTATCATATGTTAACTGATGAATAGTTTCGAGAGGTAATTTTCGAAGTTCTGGTGCGAAATCTTGAGCAGCGGAGTTCAACCGTGTAGAGTTTGAGACAGTTACTCACCTACAACAATGGGAGTTTGTAGAGCAACTTCGTGGATTTGTCGAAGTTAAACATTAAAACCTCTAAATCTCAACTTAGTGACCTAGAGACTAAGCGTTCGCGCGAGACTGAAGATCCTGGGATCGAGTCTTGTATGTGCGGTCTTACACTAGAACGAAAAGTCCATTCAGAGCTTCCAGGTTTTCAATTACGGCCTAACTTAGGTCGTTCATGATTTTAACGAAATCCAATATCCTTCACAACCCCAAATTAAAAAATATTTTAAAAGCCTTTTATATATTCTCATGGCCTGAATCACCCACATATATTAGTTAGACCACCATTGGAAACCTGGATCCATTGGACAACCGTTTCGTCGTACTGTAAAGCTCCTCATGAGTTGGCGTCGGCGATGCCGCGTCTAGAAGCCAAAATAAAAACATTTGATCTCGTGTGCGCATGCGTTTACAAAATAATCCAGTAAGGAACTGGGGCTGTATACAATGATACTGACTCAGCTAATTCCAACGACACTATGATGAGACATATGCGTCCAACCAGGGAAATCCAACAACTTGTATCTAGGATTTTCCTTTCTATTTTTCGTCGAGTGCTATTCGTCGTTTTAACGTTTGTCTCAGAATCTCAGTATCGTATATTCTTTCGTATGTTCATTTTCCTTTCGCCGAGTTAGGGTCCGGTGTGTGACTCGCTCAACGAATGTCGTATCCACTTCCAGTGTATTTTCTTAATTTCCCCTCCAAATGGAAGCTGGTTTGTTCTCTCCCAAAGTAGGTCGTTGTTGGTGGACACTGAGTATATTGTGTAGACAATACTTACACTTTCTTGATGATAGTTGTAGTATTTCTCCGAGTCTCAGTTTCGTACGACAGAATTATGTTGATGTTTGCATTGAGAATCGTGACTTTGATGTTGGATGACAGTTGTTTCGAGTACTAGATGTCTCATAATTGTAGGAATGCTATTCTTGCTTTGCCAATCCGTCACTTCACATCTGCATCACATCCCCATTTATCGATGATGTTGACCTGATACGTGAAACTTTTCAATATTACCACCACAGCTTCTATATAGAGTATGATTTGTTTGAGATGATCTGTGTTTTATTCCAGGATCTTGCTTCTTATCAGTGAATGTAGAGGAATACTGTTTCAGACTCCGCTGCTACATTGTCTGTCTTCGAGTGCATTTGTTCTTGTGTATGCATTAGAAGGGATAGGTGATCTGTAAAATGAGAGTTGTCCAGTTATTTACAAAGTTTGTATTGTATTCGATGCTTCTTGTAAGATGTTGAAGTTTCCATGATCTAGTCAACCACCAGAAGAATTAGAAAGGGCGAGAGTAAGCAGTCTTCTTAAATCCACGTGTAGCTCTTCCAAAGTTACTTCCGGTCCCAAGTTCGAGTAAAGAAGAAGGTTTGGGCATTATGTCAGCAACCCCATCCCGTCGAAAACAACCTTACTATTAAAGCATTAATCAGAATATATGTAATGATAGTTCATAAATAATTCCTAGCATTTACCATTCATTTATTCTTCTTTCAAATATAACAAAGAGTTCCTTGTCTCTCACATCTTTAAAACATATACGCTTACACTATGATTATAAGTGTCGAATTAAGGGTTTCCCTTTTTATTTAATAAATCTCAGGTATGAAACAATGAAAGCCTCACGACCAAACTATCCAGCTCACAGAGCAAAACTTCACCCAAATCATCCACCTGAGCTACAAATTTTCTTCATTATCTCAAAGTAAAAGTTAGTGTTTGAAATGAAATCTTGAATATAAACTATTCACTTACATACAATACTCGTTCACTAAATGAACGAAAAATTATCCGAAAATAGTTGATATCGCACACATGTTGAACTGTGTAAAATGAATGTGTTACAAATAATTATCAGTATGGGATTGTGAAGATTGTTAAGTTTTTGATTGAGATCATGAATCGATTGGTGTTAGATCACCACTAAAAACCTGAAAGCACTGGACGACTGTTTCGTCCTGTGATGAGACTCCTCAGTCATTCATGGATCGATGGAAATTAAACCTCAACACTATTCGATGTCGGCTGAGTGGTCTAAAGGTAAAGCATGTGTGCGCAAGACTGAAGGTCCTGCATTCGAGCTCCTCATGAAGGATCATGAATGAACACTGCTGAGGAGTCCCATACTATGACGAAACAGCCGTTCAGTGCTTCCAGGTGTTCAATGATGGTCTAACACCAATCGATTCATGATCTCAGCCATTACAAATTCACAGACATACATCTAATTCTGATATCTGTCTAAGTTAATTATCAATATATAAGCTTACGTTTTCTTTCATCAAGTCAATACATGTATTCATATAGTTCATTGAAAAGAATTCTTTGTATTTTCAAGCGAGAAAAAAGAAAAGAAGGAATGTTTTACAACATTTTTTCATGGTTAATTAAACTTCCTACTGATCATTACAAACAATTTACAAGTTGTAACAAGACTTGACAACATAAATGAGTATCATATCAATGTAAAACATATAACCAAAGATTTGTTAAATATAATATGACACTAAGAACAGATGGATAGTAGCTAGCAGTGGAATCCAGGACAAGGTGCGCTTCGTCCTATTTCGGACTCGTCAGCTGGATGTACCTGCATCTCAGACTTGTTGATTTTCACTCTTGGACTCGAACCCAGTAACTTTCACTTCAAACTCCACCGCGTTATCCACTCGACCACTGAGTCCTGATAGCCATTTGCTTGTGCAATGGGGTGGAGTTTTTAAATTCACTTAATATTGTTTGTTTGAATCTTCCCATTGATGTTTAGGACTGCAACTGGTTAGTCTCACATTGGCATATGTGCATGCTGACGAGTCCCAAATAGGATGAAACGCGTGTTAAACTGGATTTCACTGCTAGCCACTATCCATCTTTGCTTATAATACTTGTGAATTAAGGCTATATCGAGGCAATACACACAGTATGCATATATGCTAATAAGAGATTGACCAGTTGCACTCCTAGACATCAATGGGAAGATTCAAACAAACAATACTAAGTGAATATGACTCTATTGTAAATTAGAAATTAGACGGAAAAGCTCAGTATGGTAGAACTGTCTTGACGCTTGTATAGAAGATTTTGACTTTGATATTGGTTGATAGTTTCTTATTGTACCTTACTCTTCCAGATTTCCTCATATGCTCCCTTAGAACATAGCATATCCGCAGACCTGGCGTGAGCCGTTAAATATTCCTATCTCAACAAGAGATTTACTGCTACGGAAATTTCAGATAACTAATAGGTCTGCACACCACATTTTTTGTCAGTATTAGTTCAGATGCTAAAATAATTTCTTCAGTCATTTTTGATGAATTCTTCGTCCAGTTTATGAAGCAATTATCGTTCACTCTAATATTCACTATGTATCGTAGGCATAGATTGAAATATGATTATAGAGATGGCATACGATAAGCTAACATTAACATTACTCCAACTTGAAGCTATATTTGAGGCTAGATCCAGAGTGCTCTATCAGCGAAAAGAAGGAGTTGACATACATGACCTTGGTCACCACTCAGTTATTAATCAACCGTAAAATATCTCTTGACCTTACAATACCTTACTCGCAGCCCTGACTGTCTATTGGTACCCAATTTAGCTATGAAACTGCGCGACACATGATCAAATTCACAAGGGAGGATCGGTAGTCTTTCAAGACTGAAGTTACATCTTGCCAAACAGCACGAAACCGAGGTCTACTAATAATAAGTAGTCCTATATTAGTACAAGACAACCGTTCAGTGTTTATCCTAGTTTTCAGTTAAAAGCTAAGTTGAAAGATACTGTTGAAACTGTAATCTTATCATAAAATTAATCAATTTTATTTAACATCAAGAAGCATTCTAATGTACTTACCCTTTATTCTAAACAAATGATTAACCAGGATGGAAATTGCGGTTAATTCAAATGATAGTCTGTAAGACACAGTAATCGCTTGAATGATTTCGAAGTGCTTAACTTAATCATACCCATAATCAAGTTTACCCTAGAATCTTCAAAGTTTTGGATTACTTGCCCTCAAATGTCCTGGTACGACCAAGATTGGGTAGAGTCCGCTCTTTCACTCTCTTAGAATGCTCTCACATGGCTATGAATGCACAGTCACTGTCAGGGAAGTCATAATCACTGTATTCTCACCATACGGGTGTCGTTCACGATATTGAGAGAAAGAAAAGTGAATGTCCTACGCTTTAACCGGATTGACTAAGCACCAGCCTTGAACTCCCAACCGTTTAATTGAGTTAATTGAGTATCATTAATCTTTATAAAAATTTGAGGTATGTAACAAATTGTACAACTCCGCCTGTAGCTCTTCTAGAGTTACTGCCGGTCCCAAGCCCGGGTAAAGGAGGAGGGTTGGGCATGGGGTTAGCGACCCCATCCCGTAGAAAAGCTAACTCGCTAAAAAAACTCTAACCAGAAAAAATAATCCAAACCATTTAAACTCTGCCCTGGGAGTTGAAGGAATAATGACGTCTCATGATGAAAGCCGAAATTCTTCGGAAGTCACGAGACCGATGCACCTTCTAACAACCAGAGCAACACTCTTTATAGGTACATGGAACGTCCGGACAATGTGGGAAACAGGAAAGACCAGCCAAATAGCAATGGAAATGAGGAGATACAACTTGGCAGTACTCGGAATCAGCGAAACCCATTGGACACAAACTGGACAACAAAGGCTAGGTACAGGAGAGATGCTGCTGTACTCCGGTCACGAAGGGGAAAATGCGCCACACACTCAGGGAGTTGCTCTAATGCTGTCCAGAGAAGCACTTGTGGGATGGGAATCTCATGGACCCAGGATAATCAAAGCATCATTCAGAACAAAGAAGCAAGGGATCACAATGAATGTTATCCAATGTTATGCACCCACCAATGATAGCAACGACGATGATAAAGATCAGTTCTATGAAAGGCTGCAATCAATTATGGAGAAGTGCTCACGAAAGGACCTCACCATCCTTATGGGAGATCTAAATGCTAAAGTTGGAGTGGACAACACAGGATATGAAGATGTAATTGGACGACATGGACTAGGAGAGAGAAATGAAAATGGGGAGAGACTTGCACATCTGTATCAACAAAAAATTCCGAAGATCAATGGAAAATGTGAGAACCCGGAGAGGAGCTGACATAGCTTCAGATCACCACCTGGTTGTGACCAAGATGAGACTGAAGCTAAAGAAACACTGGACAACTGGACAAACAGCACTACAAAGGTTTAATACAGCCTTCCTTCGAGATACTGACAAACTCCATGAATTCAAGATTACTCTCAACAACAGGTTCCAAGCTCTACAGGATCTACTGAAAGAACAAGAAACTACTTTGGAGGACAACTGGAAAGAGATAAAGGAAGCACTAACTTCAACGTGTCAGGAGGTTCTTGGTCCTAAGAAGCACCATCACAAGGAATGGATCTCTATGGGAACCCTGGACAAACTTCAAGAAAGGAAGAACAAGAAACTAGCAATTAACAACAGCCGAAAACGAGCAGAGAAAGTCAAAGCACAAGCAGACTACGCAGAAGTAAACAGAGAAGTGAAGAAAAGCATTAAAGCCGACAAGCAGAAATACATGGGAGAACTAGCAACGGCGGCGGAAAAAGCTGCAAGAGAAGGCAACATGAAACAACTATATGATACAACGAAGAAATTGGCAGGGAGATATAGCAAACCAGAGAGACCAGTCAAAGACAAAGAAGGAAAGACAATCACTGAGATTCAGGAACAGAGGAAAAGATGGGCAGAATACTTTGAGGAACTGCTGAATAGACCAGCCCCATCGAATCCACCGAACATCGAAGCAGCCCACACAGACCTTCCAATAGATGTCACTCCACCAACGATCGAAGAAGTCAAGATGGCCATCAGACAAATCAAAAGTGTGAAGGCGGCAGGACCTGACAATATACCAGCAGAAGCACTGAAGTCAGACATTGAAATAACTGCAAACATGCTTCACCTTCTATTCAAAAAGATTTGGGAAGAGGAACAAGTGCCAACGGACTGGAAAGAAGGATATCTCATCAAGATACCAAAGAAAGGAGATCTGAGCCAATGTGAGAACTACAGAGGTATCAGTTTGTTATCAGTACCAGGAAAAGTTTTCAACAGAGTGCTGCTGAATCGGATGAAAGACGCAGTAGACGCCGAACTTAGGGATCATCAGGCTGGATTCCGTAAGGATCGGTCGTGCACAGACCAGATTGAGACACTACGGATCATCGTTGAACAATCAGTTGAGTGGAACTCATCACTATACGTCAACTTCATCGACTATGAGAAGGCGTTTGACAGCGTGGATAGGAGAACATTGTGGAAACTTCTTCGACTCTATGGAGTTCCTGAAAAGATTGCCAACATTATCCAAAACTCATACGATGGATTACAGTGCAAAGTGGTGCATGGAGGACAGCTGACAGATGCATTTCCAGTAAGGACCGGAGTCAGACAAGGCTGTCTACTCTCCCCATTCCTCTTCCTTCTAGTGATTGACTGGATTATGAAGAATTCGACATCTGAAGGGAAATACGGAATACAATGGACTTCTCAGAATCAATTAGATGATTTGGACTTCGCAGATGACCTAGCCCTCCTCTCTCATACACACGACCAAATGCAGATGAAGACAGCAAATGTAGCAACAGCCTCTGCATCGATAGGCCTCCACATTCACAAAGGAAAAAGCAAAATTCTCAAATGCAACACGGAGAACACCAACCCAATCACACTTGATGGCGAAACTCTGGAAGAGGTGGAAACATTCAAGTACCTGGGGAGCATCGTTGATAAACAAGGAGGATCGGATGCAGATGTAAGGGCAAGGATTGGCAAAGCAAGGGCAACATTTCTACAATTGCAGAACATATGGAACTCAAAACAACTCTCAACCAATTTCAAGGTCAGAATCTTTAATACGAACGTCAAGACAGTCAGTCATACTGTATGGGGCTGAAACGTGGAGAACTACTACGGCCATCATCAGGAAGGTACAAGTATTTATAAACAGTTGTCTACGCAAAATACTTAACATCCATTGGCCGGATACTATCAGCAACAGCGTTTTATGGGAGAGGACAAACCAGCTTCCAGCTGAAGAGGAAATAAGGAAAAGACGTTGGAAGTGGATCGGACATACATTAAGGAAATCACCAATGTGCATCACGACTCAATCCCTAACTTGGAATCCGGAAGGGAAGCGGAAAAGAGGAAGGCCAAAGAACACACTACGCCGGGAAATAGAAGCCGATATGAAAAGGATGAATAGCAACTGGAAAGAACTGGAAAGGAAGGCTCAGGACAGAGTTGGATGGAGAATGCTGGTGAGCGGCCTGTGCTCCTCGACGAGGGGTAACAGGCGTAAGTAAGTAAGTAACAAATTGTACGTATCTAACTATATTTCTTTACTGAATTGCATAACTGTGATAAATAGATTCACCAGTATAATGTCAGAATGGAATTTATTGAAATCTATGCCCATAAGTTTGAATGTTAACAGTCTCAACCAAAAAAATAAGAGATCTAAACAACTAATACATGTGAATCGAAATCCGCTTCTTTGCACAAATCAAATCCCTTTTAGACTCAGTAGGCAAGTAGATAACGCGGAGGTTTCCGAAGTGGGCGATACTGGGTTCGAGTCGTAGTATGAACATCAAATCTAGGATGTAGGTATATTCAGCTGAAGAATCATAAATAGGACAAACACACACATACTAGATTCCCCTGTTAGCCACATTTGTTATCTGCTAAAAATGGTTGTGACTTAATTGCAATATCCAGATAATCCGTACACGATGCATGCATACCAAAAGAGACCGATCATCTGCAGTCCTAAACATCCATGAGAAGATCGAAATAGCCCATGGAGGGGCTACAGGTGGAGTTGTTTGTCTACCACTGAGATCATAAATTGTTTTATTCATTTTATACCATGAATTCATTTCTCCCTCTAATCGTTTTCTTTTAAATCACTAAATCCTACTGACTATACTAAATCGATGACTTATTTACATACACCTGTTACTCCTCGTAGAGGAGCATAGACCTCCCATTAGCATTCTCCATCCATACCTATCCCGGACAATCCTTTCTAGTTCTTTCCAGTTGTTCTTCATCCTTTTCAAAATGAAAGTTGGTGCTTTGCAATGAAATCCTCAATGAATATTATACACTTACATACAATATTCATTCACTAAATCACTAAAAAAATTGTCCGAAAATGCTTGATACCGTACACATACTAAAGATTGTACAACAGATACACTAAAAATCCACTAACACATTATCGCATCACATTTTAAAATGTTTATTTTAGGATTTTCATAGTTGAAATCGTGAGTCAATTGAAGCTAGACCACCATGGAAAATCTGAAAGCATTGAACGGCTGATTCGTCCTATTTTGAGACTCCACAGCAGTGCGCATCCACAATTTCGCCTCGTGAGATTCGAACCCAGGACCTACCGGTCTTGCGCCAAAGCAATTAACTAATAGACCACTTTGCCGGCATCCAACGGTGTTAATGTCACCGATTTCACCAATCGTCTCCAGTGAGTTGATATCTTCCAACAGACCTGGTTGAACTCCACTGGTTACTGCTTCTCACTAAAACTCCAAGAAATTCTCACTGCTGAGGAATCCCATAATAGGACGAAACAGTCGTCCAATGCTTCCAGGTTTTCCATGGTGGTCTAGCTTCAACTCACTCATGATTTCAACTATATATAAGAATGAAAAATTGATACCATACACATATTAAATAGTGTAAAACACAGACACTACAAATCCCATGACATTTTAAAATGTGTTAAGATCAACATCTTTCTAAGTAAATAGTTGCTTTCTTCTTTCTTTTAAAAAAAGAGAAAAATCGTCTCTCAGTACTTCCCAATTGAAACATCTAACTAAAGGTCATCAGACAAAATTCCTGTTATCTTTTATCATTCCAATTGAAATGATATATGTCATTCAATGGAAGTAATTGTTCTTCTCTCTCTTACTTACTTGCCTACTTACTTGCCTACTTACTTACTTCTTCTTTCTCTTCCTCTCCCTCTCTCAGTATATATGAATATTCATACTATTTGACTAGACAAAACTACTATTAATGATCTTTATTACTGATAGGATGAAACTGACTGATAGAGTATACCAATGAATAAAACTAACCTTGAGACTTTTGAAGTGAAAACAACCAACGACAAAAAAAGAGAAATTTTTTTTTAAAAGACTTAAAGTAAAACAGTAGCCTTTGTTTAGATTAAACATGTTATCATAAATGAAATAAAGAGTGGTTGCTCAATTTCGTGGATTGGTTGAAGTTAGACATTAACACTGTTGGATGTCGGTAAGCTCAGTGGTCTATCGGTTAAGTGCTCTGGAGCAAGACTAGTAGATTCTGGGTTCGAATCTCACGAGTGCGGGATCGTGGATGCGCACTGCTGAGGAGTCCCATAATAGGACGAAACGGTCGTCCAGTGCTTCCAGGTTTTCCATGGTGATCTAGCTACAATTGACTCATGATCTTAACACTATAAAATTACTAAAATTTCTATAAAACCCATTCTGAAAATAAAGAATAGGTAAAATTGAAGTGTTATGTAGTTGGAGATAGTCTGAAGGATACTTTGAATGATTTGAGTGATATACAAACTGTCACTTGTTAGTAAGGTGTATATGTAATCTTGATGGAAGTCTTGATCGATGTGGAAGTTAAACCTTCGCCACCGAATTCCACATCCTAAGACATTATTATTGAATTGTCTGATTTGAAACTAACATTTTGTAGTATAGTGATATTAATGGTTGATGATTTGGATGATATGGACTCGAATCCCATAACTTACTTACTTACGCCTGTTACTCCCAATGGAGTATAGGCCGCTGACCAGCATTCTCCAAACTACTCTGTACTGGGACTTCCTTTCTAGTTCTATCCAATTTTTGTTCATTCTTCTTATATCTGTTTCCATTTCTCGGTGTAATGTGTTCTTTGGTCTTCCTCTTCTTCTTTGGCCTTCAGGACTCCATGTGAGGGCTTGTCTTGTGATGCAGTTGCGTGATTTCTTCAATGTATGTCCTATTCACTTTCATCCAGCACTTCTTCCTGATTTCTTCGTTCGTTAAAATCTGGTTTTTCTCCAAATCCCATAACGAATGAGAATTTCCTTAAAACTATAGGCAAACCTTATTACGAATGGATGTTAAATAGAGCAAAGCCTAGGTCAATATCAGGGTTTCTTTCCCACTATTTCCATCCCCTTAAAATATCAATATAGTTCAAACAACTTTGAGTCACTTGGGCTGGTGGACACATTATAACTTGATCAATGTAATTCGATCATAACTAGCCATTATAATGATCACTACTTCGTGATCATTTATTTATGACTACCAACAATTTGTCAACAACAATAGTTAATATTAGAAGCTGAAATTATTATGTGTTCCAAACATTGTCACGAATTATATTTATCAGAAGTAATCACTGTGTAACTATTCCCAGATGACACTGAGTTATGCTGGTCCCAAAATGCAATCAATCTGACTAGCAATGGAATTAATTACACGGATTTCATCTAGTTTGATTGTCATCAGATAGAGTTGATGTTCATACTTGGACTCGAACCCCGTACTGTTGAAGTTAATGAATTCAGTAGCTCAGTTGATAAATTGTTTGATTTTAACCAGAAAAGTACTGACTTTAGGTTTCAGTATAAGCATAAACCCTGGGATGTAGGTACATCCATCTGGTGAGTCTCAAATAGGCCAAAATACAAATCGTGGCCTCGATTTTTAGCCACATATCAAATACAATAAAGCTTACTGTAAAAATTCATTTCATACTGTTCATTTGAATCTTCCCATTGATGTTTAGGACTGCAATTGATCAGTCTCTTATTGGCATATGTGCATACTGCGTGTATTACGTATTCAACCAAGCAATACCAAGTGAATTTAAACTTCACCTCATTATACAGCAAGTGGCTATAAGGACTCAGTAGCTATGTGGATAACGTGATGACGTTGTATGCGAACGGTACTGAGTTCGAGTCCCAGAGTGAACATCAACTCTGAAATACAGGTACATCTAGCTGATGAGTTCTAAATAGGATGAAATGTGCGTCCTGGTTTCCACTGCTAGCCACTATCCATCATTGTTCATAACACTTACTGTGTTTTTAATACTGTTAGTCACCGATATAATGCAATCAGTAGGATTTAATGATTTTAATGCAAAAAGATTGGATAGAGAAGTGAATTCATAGTATTCAGTGAATAAAACAATATGGAAATTTATGAACTCAGTGGTAGACAAACAATGAATGGATATATCCTCCTTCCGTAATATCACATGCAATGTTTTGAGGTGTAAAGTGATTGAAGGTAGTCGAAAGAATACATAAGACTCATGTTTCATGATATTTGATCTTTGGTAGTACATTTATCCTCAGTACTGTTTAGGATCAACCGATACCCAAATAACATAGTGGTAAGGTATTTGACTATTAATCCTGGTGACATGGGATCAAATCCACTAGGGAGAATCAATTCCCTCACAGAATGATGTAATCATCTTTGAGCTACATCTTGGATGTGTATGCATCACAGAAATGCATTTAGTGATACTCTTCAGCTTTCCAGATCAAAATGAGCTGAAGTTTCGATCCATTATATGATTAATAATTAGTCCACTGCTCAACGCAGTACAATATGTTGAAGATTAGATTCATGTGTTGATTAAACTTGCTCTTGTTTTTCTGAGCTGAATATAATCAAAATCTATCTATGGAAATTGGAAAACACAGTTTTGATTCATGTTCAGAAGTGAAAATATCAGAGTTTCAGATCACTTGATATACTTTTTCCCACTAGACTAATTAGTAAAATCTTTATTGACTTATTTATGTATTTGAACACATAAATATTAGTACAAAGAGGCACCAAATACATATGCGCCACATAATTCACTTGATTTGTATGTGGACTGTTGCACTGCCCGGATGCCCAGATCGAAGCAGGTGATTTTCTTAGGGACCACACTCAAAGCCTTCGACCTACATATCTAATCCACAAGACAATGGAGCAATGTAAGGAGATATAGTCTCATGGTATTCGGTGACCAACAATTAGTTCATACGCCATTTGTTCCTTCAGAATACTTCAGCTCATGCCCACCATTGGTATCGAATGAGGGTTTTCCAACTCACCTACGTGGACCCTTCATACACACCAACCCGGTTAAAGTGTCGGACATTCGCTTTTCGTTCTCTGAATTACGTAAACAACACCACTTTGGAGAGAATGCAGTGAGTATAGCTTCCCTGACAGTGACTATATACATATGGCCATGTGATAACATTTTAAGAGAGAGTGAGAGAGTGGACTCTCCCCACCTTCGGTCATACCAGGGTATTTGGGAGCGCAACAGTTATCTGATACCAATGAAAAACAATCATAGTTTAGATAGTCTATCTATTTATTTGAGGTTATAGATGAGATCATGGGTCAGTTGAAGCCAGACCACCATGGAAAACCTGGATCGTGGATGAGCACTGCCGAGGAGTCCCATAATAGGACGAAACGGCCGTCCAGTGCTTCCAGGTTTTCCACAGTGGTCTAGCTTCAACTGACTCATGATCTCATCTATAAAATTAGAAAAATCTCCACGAAACCCTCTTCTGATAATGATCGTATGCTCACTAGTGACTGGCCCCATGAGGAAATTCCAGGAGTTCTAGTGAGAAGTCGTGACCAGTGGAGCTAATCCATGTCGGATCGAGACAGGTATGGAAGATGGCCACGCAATTTTGTGGATTGGTTTAGGTTAGACATTAACACCGTTCGATGCCGGCAGGCTCAGTGGTCTATCGGTTAAGTGCTCGCGCGCGAGACTAGTAGGTCTTGGGTTCGGACGCTCGCGAGGCGGAATCGTGGATGCGCACTGCTGAGGAGTCCCACAATAGGACAAAACGGTCGTCCAGTGCTTCCAGGTTTTTCATAGTGATCTATCTTCAACTGACTGATGATCTCAACTATATAAAATTACAAAAATCTCCACGAAATCCCCTTCTGATATTTGAGACTACTTGAAATTCACTTCTACAAAACAATGTATACATGATACATGTATATATATCCTGTTATTTACATTAATAATTTTAGAAGGAATGAATAGACTACTTAAAAAGTGTACATTAAAACCAAAAAAATATAATCCGGTCCATTTATATCAATATTTTTATTCATATTACATAACTTATTCAAATCTTTATTATTCACCTAATATAAGTCCAATTCACTTATAAGACCCTATCTTGTCTAATATATATATAGGGTTACATTAATAGGTAAGGATTATCCCTTTTTTTAATGTACATTAAAGAGGTTAGTGATTAAAAAAATAAAAAAAATACATTCCATCTGACTACATTAAAATTTGTTTTAATATATCATTGTATTTAAACCCCAATTTCTAGACTGTTGCCTTTTATTTTGTTTAACTAAAGATAATAATATTTAATAGTATTTTATGATGGAAGTTTAGTGTTGAAATGAATGGTACTGAGTTCGAGTCCCAGAATGAACAACATTGATGAATGGTTGCTTAGATTTCGTGGATTAGTTGAAGTTAGACATTAACACTGTTGTATACCGGCTCAACGGTCTATCGTTTAAATGCTCTGGCGCGAGGCTGATAAGTCCTGGGTTCAGACGCTTGAGAGGCGGGATCGTAGAAACGCACTGCTGAGGAGTCACACAATAGGATGAGACGGCCATCCAGTGCTTCCAGGTTTTCGATGATGATCTAGCTTCAATTGACTCATGATCTCAACTATATAAAATCACTAAAATCTCCACAAAAACCCCCTTCTGATAATATATTTAAGATTGCATTAATAAAAAGGATTATTGTTTCTAATGTGCATTAAAGAGGTTAGTGATTAAAAAAATATAAAAAAATACATTCCATCTGACTACATTAAAATTTGTTTTAATATATCATTGTATTTAAACCCCAATTTCTAGACTGTTGCCTTTTATTTTGTTTAACTAAAGATAATAATATTTAATAGTATTTTATGATGGAAGTTTTGTGTTGAAATGAATGGTACTGAGTTCGAGTCCCAGAGTGAACTTCATCTCTAAGATGCAGGTACAACTAGCTGATGAGTCTCAAGTAGGATGAAACGCTCATCTTGGATTTCATTACTAATCATCATCCATTTTTGCTTATAATACTTGTGAATTAAGGCTACATTGAGGCGATCCGTACAGGATGTACATATGCCAATAAGAGATTGATCAATTACAGTCCTATACATCAATGTGAAGATTCAAGTAAACAAAACCAAGTGAATTTAATTAACTTTTGTTTCTAACTTTCTATTATCGTCTACTTATGACGATAGTTTGAATCTTTTGAGTCAGAGTTTAATGATAGTGAGAAGTGGTATCTATCTATTACAAACAGTTACCCAGATCCTCAATTCCTGATATCGTGAGATCATCATAAACCATAACTCCTTAATAGAATTTTTCAATTCAGTCAGTGGTATGAGAATGATTTTTATTTAATTAGATGTGTAATGATTAGCTAACATTACGAAGCCAACGAAACATTAAAGGATAGAAGGACTAAAATACTAACAATATAACACTCAAAGCTGAACAATGTAATGAAGCCAAGTTATGTTGGTTATGATATGAGCAATATAGTAGTATTGAACAGGTGACGATCTTAATAGTTGAATTCATGAGTCGATTTAGGCTAGACCACCATAGAAAACCTGAACGTACTAAACGGCCATCTCATCCCAGTAGGGGACTCCTCATTAACGTGCATCAATGATCCGTCATGAAGGAGTCGAACCCTCAACTTTCGGTCTCGAGCAAGAACGTTTAACCTCTAGATCGTGATCAGTGGATTACAGCCCGTGTCAAGTAGAGACAAGTATTTACCTCAGACAGTGGATGAATGGTTTTGCATGATGATGAATCGACTGAAGTTCTAATCCAGCCCATCGGTCTAGAGGTTGAGCATGCATGCAGGATACCGAAAGTCATGGAATCAAGTCCCTCATAAGGAACCATGGATGAGCACTTCTGAGTTGTCCCATAATAGGACGAAACATCCATCCAGTACTTCCAAGTTTTTAATAGTAGTCTAGCTTAAATTGACTCATGAAGGTATTGGCGGCCTGTTTAAACATCTGGGCTACCTGTTCCTGTTATCTAGATATTTCAACAAGTTATCTGATTTCGTTTGTTTTAATACATCATTATGCCTATTAATCGCACAACCTATTCAAGTGCGTTTCTGAAAAGTGTAAGACCTTTCGCTGTAAAGGTTACAGAAGACTTATTCAGAGATATCGTGGTTTCTGGCAATATGCAGCGACAAGAATGTACATTATCCAGATCTCGATTGACTGGGCTGCTAACTTATAACCGGCGATCACCCAATACTTATCGTCAGAAAGGACGAAGAAGTAAGAAACGGAAACTTGTTGAAGTACTTTGTGCTGAGAATTCTATATTGTACCAAAAATATAATATTGAATAAAGTTAATAATAATAATAATAACTATTAATAAAGTCAATCAAGAAACAAAAGGTGTTTAAAAGCCTATCTGATAAAAACAATTTAGATTGAATAGTTCAAGTTTACTCCATCCATAGGTAATAGCTAACAATTTTAACTAATACCTTGATAGTAAGCACAAGGCAGAAGATAGGGACACGTTAACTTAACTATTATCAACAACTACACAATATATATCATCTGATTCATTTGAATGGTTAGTGTCGTTTTGGTCAATTGAATGTTACTTTATAAATTAATAGCTGATACTAACCAATCAGAAATTAGATTATCTAGGTGAAAGGTCAAACAAGATCAGTAATTAAAATCGATTGAAATTGACCAATCCCCTTATTTAGGATAAAATAGTTATGTCAGTTGTCGATGTGAAAAAATCTAAAAGTTCATGTGTTTAATTCTCTTTTTTATTAAAACGAAGAAATCTTCGTAAGCAGAGATGGATAGTGGCTAGCAGTGGAATCCAGGACGCGCGTTTCGTCCTATTTGGGACTTATCAGCTGGGTGTACCTGCATCTCAAAGTTGACGTTCACTCTGGGAGGAACTCGAACCCAGTACCTTTCGCTTCAAACGGCATCGCGTTATCCACATAGCTACTGAGTCCTTATAGCCACTTGCTTGTGAGATGGGGTGAAGTTTGAATTCACTCAGTATTGTTTGTTTGAATCTTCCCATCGATGCGTTAGGACTGCAACTGGTCAGTCTCTAATTGGCATATCTTCATCTTAAATAATTAAAATGATCATACAGATTTAGTAGTTAAACTCATGAGTCGATTAAAGATAGACTACCATGGAAAACTTGGAAGTACTGGACGGCCATTTCGTTCTATTATTATGAGACAACTCAGTAGTACGCATCCATGATTCCTCATGAGGGACTCGAACCCAAGAGCTCTGGTTTCACTCGCGAACACTTAACCTCTAGACCACTGAGTCGGCATCCAACGATGTTAATGTCTAACCTCAACCAATCTACAGTAATGCGTCACCGTCTACCATTATTTTCAGTCAGTAACTACCTCACAACAGACACGATTGAACTCCACTACTGAGGAGTGAAAGTTCAGAAAGAAATCCAAATCAGAAGAATATAATGACAGTTTAAAAATATGATTGAAATCGATGTAACTTGATTGATCTCAAACTGAAAGTCACACTAACTTGTATCTATTCAGTTGACAAGCATAAGATAATAAACAATGAAGACTTGATACAGAAAAGAAGTAAGAAATATACATGTGATTCAAGCCATGAACAAAGAGGTTATAAATCTACCTTTTGTAAATCAACGTTACTAGGGTGAGATACGGTTGACAACAGTATCACTCTGGATACATAAATTAAATGGCTTTGGCTGAATAAAAATGCAAATATCCGAATTGTATTCACGATCTAACAGGTGTTGAAAGATGACGTAAATGAGAACATATCTAAGTCTGAGTAGGATATTCTTAACAAGACGAATAAGAATACTTACTTACTTACTTACGCCTGTTACTCCCAATGGAGCATAGGCCGCCGACCAGCTTTCTCCAACCCACTCTGTCCTGGGCCTTCTTTTCTAGTTCTATCCAGTTCTTGTTCATTCTTCTCATGTCTGTCTCTATTTCTCGGCGTAATGTGTTCTTTGGTCTTCCTCTTCTCCTTCGACCTTCAGGATTCCATGTGAGGGCTTGTCTTGTGACACAATTGGGTGATTTCCTCAAAGTGTGCCCAATCCACTTCCAGCGCTTCTTCCTGATTTCTTCCTCCGCTGGAATCTGGTTTGTTCTCTCCCACAGTAACTTGTTGCTGATAGTGTCTGGCCATCGGATCCGAAGTATCTTGCGTAGACAGCTGTTAATAAACACTTGTATCTTCTGGATAATGGCTTTCGTAGTTCTCCACGTCTCTGCCCCATACAGAAGAACTGTCTTGACATTTGTATTGAAAATTCTAACTTTGGTGTTGGTTGACAATTGTTTTGAGCTTCAGATGTTTTTCAGCTGTAGGTATGCTGCTCTTGCTTTGCCGATCCTCGCCCTCACATCTGCATCTGATCCACCGTGTTCATCAATGATGCTGCTCAGATATGTAAAGATTTCCACATCCTCCAAAGCTTCTCCGTCAAGTGTAATTGGATTGGTGCATATTGTATTGTATCGGAGAGTCTTGCTTTTCCCTTTGTTTATATTGAGACCTACTGCTGCTGAGGCTGCTGCTACACTGGTCGTTTTCTCCTGCATTTGTTGTTGCGTTTGTGATAGAAGAGCCAGATCATCCGCGAAGTCTAAATCGTCAAGCTGCATCCTGCCTGTCCACTGTATCCCGTGCATTCCTCCAGATGTTGACGTCTTCATAATCCAGTCGATCACCAGGAGAAAGAGAAAGGGTGAGAGTAGGCAACCTTGCCTAACACCGGTCTTTACCTCGAACGAGTCGGTGAGTTGTCCTCCGTGGACGATTTGGCAGTTTAGTCCATCATAGGCGTTCCGTATGATATTTACTATCTTCTCAGGCACACCGTAGTGTCGAAGAAGCTTCCACAGTGTCGTCCTGTCCATGCTATCAAATGCCTTCTCGTAGTCGATGAAGTTGATGTACAGTGATGAATTCCATTCGATTGATTGTTCCACAATGATACGTAGAGTTGCGATTTGATCTGTGCACGATCTATCCTTACGAAATCCAGCTTGTTAATCTCGAAGTTGAGCGTCCACGGAATCCTTCATCCTGTTTAACAATACTCTGTTGAAGACTTTTCCTGGTATTGAGAGGAGAGTGATGCCTCTGTAGTTGTCGCACTTGCTCAGATCGCCTTTCTTTGGTATCTTGATGAGAAGTCCTTCTTTCCAGTCTGTTGGTACATGTTCTTCGTCCCAAATCTTACCGAAGAGGATGTGGAGTATCTTGGCAGTTGCTGTTACATTTGCTTTCAGTGCCTCTGCCGGGATGTTGCCTGGTCCCGCTGCTTTGCCACTCTTGATTTGTCTAATGGCCATGCTGATCTCTTCAATTGTTGGTGGGCCAATATCGATTGGGAGGTCTGTGGATGCTGCTTCGATGTTGGGTGGGTTCAGTGGAGCTGGTCGATTCAAGAGTTCTTTGAAGTGTTCTACCCACCTGTTTCGTTGTTCTTCAATATCGTTGATTACTTTGCCTTCCTTGTTTTTCACTGGTCTTTCTGGTTGACGGTAATTTCCAGCAAGTTTCTTTGTTGTATCATACAGTTGTCTCATGTTTCCCTCTCTTGCAGCCTTTTCCGCTGTCATCGCTAAATCTTCCACATATTTACGTCGGTCGGTCCTGATGCTCCTCTTCACTTGCTTGTTTGCCTCTGTGTATTCGGCTTGTGCCTTGGCTTTTTCTGCTCTTGTTCGGCTGATATTGATTGCTACCTTCTTGTTCCTCCTTGCTTCAATTTTATCCAGTGTACCAACAGTGATCCATTCCTTGTGATGGTGCTTCTTTTGGCCCAGAACCTCCTGACATGTTGAAACGATTGCCTCCTTGATACCTTTCCAGCTGCTCTCTATGGTGGTTCCCTCTTCATTGAGTAGGTTATGAAAGGCCTGGAACCTGTTGCTGAGGGCTATGTTAAATTCGTTGAGTTTGTCAGCATCTCGAAGAAAGGCCGTATTAAACTTTTGTGATGTTGTCCGCGCCATTGTCCAGTGCTTCTTGAGTTTTAGTTTCATCTTGGCGACCAGCAAATGGTGATCGGATGCTATATCAGCTCCTCTCCTGGTTCTCACATCCTCCATCGTCCTCCTGAACTTTTTGTTGATGCAGACATGGTCGATTTGATTCTGTGTAGTGTGATCCGGTGAAATCCAAGTGGCTTTGTGTATGTTTTTGTGTGGGAATATGGTGCCACCTATGACCAGTTTATTGAAGGCACATAGGTTTGCAAATCTCTCACCGTTTTCGTTCCTTCCTCCCAGTCCATGTTGTCCCATGACGTCTTCGTATCCAGTGTTGTCCTTTCCAACCTTGGCATTGAAATCTCCCATTAGAATGGTCAGGTCCTTGGTTGGGCACTGCTCGAAGATTGACTGCAGCCTATCGTAGAATTGGTTTTTAGCGTCTTCATCGTAGTCGTTGGTCGGCGGATAGCATTGGATGATGTTCATTGTAATGCCCTCTCTCTTTGTTCTGAAGGAGGCTTTGATGATCCTCGGTCCATGAGATTCCCATCCTATAAGTGCATTTTGTGCTTTTCTAGACAGCATCAGTGCCACTCCTTGTGTATGTGGGGCATTTTCTTCTTCATGACCGGAGTATAACAGAAGTTCCCCTGAAGACAGTCGTTGTTGTCCAACCTGCGTCCAATGTGTTTCACTGATTCCAAGCACTTCCAGGTTGTATTTCCTCATTTCCGCAGAAATTTGGAAGACTCTGCAGGTCTCCCACATTGTCCGGACATTCCATGTACCTATAAAAATTGTCGCTCTGGTTGTAAGAAGGTGCATCGGCCTCATGACTTCCGAAGGAACTCGGCTTTCATCATGAGACGTCATTTTTCCTTCTACTCCCAGGGCAGAGTTTGAATGGTTTGAATGAATTTTTCTGGTTAGCGTTTTTTTAGCGAGTTGATTTTCTACGGGATGGGGTCGCTAACCCCATGCCCAACCCTCCTCCTTTACCCGGGCTTGGGACCGGCAGTAGCCCCTGGAGGAGCTACAGGCGGAGTTACGAATAAGAATCCTTTTCCCCAATTCTCGTGATAATTGTACTTTGGTTTGTATATGTAAATTAGATGTGATCAGAGTTAACAATGAAGTCACTTTTCCACTTTCTAGAAACCTCCTGTATATTCATCAGGTGTTCAATTCCCTCTTGTAGAATATTGCATTTTTCTTAGAGATCTACCTTTATATCATTTCCAAACTTGATCAATAGTTCAATGCAAATATGATATACAAAGCCTATATGCCCTCTCTCAAATCACTGACAACGTACAAGCAGATGAATAAGAATTCACTTCTTTTATGACTAATCAATTTAAATTACATATAAATGTGTAGGACTGCAATCGATCAATCTCTTACTGGTATATGTACATCCTGTACGGATTATCTTGATAATTACCTTAATTCGCAAGCATTATAAGCAAAGATGGATGATTACTAGTAATGGAATCCAGGATGCATGTTTCGTCCTATTTGATGCTCGTCAGCTGGATGTACTTGCATCTCAGAGCTGAAGTCCACTTTGGGACTCGAACTCAATACTGTTAACCCCAAACGCCATTGCATTAGCCACTTAGCTACTGAGTCCTGATAACCACCTGTTTGTGCAATGGCGTGAAATTATGTTCACTTGTTGTTGTTTACTTGTATCTTCCCATTATTATTTAGGACTACTAGCCACTATCCATCTTTGTTTATAAAGCTTGTGATTTCAGCAATATCGAGGCAGTTCGCACAGGATGCATATGTGCATCGCATGGATTGCATTCCTAAACATCAATGAGAAGATTCAAGTAAACAATACCAAGTAAATTTGTAGTTTATAAAATGTCATCGGGCTTAAACATTATCTAACACTTACATTTATATGTTGTAAATCCACAGTAATTATATATTATCCAATACAACTCAGCATGATTATGTCCTGAACTGTTCAGAGTATTGAGAAGTATTAATATGTTAAATGATGAATCTTATGAGGTTATTGTGCATGTGATTAAGTTGTTAATGATTCACTGTTCTATCAGCCGACTTGTCATCCCTATCTATTACTCCAAAGCTAACTTCAGTGTTGGCTACTTACCGTAGTAAAATTTTGTCCAATTTGTAATATTTACTATTCTCATTTGTCCGTATGATAATTCTTCACATTTAAAGGGACTGTTCAAAGGTTCAAGTACTTATCAGTCAGTTCTTCAACTGAATATGTCACCAATGTTATCCATAAATTAATACATACATACATATAATGATCGAAAGACCATGGTCCTATTGATTAGTTCATTTTTCGAAGAAAAAACGTAGGACTATTATCATCTGAAATATCTTCTTTATGTTCACACTCAACAAAGGAATTCGAGTGAACCTATTCTTATCCGAAAATATGACATAATCATAGAAGAAGTCGAATTCACTGAACGTATAGATGGACAGATTAATTAAAATGTACATTATATAGATGAGATCATGAATCAATTTAAGCTAGACCACCATGGAAAACCTGGATGGCCGTTCTGTTCTATGGTGGGACTCCTCACCAGTGCGCATTCACGATCCCGCCTCGCGAGATTCGAACCCAGAACCTACCAGTCTCGCGCCATAGCACTTAGCCAGCATCCAATGGTGTTAATGTCTAACCTCAAAATGTACATTACTTCATTTACAAATTAATAACCATAGGTAATAATAGACTTTTCAACGAAGTTAAGGTATATCCAGGAAAAATAAAATAAATGTACGAATTAAGATTAAATAACCTGAAAATAACAAATTTATTTGTTATCTTCCTTTCATTTCCTTCTGTTAAATGTAGAATTATCCCAGTATCCATCATGATACTTACTTACACCTATGTGCTCCGCATCGAGTAGCATACGCCATCGACCATCATTTTTTATCTAACTCTATCCTAATCAATCCTTTCATATTGTTATCCATCCTTTTGATGAGTTGAAGGATCATCTTTCAAGAGAATTATGATGCCTCATGGTGAAAGATGTTATTCTTCCGAAGTCACGAGGCTGATATCCATTCTAACAATCAGGGCAACAATTATTATCCAACATGATATCTTCATAAATATGACGTTAAGAGAAACATGTTATATATATATATATATATATCATGATGATGAATTGTAATACATTCAAGATGCCCTGGTATGGCCGAGAGTGGGAAGAGTCCGCTCTCTCTCTCCAAATGCTCTCACATGGCCACGCGCATATAGCCTCTGTCAGGGAAGTCCTACTCACTGCCTTCTCGCCACACGGATGTTGTTTACGAAATTGAGAGGACGAAAAGCGAATGTCCGGTAGCGGCTTTAACCGGGTTGATGGACACGGAGGGTCCACCTAGGGGAGTTGGAAAACCCTCATTCCAAACCAATGGTGTACATGAGCCCCAGTATCCGGGGGGAACAAATGGTGCATGAATCAATCGTTGGTCACCGGTTACCATGGGACTGCATCTTTGCACGATGCTCCACTGCCTTGTGGATCACATCTTTAGGTCAACGGCTCTGGATGTGGCCCCCTGAGTAAACCACTTGCTTCAGTTTGTGCACCTGGGTAGTATCACAGTCCTCACACAAATCAAATGAGCTTTGTGTGGCCCATATGTATTTGGTGCCACTTTGTACCAATATTTATGTATTTAACTAAATCAATAAATAATATAACTTTAATTGAAAATTTTTAATTTAAAACTGGACGAGATAAAACCTTGACTCTTTTTTCTCTCTATTGATTGTCATTAGTTAGCTTCGCCCTAATTAATGATACAATCATTTCGTCAGTTTATTAAAATAGATTGGTCAAATAAGTATACATTGATTAAACATAATGTAATCTTAAGTAGTGACGTCATTTATAATAGTAGTACATGTTTTCTTTATGTAGATTTGTTGTTGTTGTTGAGAGGATATACTTCATGTAGACTTTATTGATAAAATAATTGGTTGAAGTTAGACATTAACACCGTTGGATGCCGGTTCAGTGGTCTATCGGTTAATTGTTCTGGTGCGAGACTGGTAGGTCCTGCGTTCGAATCTCGCTAGTGCGGGATCGTGGATGCTCACTGCTGAGGAGTCCCATAATAGGACAAAACGGCCGTCCAGCTCTTTCAGGTTTTCCATGGTGGTTTAGCTTCAATTGACTCATGATTTCAACTATGAAAATAAAATAATTTGTTGTGAAACTTTGAACCTTTAAAATGGACTAAGAATTATAGATTTTTCTCTGTCAACCAATAGCAAAGTCAGAATTTTCAATACAAATGTCAAGGCAGTTCTACTGTATGGGGAGGAAACTTGGAGAACTACGAAATCCATCATCCAGAAGATACAAGTGTTTATTAACAGTTGTCTACGCAAAATACTTCGGATGCGTTGGCCAGACACTATCAGCAACATTCTACTGTGGGAGACAACAAACCAGATTCCAGCGAGGGAAGAAATCAGGTAGAAGCGATTGAAGTGAATAGGACATACATTGATGAAAGCAGCTAACTGCATCACAAGGCAAGCCCTCACATGGAATCCTAAAGGCCAAAGGAGAAGAGAAAGACCAAGCAATGATAGTATTGTTTGTTGCACCAAATTTTCTTTGTAAAAATTACTGTTTATTGAGTAGTTTGTGAAGATTGCTTTATTTCATGAACTGGCCTCTGATAGAGAATTAGTCATTTGAAGCTGTTGTGCTTACTAAGAAATTTTAAGGCATCAAATTCAAAGGAGTGTTTATGTATACATGTATATACTGAGGAATGATGAATTAGAACAACTTTTTGATTCAGTCTTCTTTAGTTAGGAAATTCCATTTGTTTATTCATTCAAAGCGGTTAGGTTAATTTGACCTTATGTCAAAATGTAAATCTAGAGAACTGGCTATCTGATGTTTGAAATTATTTTTTTCAGTGGAATTCGTAGGAGCGTGAAAGATAGTAAAAGAGGGTGTAAGTTGTGATCATGACGGATTGTTCTTCTACCTAAACTTTAAGATGGACTATGAACGAATTCAGAGAGTTTGTATTGACATTTGCCAACTTGCGTCACCTATGGAGATGGCGAGATATCCGTCTATCAATTAAAGGACGAGTATACTGCGCAGCAGTTTGTTCCGTTCTACTTTACGGCTGTGAAACGTGGTCATTAAGAGTAGAAGATACTCGTAAGTTACTAGTAATTGATCACAGATGTTTTAGAAATATTGCTCGCATCTACTGGAATTACTGAGTAAGTAATAGTGAGGTCAGACACAGGATATTAAATGATAGTAAATCAGTTAATGAGGTTGTAAATCTTCGTCGACTGAGATGGTTGAGCCACGTGTTACGTATGCCCGAACACCGATTACCACGACGAGCAATGCTGACTAGTGTTGGGGACGCTTGGAAGAGAGTGAAGGGAGGCTAAATCAAAACGTGGTATTAGTCCATAAACTCACTAACTTCTAGTCTGAGCCATGTTGGCAGATGCAGACTACTTGGTTGGGGTCCGCGTGACTATCGTAACCAATGATTGGAGACTGAGTGACATGGCTCAGAATCGATCACAATGGCGTAGGTGTATACACTCTTTATCTTCCCTTAAACCGTGAGATTAAAATTGCTTTATATCTTTCTTTGTACGAACTAATTTTTTCGTCCTGTATCATGCCCTTATACACAATTTCTTTTTTATATTACTACCATTGAAGTAACTACTTCAATGAATTTGGTGTTCATCTTGTTGTGCTAATGAAGTATGACAACGTAGACAGATACATATATATGCCTAGTCCTATGTTGTAGCTGACTGACTAACTAAGATCAACTAAAAACAATTGAATGACTACTGTGATAGTGTAATGAGACGATACAGCCGATCATACATTTTCACATGATTTTGTGTAAAAACGAAGAAAGGTCACCACGAGACATGAAGGTTGTATTAGATACCTGATCAGATCACATGCACATACAATTGAAGTTTCAACCTACAACGAAATACGTGTCAACTTTTGCTTAATCTTGTAGTTAATACCATTCCTTAATGAAAGGTACTTTCAAGGTTAACGATTGCAAAGAAAGACCTTAAATTAAAAGTCAATAAATGGCGAGCATTAGGAATACGGAGTATAGGATGAATGAATGTTTCACTCATTACTCTTGAAATCAAAATGTGCTTAAGGATTGTCAGGGCATGTTCGAGGTGCGAACAAATTTTGGGCATAAAAAGGAGGTTTTATGATAACAAGTTTCACAGACTTAAGAATGTACCCTTGGTAGCTTAATTTATAAATATTTAAATGGTGTTTTAATTTCAATCATATGGTTTGTTTCAATTACATCTAGGGCTGGTCATTTGAGAGGACATTCAAAGAAAGTCCAAAAACCGAGATCAAATCATCTTTGTCTGGAGTTTCGTTTCTCGCACCGAGTAGTGAATTACTGGAATTCTCTACCAGAACACGTAATATCAGCACCTTCTGTTGATATATTCAAGATGAGATTGGACCTCCACAGTGTAACAAACTGCAAGGATTAAAATAGGTCAATGGACCTCCTATCCTTATTACTGAAGACTTATCTGTAAGCCTGGCTGTCATTCTCCTTCGATTATAAAAGACCGTCATTTTAACTGAATCCGATGTTATTCCAATATATGTCCTACCACATTCAACTATAGAGCTCGTTTACTCCATTTCAATGTATCTATCTAGATGCTTATGAACTGGAAATAACTATTCACTCAGTAATGAAACCAGTATGGGACTATGTTCTTTGCGTTTTAAGTAACAAAAAATTTGGCCGCATGGTGTATCTTCTCGATGTATGTTTCCATCTTCCTTTCATAGATTATATTATTTGACTCTCCACAATATGGTAATGTTTACACGTGTTTTCAGGACAGAATAATGATGAAATATTATTTATTTAAAGACATAAATATTGGTACAAAGTGGCACCAAATACATATGGGCCACACAAATCTCATTTGATTTGTCTGAGGGCTGTGATACTGCCCGGGTGCCCAAACCGAAGCAGGTGGTTTTCTTAGGGAGCCACACCCCGAGCCTTTACCTAAAAATCTGATCCACAAGGCAGTGGGGCATCGTAACGAGATGCAGTCCCATGGTAGTCGATGACCAACGATTGGTTCATACGCTGTTTGTTCCCTCAGGGTATTGGAGCCCATGTGCATCATCGGTTTGGAATGAGGATTTCCCAACTGCCCTTAAGTGAACCCTTCATACCCATTAACCCGGTTAAAGCGTCGGACATTCGGTTTTCGTCCTCTCACTTTCGTAAACAACACCCCCACCACTGTGACAAGGCAGTAAGTAGGACTTCCGTTACAGAGGCTATATACTCGTGGCCATGTGAGAGCATTTCGAGAGGGAGGGTGGCTCCTCCCCTCCTCCCCTGGCCTATGCTCCTCCAGGAGGGGTAACAGGCGTAAGTATATTCATTTTGTCGTAATATGATATTGGAAAATGAACTAACACACTAAACAGGCATGATATTGATTACCGTTCAATGTAAATAATCTTCTTACCAAAGACCAGATCTATCCTGAAAAGTTCCATTGTCTAAAGGTTATAGAGACATTATACTAACAAGTGATTTATATTTCAGAACATATGGATGTATTAATCAAACTTTTAAAATAATTAAGGGTTGAATAGGAAATAATTGTCTATTTTAATCAATCAGAAACCTCTTAATTAAGGTTCTATAAAACTCGAGAGAGAAGCGCTCCGATACTCTTGGAACTGGGAACATACTTCTGCCATGAATTACAGTTGAGTGTCAAGATTTCTTTAAGGTTATTAATAATCACGTGTTTACATGGAAAATCGGTTATAAGATGGTTGATATGTTTCCTTAGTGAAAAACAAACTTCTTTTAAAAATACTTCAGACCAAGTATTGAGTTATAAAAGCTGATCACCAATGTACATTTAACATACTAGATAAGTGATCTAAAATACCAACGGACCATAAGTGTGTTTTAAATGGCAACATTTTGGTTTGTTATTTGCGTTGTCTGTTTATATCGATTCATCGGTGAAGTTGAGCTGATAACTTGATCTCAAATATTAATTGGACATATTAAATAATTTGCGTTGTTTATCGATTAGTATTATTTACTATTAAAAAGAGCCTACCTACGTTACGACAGTATACAAAAGTTCAGTAATATTGATAGACAAAATAAGAATTGAAAATGATTTACAAATTAGAGTATGGGCCTTTTAAGCACAATATTTATGTAAAGGTTTGGAGAACCTGTATTAGTGCAGCGGGTTTCATCACTGCTCAGAATGGATAAATAGATATATTAAACCACTATCTGAATGAACAAATAAGTCATATCCACATATTAAATGTAGCTTTAGTCATTAGACAAAACTGACAGTAATCGGTCAAGATTCACCAGTCTATTAATCAGTTGGTTTTAGTAGATCCCCTAAAACACTCAAATAGATATCGCAGAACAGATAACTCAAACCTCGTGGTAACTATGTCGCTATAATCGAAATGAGCAAACCAACTACTGATAAGTAGTCAGTTAGACAATTGTAATACGAAACTACCTAGAGAGCAAGATAAATTTTATAATTTCGAATTTCTAAAGAAACAATACGAGTTGCATATTTCTGAAGTTCATAGTGTTCGCTCAGCAGATATGTGAATACACTAACCAAGATTGACTACCATTATATTCCTGTTTAATGAGTTTATACAGAAGCCTAGTTGATACAATGATCCCAGGTACATAAATAGTTCGCCATGGACTACTATTAGCTATACTTAACAGTATTTTATGGTCTACACTGACCACGTTTGGAACTTTGCAACCTGTTCCAGATTAAGGAAGTTACATTCAACTGATCAGTACAAACATTAGAAAATTAACTATATAGATATCAAATAATCACAAATAGTTCACCAAAAAGCCTTCATTTATACATGGTTAGGCCAATAACTATATGATCACTTAAATTTAGTAGTCATTCTCTCATACAGTCAGCTACAAACGCAGGACCAGGCACATTTATGCATCGGTTCAAGTTGCGATACCTCGTTAGCACAAGATGAACACCGGATTCATAGTAGTAGTTAATTTAGTGGTGGTAGTATAAAAGGATATAGTATAGGAAGCAAGAACGTTATGAAGCAATTTTAATATCAAGGTTTAAAGGAAGATAAAGAGTGTATACACCTACGCCATTGTGATCGATTTTGAGCCATGTCACTCAGAGTCTCCAATCATTGGTTACGATAGTCACGCGGGCCCCAACCAAGTAGTCTGCAACTGCCAACATGGCTCAGATTAGGAGTTAGTGACTTCAAGCACTGATGCCACGTTTTGGTTTGGCCGCCCCTAACTTTCTTCCAACCATTCCCTACACTAGTCAGCATTGCTCGTCGTGGTAATCGGTACTCATGCATACGTAACACGTGGCCTAACCATCTCAGTCAATGAAGACTGTAGTTCTTACAGTTTAGTGACAGCTACTAATTGCAAAGTTGAGTAAGACTTTAATTAGTCTCTAAAGAATCACTAGTATCATGGAAAACACAAGTTATGTCGACAATCAGGAGCGAAAAGACAAAGATCTGTAGCTATGATTGCCCAATTATCATGATTTTCGTTCATATTAAAGGCCTAGTTGATTAAAATCTGGTCAACACTGAGAAGCAGAAAAAATTTGTGCCTTTACTTCAACGATAGCTACTTGTTACTTTGTTTATTAGTGAGGCTAACTGTAACTGGTAAAGGTTTTGAGTCACAATTCAGAGAAACTAACCGGTTTCTAACACTAAAGGTGGTCTTGAGTGACGTTATATGTACGAAAGACTGGATTTGTTACGATCTCGACAATCTGGAATCAAGATTACAGAGCCCAAAGTGAAAATGCACAAGGTCGAACACGCATCTTTTGTTTGTGTAGCTTTCAAACCTAACCGCTATCGATGGAAGTATGTGGGTCAAATTAAACTACATTACTTGGGGTCAATCATTCTTAACACTTTCTTTCTGTTGAGGGAGGACAGCAACGCTGAAGACTCCATTTATTTGAGGGAAACATTTCACTGTTATCTTAACTCCTGCATAGTATGGTTTTGCTATTGAACCTCAAATTACTCATTTCACGTTTACCTCTCTACAACTGACTCGCTAAGATGATAATACTTAAAGGAATAAATGTCGAAAATATAGTTCGACGGGCTCTTTAAAACAGTCAAAAAGATGGAAACTGATTTGAAACTCTAGAACACTAATGATTGAAAGCTGATTTTCCTTTTATACCTTGACTTGGTGGTCATGCTTGACTATCGTGATGAACTAATCGAGCTATACTGGCTGGAACAATCGTTCCTCAAGGTCCTACCATACCAGACAGGTCGGTTGAAGAGCGGTTAGACTAAAAGCAACAAACCCAAGGTCCGCAGTTGTACTGCTGACTGTGCAGAGGTGTGACGGCAGTAAAGTGTTTCCTTCATACAATCAGCATAACAGCGATGCTGCCTTCCCACAAGGACGGGAGGGGTTAGAAAAGGTCGACTTATCCCACGATTCCCGTCTCCAGCGGTAAGGTCCTTTGAAGAACGGAACTAACACATCAAAAAGGCCATGCGTGACCGACCTCACACAGTTGTCCGTTGGGCACTGCAGTCACGCTCCCAGGTCGTTAAGACCAGCATTAATCTAACTTCCTTTTTAGGTCCCTTAAGAAATACCCTACCACGGTGTGTGCAGCCGGGAAGTGATATTAGCCCTCATACCTGTAACTGCACATGAGACTGACGTCCATCTATCCACAACCCATTAAACTTAGAAAAATAAAGAGTTTACATAAATTACACTAATTATGTGTGAATGCAATAGAAATTATGTACATGGCAAAAATAAAAAATAATTCATATTAGTAGTAAGTTGTACAATTACAGTTACGAGCACTACTACTGCTACTACTATTACCATTGATATTAACCACAACAAAACATTCTGATGGAAAAAGTGCACACACAAAAAATTACAATTATATAATATACATATGTATGTACGTTAAACAAAAAGATAAAAACCCGTGTACAACAATATTCACCTACGCCTGTCACAGATCTGGAACGAAAAAACAAGGAATATGAGAAATGCAAACAGCCAAGATATATGGAATAGGTAAGTATAGATATATATAAAAGACATACACATATATACTAATACAACAGGAAAATATAAGAATGAAATACATCGATGTACTACAACATACATGTATGTATATCGATGAAGAGAAGGAAAAAAAGTCACTTCATTGGAATCAAAGGGATTAAGTTTTCTGTTTTTTTTGTTTGGATTACATAAAAAATTAAGCTGAAAAATAGTCTAGGGTAATTGCTTTCTCTTTGTGATACAAAACACATACACACACACACGAGATTTTTGTAATGAACGAGGGGGGCGGAAGGGAATTGTACACCTTTTGTTATTGTAACCCCAACATGGTATTCAATTTCAACACATACATACATGCTAACTGAACTCTATCTAATTAGATGAACTGCATTATTCTACCACAGTTCATCTTTTTTTTAAAAAAACCTCATGTTTACCGAAATGTTTTTCTTGTAAAAAATAAATTTGTTTGTTTCATAAGTGTGTGTGTATGTGCAATGTAGGATTAATACAACGAGAGGCTATCTTTATCTTCCTACTAATGAAGTCCCTTTAAAAAAAAGAAAAACTCGATGGAATAACGAGAATGATGAAAAAATAAGATCAAAAATTTTCGTCAAAAAAGATAGTAGAGTTTAGGGATGAGAAAAATAGCAACAATAGATCTCCCTATTCCCTCTTAGATAGTAATACAAACGAGGTTGATAGGGGTGGAGTGTGTGTGTTTAGGGGGGTTAAGGACTAAAAGCATGGCAAAATAAAAAATAGAGCATCGTATGTGCAATCAATCATACACTAGAACAGTCTACCACAATGCAATAGAGTATTAAAAAATAATTTCGTTTTTCTTCAAAATGGAACGTATTCGGTAGAATTTGTTTACAGAAAGGAATAAAGAAATACTGGTGATACAATAATAATAATAATAATAATAATAATAATAATAATAATAATAATAATAATAATAATAACAATACCGATGTTATAACAAAAGTAAGGTAATGACCGAGAATTTATTGAAGCCATGGATGCTTCTTTTAAATTAGAATAAAGAGGATCCTAATTTTCAAAGAACTGTAAGGCGGAAATATATGAAGGTGAACTGTTTCTTTTTTTTCAGAGAAAATGCACACACATCAAAAGAGATAGATGCTCATATTCATATACATAAATGATAAGGAATTTCGTGGATACACTGGACCATCATTGAAATGATGAATAAAAAAGGTTGTACATAAAGAAAAAAGATTCAATTTTGGTATACATATGTTTAATATATAGAAGAATTTCCATAGATAAACAAACACCGGATTTAAAGTTGTTCGATATGCTGCAGAGTTAATACAACAACAAATAATAGAAAGAAAACAACCTCAGAGTTTGTTTTTTTCATTCAGTGTCTCTAAGTAGGTGACAATTAATCATCACTAAGGTGTCGATAAGAAAAATGATAATGATGATGTATGACAAATGTTCACTCTGCTTAAAAAAAGCTTTCAAAACACAACGCAAAATGAGATCTAAGATAATCCCATTAGTTCGAAGAAGAAGAAAAAAAGAATCATAAAGAACAGTCAATATGATAATAAACAGCGCGGCATACATATTGACTGTAATAGTAGTAGTACCACCGTAGTAGAACCATATTTTACGAGACAGATAGTAATACACTATATATATATATATATATATATATATATATATATATATATATATATATCAAAAATATTACTTTGGAAACAAAAAATATAACAAAGGGAAAGATTGGAAAAAAAACATACATACATATACCTATATATATGAACAGGGTTATGGAACCGATGAAGTGCAAGTCGAGAAGTGTCGAATGAATGTTTACTTATTAAAAAAAAAGAAAAACTGACGAGAGTAGCATTCTTAAACAAAAAAAAGAATAATAACAATAATAGAAATAATAACTGTAGAAAACTATTGAAACCACAGCCATACTTTTAGATTTGTTGTAAAAAACGTGTTTTTACTGACCAGTCTATTCGCTGACAAAAACTAAGAAGAATATGGTTAGAAAAGTACACACAAAAAACAACTACACTTATATAGAGCTGCTGTTACTGCTGCTTTTTGAGTAAAGGAAAACGGATATATATATATATATATATATATATATATATATATATATATATATAAACAACCTTTAATAAATGGATTAGTTGGATAGATCTAGTGTACATTCAGAATTATGAAACCTCATGGGTGAACAAATGAATGACTTGAATGACAACGATGATGAAAAGGAGGAGGAAGTGGACGAAAATAATGTAGACGACATTTTCTAAAAAAAGTGATGATTAGTTTCATATAAAAAAGCCCGGCGCTGTTAAAAAAACTCATTAATAAATGCTCCATAATAATAATAATATGAAATGTGAGTTTTACTTTTCGTCGTGCGTACGTACGTACGTGCGTGCGCGTGTGTGTAGAAAACATCTCACAACATACAAATAAAAATGCATTACATAAAAAAATTTGTAAAAGGACCGGTGGAAAAAAATGGTTGTATCTTTGTAGAAAATAAAAAAAAGAAAACACAATTAACAAAAATGAGATATCCTATGATACATGGTTCACTGCTCCTCTTTACAGATTAGTCAAAGGGGCAGTAGTATTCAATTTTACTACATTGCCAGAGCAAAAGTGTTTTTAAAAAAAAACAACGGAATTCGTGTGATTAGAATGCACATCGAGACTTTCAAAAGAAAAGAGAAGAAGGAAACATAGAATCAACAAACACTCGATGGTGTGAATGTAGAGCAACAATAATCTTCCATAGATTTTACACAAAATGCTTTCTACATGTTGTTTTATCCTACATACACACTGAGAATACAATCGGCATAGGTCGACAAGAAAATTTCTTTCTTAACATATAAAAGTTTACAACAACAAAAAATGCTTTTAAGTTAAACATTGGAATTTACCGGTTTCATTTCTCATTTTTACACACATAATATATCCATAGACATTAGTATTATTCTATTGATTCATCTGACCTTGTTGATAGTTGTTTCTCTTATGAGATACACAAAAATAATTAAATCCCACATAAATATTCCACCGTATGTTTTATAATTACTCATTAAACACGATGCGTAGTATCTGAACTTTTATGAGTAAGACTCATAGATGTATTTGTTCCGACTGCTGACACACAACCAGTGGTGGTACTGCCGCCACCACCTTGCATAATTTCTAATAGTTGATCTAATGTGGCACGTCTACGCAGACCAGCTGCCCGTAATTCATCAGCTAAATGTGTAACCATATCGGTTAAGCGTAAATGAATAGTCTCTTCATTGAGTAAACGCTGGACAACACCAGCTAATTCACTACCAGGGGGTAATCGATCGGATATAGAAGTGTATGACTGTTGTTGTGGCTGGTGTTGATGATGAGGATGACTAGTATTATTATAATTATTAAGATGATTAGTCGTACTACCATTCAGTAGACCGGCTTCAGATGCCAATAAATTCAGATATTGTGATGTATCTATGCCATTTAAACCACTCAACAAATTAGAAGCTAAACTGGCAATATGTAGTGAATTATTAGCACTGTTGCTGTTATTATCTGTGTTAAAATCATTACCATTTGTGATTATACTCTTATTGACATTATTAATACCATTATTATTTGTATTAGTAGTATGCTGTGTGAGTGTAGCATTACCACCATTTGTGGTATTCGAACTGTTAGAAGAGTGTAAAGCATTTTTTAAAGAAGCAGTAAGAGCGAAGAATTGTTCACGTTGTTGTATGCTATCCAAAGGCATAGAATCATCTTGTAGTTGTGTTTGTTGTTGACGTAGTAAATCGTTGAATAACTGTGATTGAACTAGAAGAGCAGCTGCTGCGGGATTAAAAATAAATGGAAATCCAGAATTAGCATGTTGTGAAATTGTTGTATTATTGTCATGATTTGTTGAATTAGGCGTAGATGATACATGGTGTTTTTTATCATTGTCTGAACAACGTGAATTACTGGTGAACAATGCAGTACCAGGAACAGAAGTAGTGGTAGTATTAGTTGTTGTATCATAATTAGACTGTTCAGTTTTATATTTTGTACCATTTAATGAATGGAAATTCGGTGTTAAGGAATGTGGTGTACGCGTTCTAGATAGACCAAAGTATAATGGGGAGTCTGGAGCGTGTAATGATGAGGATAATGTAAGTCTGGTCGATGACAAACTACCGGGACCACCTGGTGTATTCGGTGTAGATTTACTTGTACTGATACGATCACCGGTTACTTGCATAGTTGTAGCATCGATATTTGGATAGATTACTAAAATTAAACGAGCCACACGTCGTAGAATATCAGCGTTACGAACAGCTTTCTGTGGATTATTCACCAATAAACGAACATCACGACGTAAATTCTTCCATTTATTGTAACAATGTTCCATGGTAAAACCTAATGATTCCATTTCTGTGCCAATAATTTGCCAAACTTGTTTATGCTTTTTTTGTATATTAAATTCATCCAAATGTTTTTCTACACAATCTAACAATGTTTGAACATTTTGATTCGACCAATGTACTTTCTTTTCAGTTGAATCAGTTGGATGACGTGGGCTATCAACATTTAACATGAATCCACGTGTTGTTCCACCAATATCGTCGTCTTCATCCTCCGGTGGTAACATCGTCACATCGAGTTGTTCGTCAACATCATCATCACAATGATTGATTGTATTATTATTATTGCGATTATTTTCATTACTAATGTTGTTATTGTTGTTTACATGTTGACGGAGAGAAGAATATTTTAATGGCTCCAAATCCATTGGATCTTCATCATCATCTTCTACATCCTCAGGAAAACTCGGACTGGATTTCTCTGGACTTTTTGAGGTATAATTCATCACATGATCCATCATCTATAATGTGTCAATTAAACAACAGTAATTAGGATGTATGGTATTTTGAAATAGAATGAATAATGTGTAATGATAAGAAGTTACTTGACTTTACAATCATCAGACTTTGGAGCGATTAATTTAAAAGGGTTAGAACGCACAGATGATAGTCTTGTTTGATGACTGACGAAATACAGTTTTTCGAACACTTTGTGTAGCAAGGCGAACATGGTTTATATGTATTTCACTCTCCTTGGATGCAAAATGTTACCTTAGAACCAGTCTGTACCAACGTTTAAGATGACCCTAAGGCGCAAGGTAATTGAACACGTTGGTCATTTTATATATCGCTTAAGTTTTATCAGCTATGGTGGGTTGGGACTGATGACTGGTAAAGTCTTTCAATGAATTCAAGAAACATTTGTGGTTTTAGCTAACTTGTATCACTGGTGGCGACGGTAAGACGTCTGTCTACAAACCAGGGAGTAAGGATGCTATCCAACAGGTTACTTTGCATTAAGCTGTGAAACATGGCTTACGAAAATAAGAAACATAAAGACTGGAAGTAGGTGTCTCTGAAGTATTACTCGCGTACTACGGAACAACTGAGTGAGCAATGAAGTTAGAGATAGAGTAATAGGCAGTCAGTTACTGAGGTCGTAAATGTTTATTGACTAAGGTAGTTAGGGCAAGTGTTAGATTTGCTCAACTACCGCGTGCTCTGACGCATAATAGTGGGTGAAATAGACATACATTAAAAAACTAAATATGACCGAAACGTGATTTGTTGTAAGTTCATAAAGTTAACTATGGTCGGAGATATGGCTTAGAATTTATTACAGTGGTGCATATGTGTTCAAACTATATTTCCCTAAATGTTGAGCTCTTTTATTACTGCATACTTCATATTCCTCAGATTCGTCCCTCCTATAGAATCAAATTCTCTAATGTTCAGTTTTTCTCATCATCACTGATAGTATTATTTTGACTTCTCTGATATTCATATTGCTGGTTTACAGTCGCTGTGCCGATGTGATGCGCTAAGTTTATCTGATACCCATTTGTCAAACTCTGTTGACTATAACTAACGACTTTTTGGAGAAACCATCTATGCTATTAAGATCAGTTTTATCGACTACACTGTAATTAATCAAAGTTTATGATTTGAGCTCGGACATAAAAGTTAAAATGACTATTTCTCAAGAATTTTTCAAGTTTAAAACAGTTAGACAGAATTGTACAGACAAAATATTAATACGTTGGTGAGGGTAAGAGTAGCTTTTTATCTAAGAAACAACAGATTTAGCTTACACTTAACTAAAGTTGATACAAATTCTTCAGTAAATCCTTGTTATCCAATCTTTGGACTTGCAAGACATGATTGCGAGGAAAATTAAATCACTGCACAGGATTCGAAAAAAAGTTATAGATCAGATTATATGGTTTTTTAACGATTATTCAAACTCGGGACAATGAAAATCCATGGCTTTGGTGGATTTTTTACGGGTGTTAGGGTCTTGGAGTTAAATTATTTGATTACTTATTTATTTTCGAGATGTAACACGCTAGAACTAATTCGTAAAACAGATAAAACATACAATTTAGATGTGGAGATGAGAAGCAACTAAAGGTCATTAACATGATTGGGGAATTTATATAGATGGTCGGTAATTTCAACTGAGTTTTCATTCTAACGAGTGATTACACCAAGATTTATCGCTATAACTAACCACTGATTACACTCCTTTAATCTGGACACAAGCATAAATTTCAAGGTGATTGAGAGTTCTTGAAAAACAATCTTTTAAATTATCCAAAGGACACACCGAACTTTTTAGGACTTGCATCGGCGTAACTTTGCATGGTTTTTGAGTCTTGAAGCACCTTCATCTTCAGTTTTCGCCATATTTACGAGGCCTAGCAACCAATCGTGTATGACACACATTTGAAAGTCTACGAACTATTTCATTTTCACGTTAACACGAGTACGTTTTTATGCTAAACAGCATGTACCTACGTTTTGGCTGAAAAGAAGCTCAACTTAGAGTTTCTGTCTTGCTCATATTTGAAGTGTACCTGACAAAAACTATGATATAGCTATGGAAATTGAGGGATATTGTCGGACTAAATTACACTGCAAGGCAAATGTATACATTTCATGGTTGAAATATCCGCTAAGTTCTCTGAGATTCGGGTAGCTATTATTTGCAAAGAACCGTCTATTCACCTATTATGAAATCGTTACGACGAATGACACATTAATAAGGCTGCACGAACAGGTATTTGACCAATGACTTGGTTGAAGAAATGAGAGAATTAAAAACAACACATAAAGCAAAAAATAAATAAAGGACCAGATGTCTTAAAACTGTTCTCCAGCCTATTTGGAGGTACTCCGTCTGACAATGCTATAAAGCCTCGAGTGGACATGGAGGGCTAGTTACACTACAAGCCACTTGCATGATAAAATCTTAAAAATGCAGTGATCTTCCTCAAAAAAAATAATTAGAGTACTAAAATCAATAGAGAATATCACGAAAAACTGCCAATAACTTGAACTATAATTACCGTCAAGACAAGAGCCACAGATACAAACAGTGCGCGCTTACTGCCGCGAAAAACAAAGGCAAATCGAATTCAGACCCAGATGGTAAAGAACAATCAAGTTTTCAATATTCAATCAGAAAGAGATTGTAGTAGCAGAGGATGGTGATAACTTTTAGAAGTCTCAGTAAGACGTCTTATTTTTCGGCGATTATTTATATGAAATTCTTCTGGCATTCACCGTTTTATTAAGTGAGCTTATTTGTTCGTATACATAATGCCTTCTCTGTCTTTTACCTTCTATCGAGTTAGACATGATATGAATTGTGTAATTCCATGAGTTCTTTACTTCGTATAAATTCCTGCATTGGTTGAGGTTAGATATTAATGCTGTTGGATGCCGGCCGGCTCAGTGGTCCAGAGGTTAAGCGCTCGAGTGCGAAGCTGATAGGTCGTGGGGTCGAATCTCGCTAGACGGGATTGTGGATGCGCCTTGGTGAGGAGTCTCACAATATAACGATAATAGTTGAGTATTGAACATGATTGCTTAGGAGTGTCATCGCTTAGAAAAGGCCTAGTAATGGAACTGCTCATGACTATTTATCGCCAAATAGCACTTAAATATGATGACACATTCACCACCGTTTTCAGTAAGTTACTGTCACGGATGAGCACCGCTGAAGAGTCCAACAATAGGAAGAAACGACCATCCAGAGCATTCACGATTTCTATGGTGGTCTAGCTTCAATTAGCTCATGATTTTAACTGTAAGATTACTAACATCTACACAAAACCCTCTTCTGATATTGTCGTTATGTCTTTTATTTAATTTTTGTTTTTGTAACCAGAACCCTGTTTATCGTGCGATGGTTAGAAAGTATGTCCAAACTTTCAGCTCCTTTCTCATACTTGAGCAGCAGCATAGGATTTTATATCTAATCTGACGGTTTGTTTTATTTATTAAATCTTATATCTTCAGGATAAATGGTGGTACATATAAGGCTAGATGAAATGGGCGACACGATCCACATTAGTTTGTTAGGACAAGAAACAAAATGGGTTTTGTTATTTTTATCGATACTATGTGTCTTGTATAAATCTACCGTTTCCTGTCATAGCTGTTGGCGGGATATACATATATATTAGATCAAAGCACATTTCTTGCAGAATCATGTTGGAGCGACCTGACTGGCCATTTCTCAATCAATAAGAGCTTGCAGATTGTTAGAAAATACTTAGAGTCTTCTATAAAATAATGAATGTGCTGTGGTTGCTCGTATTGTAGTCGTTACTTCCATTATGTAGCAGTAAATAATTCCCCAAAATCAATAGCTTTCTAAGTGTTCGACATTGGATGCTGACCACATTGTTTAAGTGGACTTTTTTAACTAAAAGCTTTCGGTCATGCATCCGTATAAGACCACGTTTCGACTCGGCGTGGGACACAGCTCCTACGTTTCACTAGATAGCTAAAAACAAACGCATCTCGATATATTGGGAACGTATCAAATATATCTTTCCTACCTCTTCTCGTCTGACTTCTGACTTCTATCGGGCGTAAGAAGGTTTCGAATATAGAAGGTACTACTGGCCGCTAGATGTAAAACTAGAATACCAGTCGTATCCTCAAGCCTTTTTTATTTGAAAATTGTTCATATTCTTGACCGATCGTGTTTTTTTCGAGAACTAGTTGAATGAAGTGTCCGAAAAATACTATACAATTAATGTAGTTATTTCGTAATAAGAGAGATTTCAACAATGCTCCTGCAGGAGAGGCAGTTGATGAGTGTTTAGCTAAAGATTCGAATACTAGTTCTTGATTATGGAAATCGATAGTCAACTGAGTAGCAAGTTGCACGTGGTCTTTAAACCATCTTCTGTCCTCTTTCGTGTACTTTTCTGAAGTGTATAGAAGAAGATCATACTAGATATGATACATCATATTTGTTATAAAGGTTGGAATTAATTCACTCCACCTTTTTCTGTATCACGGAAAAACTTTTCTATTTATCCCGCGTATCTTCATGGAATTCACTGACTTTTATGCCAGCTAGTAGTTTCTTGACTCATTTCCATGATCCAGGTTCTTTGTAATGACGAGGGGTATAGATATTTGGATGAGTATTAAAAAATTTCTCATCTAATTCTTAGGACCTAAAAACATTTTTAGTGATAGTACGCATACTGCTACTTAATGCATAATTCGACCACGCCATTAATACGAAGGTTTAGTCTCTTAGCCTTCGTTTTAATAGAATAAAAAATTTCATAACACATGTTAAAGGTCTTGAGATAGAGAACCAAGAATCATAGGCTATTGCAGATGGTATTATCTATTTAAAGAAAGACGATTCAGATACAACCATGGGTGATCAGTGAAATATAATTGAACTTCGGTCAAATTATTGGTGAAGTCAAACGCCATGTTACTCTACATACTGATCAGTGAATTTAAAAATTCTGAGCGTCGTCAATTTCAAGGATAGTCAGCGTTAGTCAATCGAAATTCACCACATGGATCTGTCCAAGCAATAGCGTGCGGATAATCTGTAGCCCATCATCAATTCTAACAGTATCTCCTAAAATTCAAACTTTTGATCCGGACGTATAAAACAATGCAACACAATCAGGGTTTGTTCAATGAAAACAAACAACTGCGTCCGTCTTCGAAGGGTACAAATCTCCTCTGAATTACTCACGGTCAAAGATTATATGAAAACACAGATTTCATACGCAATTTATTCAGTACCATGCTGCTCACCTTGTACATAGTTGAACGCTTATCTGGTACAACATAACGCTTTATTCAACAAAAATAGGTTACGAAGTACGATTTTCAAGTGCTTGAAAATCAGCCAGACTATTTCCAACATGATGGCTCTCCAGTCAACCAACAGACATTGTTGACAGACAGTCAAAGAGTAGGAACAGGCAATCGCTCCGTGATGTGACCTCGAGGCCAGTCAACCAAGACCTCATTACCGACGAGGCGGCATCTTACAACAAAAAGATGTAATGGTGATGCTAAATCTTTACCAAAGTCAAATAATAAAGTTTTTGATAAGAGTCATTGAGGACATTAGGTTGGATATGGTGCTGAGTAGTTATCGTGTGGTGTGATTCTGACCTTGGATTCCGTGAATCAAATGGTCAACTTATACTCTCTTAAATATAGCAAACTTAGCAACTGCAATCTCATCGAAACTCGTATTATTTTGAACACTATTGTGGATGCTCTGGAACACTTATTGTGGCTCACCTATGACGCAAATAGTGACCAGAAATATCCCATGATAGTGTGTAGTGATGTGACTGGATTAATTCAATAAATCAGGTGGCATAGCTCAGCCTCTCGGACGTGGTCATTTTGTGTAACTTGTCTTTACGAATATTAAATACATTATTCTATCCTTAGCCTAAATGTGTTTTTTACAAACTTCAGACATATTGTTAATTGTTACGATAAGACGAGTCTGTATAGACAATGATGTGACTAACACGTTATAGATTAGTTAACCACATCATGACAAATCTACAATTTAGGTCTATTGTTAGAGCTGTACTAATAACGAAGTGGAGCATAATTCTACAATACCTATCTTTAGTCGAGCTATTTCGGGGATTATTAGGAAGCACATTAATTTTAACAATTCTAATTATCATATTGGTGTCCTGGTGGGGCTTGCGATTTTGAACAGTTGGATAAACATTCAAATTCTCAAGCTTTAGAAGATTAAATGGAAGGGTCTCAAATCTGAGACACTATCAGAAGAATCGTTTGGGGTGATAAAATTGTTGCTCATTACCCTACATTCATCAGAAGAACAATTTAGTACAAAATTTGTCATTTTTAGATAAAACTATTTCAGCTTCTATCTAACTCTCTAAGAACTACTACAAAATCATGCAAAGTGTACGGATTTTGAATGCCGTGAAAGATCTAAATTTTACATGATGATTCGTCAGGACATTCAGAAGGTAATAGGGTTTGTCCTCGAATTGGAGAAAGGAGCTATCAAGTGTAATTGTGGTGATCAACTTCATATACAGCTGTGTGATCGTTTAATTGCAGGAACTAATATACCAAATTTGGTAAGAAAGCTTATATGGATGCCAAAGCGATCCTTCCACGATGCTATTAGTGCATGGATTAATTGTATGGTTGCTGTTCTTTTACATAGCTTGAGTAGAGTACGCAGAGATAGCTAAGAATATGTCATGCTGAATTAGGACTACTGTCGAATTTCTGGGATGAAATTCATGTATCAAATGAGCCAGCAACTGAAGCAACTTTTCCCAACCCATTAGGTACTGGGATGGGTTCAAAAGATTTACCGTTGGACAGATACTAACATTAGTGTTCGTTTTACAGAATATACAAATTTCAGCTAGTGAAATCGACTGATGAACGTATGACAGAATACTTAATATAGATCACCTTTTTGAAAAGAGAAAAAGATACTTCGATTCTTACTTTGTTCATAAATTTGTGCATTTTTAGTTGCACATTTCGCCCCTTTAAAATTTGTAACTACACTATGCACACGACCTTGTGGAATGTAAATTAAACTAATGGCAAAATAAGAAAACACTCGTAGCGAAAACCGAACTGCCAACTCACTCTTTAAATACCTGTGACAAAGTGAAAAGTTCGAAAATCCCATCGAGGAGTCATGTTATGCTATACTGGTAATCTTTTTCGAACTTTTATGCCTTTTCTTGTAAATGTTAATCGTGTCTAGGACTCTTGAATTCACCGTTACCAACTTTTATTTCCGGTCGCCGGTCAAACATTTGTTCCGAAAATGGCGAATTTTGACGGTTTCCTAGGTTCGGGATGATGAAGAAACTATCATAGATCAACATTAGCTTTGTGGTCCTCTGACCATCTTTATAATAAAGGTTAATTAAGAATTTAAAGCCAACCTTTCTCAATATAGTGCCCGTGCTTTTATTAAGAGGGTTGTGTTTTTTATCTTAGAAAATTCGCAAATGTCGGTCAACCGAATGATAATAAAAATAGTTAGGATGAAAGAACCGTCTAAAGATACCTGCCCACTGGTAAGGTTTCTTTGAAGTTGATAAAACTGCTAGAGCTTCTCTTCCTGAGTTTCTCAGTTCACTGATCAGATAAGTTCCACATGACATGGTCTCTCTACTTTTGACATCCAGAGAACCAATTCACGACATTTGTTAAATACCAGTAAAGAGACTGAAGTTTTTGAATTCCTTACTCTTCGACTAACACCATCAATTATGAATAAGCTTTGCATAGACCGCTTGTTATTTTTGAAAGCCATGTACAGTCATTATTAAACCATTTACTATGCTCATTATGATGTGGGATGTTATGTGAATTCATGTTCGTTATTGGTTAGATTGGTATAGAGCTAAACAATAATTATTACAAAAATTCGTAGCCGAAGTCGTTCAGATGACTTGTATGAAACTGCCTATTGTTGTTGAAATTTTTCCAAATTATAACATTAGTCGAAGTACAATGAAAAAGCTCAAAGTATATAAGTCCTTTCAAATATAAAGCTATTCGTATTTGAATCACCTGATATGCCCTCATTTTTCTTGTCTTCCAGAATAGAAAATTTATGAGGACATGAGGACAGGACGAATTACTTGTCAACTGACTATCGACTTTCCCGTCGAATCATCAACGAGTGGAATTCATTACCTCAGTACGTGGTTGAGGCTCCATCCGTGGACTCATACAGAACAAAGTTGGATCAACTGAGAGACCGTCATTGCCAGGACTAACACAGGCCATCAAGCCTCCTGTCTTTTCCAAACTGATACTGCAACAATGGACCGAGATCAGAAATTATTACTTACATTGCTAAACTGTATTTTTGTGTTGTCAATATAATTGTTCTTAAACCAAATTTTTGTACAAAAATGTATTCGCTTTTTAGTGATAACAGAAGAAAACTGGCTTTAATTATTTTGTTTTAACACGCTACTGTGATATAATTGAAACATTGAGGTCATTGCTTAGCGCAAGCGCACTGGAAGGTTAGGGGAGTGTACAATGAGTGGTTTGTTCGGACTACCAGTTTGTCTTTAGTATTTCCATAGATGAGGTCGGGGCACTAGTTTTTGATTTTGGATCATATTCTCTTCGAGGTGGTTTTGCTGGCGAAGATAACCCGAAGGTTGATATTTGTAACTCATAATTATCAGTTAAGATTGATATTCCATCTACTCTTGGAATTATTGGAAATGAGGAAGGTCTACCGGCGAAAAGAGTCGTTGGGCAAAATATATTGGTCCCTCGTAAAGGAACTGACCTCCAATCATTTCTTAAAGATGGATTAAGTAAGATTCTACTTATCTTACTTTCGTAAAGTTGATGATTGGGATGCCTTTGAAGATGTGATGAGTCACATGCTACGATACCTTACACCCGAAGAGGCTAGTCATCACCCGGTACTTTTTTCGGAACCTTCATGGAATACAAAGTCAAAACGAGAGAAAATTGCTGAGATTTTGTTCGAGAAGTTCAAAGTGTGTTTATTTCGTTTCGAATGAATTATTATCTAGGTTCCAGCATTTTATATAGCCAAGAATGCTGCACTTACTTGTTTTGCAAATGGCAGACACACTGGTTTGGTTTTGGATTGTGGTGCTATTCACACATCAGCCGTCCCCGTGTACGATGGTTTAGTTCTAACTCAAGAGGTCATACGTTCTCCTTTGGCTGGAGATTTTATTGTCCAGCAGGCACAAAAGTTAATTCTGGATGAGCTTAAAATAGAGGTTGTTCCTTATTATCGTGTTGCATCTAAGGTATGCTAGTATTTATATTTACGCTATGGGTAAATTTATAGTTTATTGTACACTTTAGATTCTGTGGCAATTCCAAAATCCTGGGATCAGAGTGTACATTTTATTTTTACGTTTGAATACGTAGTTTAGTTTTCATAGCCTCTGATGATACACATCATGTAAATGTGTGTTCTTGCTTATAATTCCCGTTTAAAGAGAGAAATATAATGCATATTAATTATTTTCTAATGACTTCGGATACTCATTTTTCTCTTTAGAAAATCGGTCATTTAAAACTTGACAGGGGTGTTGTTTCCGACTTAATGATTTTCTTACCCTATCCATTTAGTTGACCAGATACTGTTTGGTAAAAAATATTTGAAATATAGTCATTTTTATCTTACAGAGTATGGTCAAGTCATTGCTTGCAGTTAAAAATATTTCCTTAGGTTTATCTCGCTAAGCCAAGGATCTTGGAACCTGCACATATTAGTCATGTAAATTATTATTGGGTTCCAATGTATGTACAGTTCTTCAGTTCGAATCGTATCCGTACTATCTTATAACCGTTCAGTTAGACTACTGGTACTATTATTTATCCAAATCAAGGTACTGCATTATCCACTGCAACAGGATTCATTCAGTTATATTTTTTAGATCAGTGTATTGTGATTTCGAAGTCGGAATAGGGATTGAGGATTTACGTCTGGTAGATTTTTGCAATTGTTATCACCCTGATGTCTGATGTTCATGACAGCACATCTCTAAATAGGTAAATTCTTGTAATTTTATTTTGTCAAGGGATTTGACCTGGTATTATATATTGTAGGACAGTTGTAATATTATTGTCTGTCGTCAAAAGACCGGTTCATAATGGTGTTATTTATTTAGATCAAAGATAACCTCTTATTTCCAACCCGACCAAATTATATAATACATCAGTGGAATACATGTCTTAGGAAATATTTGAACTTTTAAATGTGAGGTGCCAGTTTAATTCACTAGTTGTTTAAAGTAAGTACTTTAGAGTCGTAGATGCTCACTGTTACTCGTTTATCCGTATTAAATCATATACGTTTCGGAAGATTTTTGTTTTTCACCTGTGAGATGTAACTCGGCGGTTCTATTTATTTATTTGTTCTATCATTCAAATAGTCAATTGGTCATAAGAAACATGGAATACGGCACATACATTCATCGGTCTAGATTGCCACACACTTCTAGCATTTATTTTGCATCTATTAGTTCTCTGGTTTAAATTACACTCCACTTATTTTGTTATGGGTAATCCTGAAGTTTGATACAAGCCCAACTCAAGGTTGAAAACCCATACTTTTACTTTTATGCCGTTTCATTTACATTTTTGATACTCATAGTAGGATTCTACATGTAAAAGCTATTTGTTCTCCGGCGACATTCATGTAGTAGACTTTAAAGTTTGAATCAGTCAGTCATAAATAACTTAGGACCTGATACAAATGTCCATCGATCCGTTATTCCGTTTTACATTTAAGTAGAGAAGGTAGATTAAAAAAGTGAGTGACAAAATCAATCAAGATGTTAATAGCAGTGGTATTAAAAAGTGAACATAAAAATGTATTGGGAAAATACCAAAATAGCAGATAGGTAGTTATGATTTAAAATTAATTTCATCTAAGTCGTCGTCTATTTACAGATACTTTGTCACTATAAGTTCTGTCCTGTTGGACAGTCAGTTAGTCGTTAAATCACTACTATTTTAATTCTCGAGTTTATGGTTCGAATCCTGCTCGGTTTGGGCATCTGGTTAGTGTCACTAGCCCTCATACATTGCTACCCAACTCTGAATATGTATGTAGTTTGGTAATTGAGTTTCACTCTTGTTAACCCAAAGATCATGATCCTACATTTTACTGTAGTTCCCAAGGTTTACTATGTTGTTCGATTTATTTCAAACCGTAATTAATAGCTATTCAACAAGACTGAATTATCACACACGATCCACTGATTATACATATTTTTCTTCACTATATTTAGTTGCTATCAATTTGAGTTTGTTGATATCGAATCAGATCAGTAGTAACTACCACCAAGCTTAATTTTTCTTATACACTTTGTTTTGCTTTGACCTTTTAATACTCTTAAATTAAAACAACTGTACTTGCATATAAAACCCAAAGCTGTTGTACAAAGCATTTACACTAGTATCTTTATAGAGTACTAAGCACTACTATCCGGTTTCCCAAGACAAAATAGTCAGAGGATGGGGGGGTTCAAATACGGAACTTAGTGACCGAAAGGTTAGACAAACTATGTAAGAAACGGTCTTAGTTTTTTGTTAAAGATTTGACTAGGTGAGTTGTATAAATTTGATGCTTAAAAATTGGAAACTTTATTTCCACTTTAGTTAACGTACAAATGATTTCATCAAATCTTACAACATGGTGTAACTCATTTCAACGAAGTACACGTTTATTTACTCAGCTCTGAGTCTTGCATTTTATTTGTCTTTAGGCTAGTAATACTACTAGGCTACATAAACTTTAATGTAGATGAAGTGAGGTGTGTGGTCTGATAGTTGATCATTAAGTCACTACGCTCCATAAAAACTTTTACTCAGATAGCTATGATTTGTTATCAAGCTGCATTATTATTATCATTGTTCAACAGCAAATAATTCACAGAATTTAATGGGATTGCTGTAAATATTTTTATAATTGATTAACATTATTTAGGAGCCTGTAAATGAACGTGAACCTGCAAAATGGAAAGAACGAACAAATTTACCACCCGTTTCCACATCATATGAGAATTATATGTTAAAAGTAAGTAACCCATCTATATGACAAAAGTGAACTTTTTCCATGTATTTACAAATCAACTTATTTAAAAATCAGCTTATAACATAAATGATAGTCAGTTTTTATGATGTGACCCATTAGTTTATGCACTTAATAATCAACCGATGAACCACAGATCCAAATACCTCTCTCTGGCGAAGTTCACTTTGGATTGCATATTCTTGCACAAGTTGGGGAGATCATCATAGCCCAATAGACAAATGCGTTCATTACTGTTAAGTTACATGTATTTTGAGCCATACTTTTTTCTTAAAGGTTGTCAAAGAAGTCTGTGCCTCATTGGAAGTTAAATGTAATTCAATAAACTAATAAATAAATAAATAATATATTTGTAATATCCCAATGAGTAGAAAATTTAGATTTTCTGACGTTTCGTGACTCAATGTAAGCCACTTATTCAGAGAATAAAAAACCAAATTAACAATAATCCAAGACCATTTAGGCTTATGATTATGATAACCTGCTCTACATAGTTCGCTTTATACAGTTGGAAACGACTGGAAAGGATTCCTTAGGGCATAATTGGATGGAGAATATTGGTCCTCAACGAGGGGTAACGGGAGTGAGTGAGTAAGTAAGTAAGTAATGAGGCTGTGTAGATAGTTGAATTTCATTAGAATCATGAGCTAATCTAAGCTAGACCACCATTAAGAACATGGAAGCACTGGACAGCCGCTTCGTCCAAGTATGGGACTTCTCAGCAGTGCACATCCACTGTCCTACATGCGGGAATCAAATCTAGGACATTCAGTCTCTCTATGTTTATATAATATCATCTCTGTTTCTTATTATCAACCTAGGTTAAGGTTAGCTCTATGTGGGATTAAAAATTCAGTAATAAAAGTCGTTTTGTGAATTAAGATCTCAAGATTTATAATGAGGAGGCATTTGGATGTTGTTAAATTGGTAAATGCCATACCGATCTATGGGTAATATTCAGTAATACAATATGTTTTGAGTGATGACTGCTCACAAGACCACATTTCTGACATCAACCCCCAAGTGAACTGATATCAGAAAACAAGGAGGCTGCCCGGCAAAATAGGATCATTTTACTTAATAAGGTAACGAGTATGTATGCACGATAATTAGTACCAACAAAATCAAACGATAAAGCATAATTGATTGGAGAATACATAGATTTCATAGATCGTTCTAAAGTACGGATGAAATCGTGATCCAACAGTTAAATTTAACTCTTACATCGTCGTATAACAATTCATCTCAAAGTTAATCGAGTATTAAGCACAAAGTTTCAATATGTTTGCAACAACAATGAGTAATTTATTTATTTATTTAAACACATAAATATTGGTACAAAGGGGCACCAGATATTTATCCGCAGCACTAATCTCATATGATTTGTGTGAGGGCTGAGATACTGCCCAGGTACCCAGACTGAAACAGGTGGTTTTCTTAGGGGGCCACACCCCGAGCCTTCGACCTAAAGGTCTGATCCACAAGGCATTAGAGCATCGTGAGGAGATGCAGTCCCATGGTAGCTGGTGACTAAGGATTGGTTCATACGCCAATTGTTTCCTCAGGATCGTGGAACTCATGTGCATCATTGGTTTGGAATGAGGGTTTTTCAACTCCCCTAGGTGGACTTTTCGTGTCCATCAACCCGGTTAAAGCCGCTACCGGACATTCGCTTTTTGTTTTCTCAATTTCGTAAACAACACCCATGTGGTGAGAAGGCAGTGAGTAGGACTTCCGTGACAGAGGCTATATATGCGTGGTCATGTGAGAGCGTTTGGAGAGAGAGAGCGGACTCTCCCCATTCTCGGCCGTACCAGGGCATTCGGGGGCCGATAAGTAATTACCCAAACACAGTAGTTTTCTTGGCGAAACTGTAATTAAAAATTGTACCCTTTATCACATTTTAACATTACATACTGATTGTTAATAAGTTGCTACCACACATATAATACATTAGCTGCAAAAAATAATCTGCAATTTTTTCTTTTGTAAATTTCCTTCAAAAAATCAACAAACATATTCATTTGTGAATTGTTTCTTTCTTTTTTCTAACATTTTTCAGTGTCAAATACAAGATTTTGTGGCATCAGTTTTACAAGTTTCTGAAGATCGTTATGATCAAAGGTTAGTAGTTATGACAATAAGAATAACTGAGTTTTATATTCTTGGTTATTCTATTAGATCTTACAAAATTGGGTTCGATTTGTAACCTTAATTTTTGAACTGATTTTTTTTAAAGCTGTCATGTATTTTGTGTGCCAATCAATCCACCACCTACAACGACACATGATGTTATCTGATGTAGAAGTAGGTTGAAAGAATGTTAGAGACGGAAAAACCAAGATATGACACCATTCCATGAAAACACTAACTGTTAGACTGAGACATATAGATGGATATGTGCAGACTACATTGTTTCAGTTTACATGATTATCGTAACCAATGGTTAGATACTTTGATTCATATCGTTCAGAATTGTTCACGATGGAGCAGGTGTATTCACTCCTTTTATTTATTTATATTCGAAGTTTCATAACTTTTTCTACTATTTCACTAATTTATATTTCCTTCTGAAGTAGCATTTTCGATGCATAATCTTTCTTTGCACTAATGCTGTTACTACCTCTACTGTTTTGAGATTTTTTGTTTGATAATTTCATCACTTTTGTGGTTATGAGGTATGTCAACTGGAACCTATGTACACATGTGCTGGGTTTGCAATGGCGAAGGTGCATCCACTCTTTGTGTTCTAGCAAGTTCTAATCTTCTGAATTTTTCAAACCTATATCTTTTTCTCTTTCCAAATTTATTTCACTGTACTATACTCCTTCAATAATTTCTTCAAACCCTAATCTTTTGGATTTCTGATTATACTCCTACTACTTCTACCACTATGGGATTTGAACCGACAACTGCATCTCTGTGCTAATGTGGTATGGCAACTCGAACTGATGTACGTAAGTACGAAGTTCTACGTTGTGACTGACTGACTGACTGACTGTGCTGGGTTCTGCGTTAATTTTGACTGACCGACTGGTCTGAGCTCCTAACCGAGTAGGCCATCAGGAGATGAAAATGGAAAGCAGATCAGTTTTCTGTTGTACTCAATCCAATTATTATTTCAAATTCAACTTGAAATATTGATACAATTAGGAAAGCATAATATGTACATAAGTCATACAAAAAACCTATTCAAGAAATAGTTACTCATTGTTAATTCTAAAACAGTATAACATGACCTGCAATTTATAGGTCAAACTAAAACCTGGAAGTAAAAAATATAAAGATGCAATAATACAAGTGTCTACTAATTATAGGATACCAATCTAAATAATAATCCTTCACCCTGCCTAGTTGGGAAACGTTGGGTGACCATACATCAGAATTTGTTAAAACGATGCAAATGTATTCACTTTTCATCGTTATCATTATCTCTGGGATGTTAAGTTCCAGTATTCCTTCATACATACATACCTTTTCATTCCTTCTTCTTGAACTAATACAACTATTCAAATCTTTTTTGATAGTAATCTTATTTATTATTATCTATACACATAAATATTGGTACAAGGAAGCACCAGATACATATGCGCCGCACTAATCTCATATGATTTGTGTGAGGGCTGAGATACTGCCCAGGTACCCAGACTGAAACAGGTGGTTTTCTTAGGGGGCCACACCCCGAGCCTTCGACCTAAAGGTCTGATCCACAAGGCAGTAGAGCATCGTGAGGAGATGCAGTCCCATGGTAGCTGGTGACCAAGGATTGGTTCATACGCCAATTGTTTCCTCAGGATCGTGGAACTCATGTGCACCATTGGTTTGGAATGAGGGTTTTTCAACTCCCCTAGGTGGACTCGCAGTATCCAATTTCGTAAACAACACCCATGTGGTGAGAAGGCAGTGAGTAGGACTTCCGTGACAGAGGCTATATATGCGTGGTCATGTGAGAGCGTTTGGAGAGAGAAAGCGGACTCTCCTCACTCTCGGCCGTACCAGGGCATCTAGTTGATTTTAACTATTTGATATGTAACTTTTTCGCTAATGTACATTTTTGTAAGCTTTACATTGCCCTGGTACGGCCGAGGGTGAGGAGAGTCCGCTCTCTCTCTCCAAATGCTCTCACATGGCCTCGCATATATAGCCTCTGTCACGGAAGTCCTACTCACTGCCTTCTCACCACAGGGGTGTTGATTACGAAATTGAGATGACGAAAAGCGAATATCCGACGCTTTAACCGGGTTGATGGGTACGGAGGATCCACCTAGGGGAGTTAGAAAACCTTGATTCCAAACCGGTGGTGCACATGGGTTCCAGTGTGGTGTGGTCTACTTATATCCATATAAGTAGTATATGGTGTTGGTCAGACATAGAATGTATTTTCGCAGAAGACCGATAAGAAAAGAACTGAAACGAAGCGCGATCGGAAGGAAAATGGACGAACAATGGAATTAGAGAAGAAACAGTGAAGTTCGGGACTATTGGTTGCTAATTTGCAAATTGACTGTTCATTGTATGGTTGTCAGAATTTACTGAGATAGTCTGTAATTTTTGCTAAAATACATTCGATTGTCCTCAACCAGTGTTCTGTTCACTACACCAGGATCCTGAGTGAACAAATGGTATGTGAACCAATTATTGGCCACCGGCTACCATCGGGTTGCATCTCCTTACGTTGCTCCACTGCCTTGTGGATCTGTGCCCCTTTGTACCAATGTTTATGTGTTCAAATAAATATAAGTAAATAAATGACTAAACCTGAGTTTCGAAGAAAAAATGTAAAAGAACAAGATTTGTATAATCAAATGGATTTGTAATCTCTAGGGAGATGAAATCATCAAGATGAATGCTAACGTAGTAATAGTATTTACAGTAACATTGAATAAACATGGAGAATATAATAAATTCATCGAATCAAAAGTACAAATTAATTTTAAAACTCAGGATCTAGGGGAGAAGACAAAAAGTGATCATTTTCAAGTCATGTCATCCACACATCTCCAACTATTAGTTACACTAATAATGAAGATCACATTCAGGTAGGTAGTCTGAAAATAGCTATTAACATGGATAAGTTCAAGGGTCAATGAGTTCATAAACTGTCACATTTGAATTTGGTCATCCCTAGTCTCCTTCCAATCAGATAGACCATAGAATAGAGAACTGGTATTTATATAAAAGTCATATACTGAATTGATCTATTACAAGTCATGTATAATTCCCATATTCCAAAAGCTGAAAGCACTAGACGGCTGTTTAGTCCATACGAGACTCAAGATCCAGGGTTCGATACTCTGATATGACGTCGTAGATGCGCACTACTGAGGAGTCCCATACTAAGGCAAAGTAGCCGTCCTATGCTTTTTGATTTTCAGTGTTGGTCTAGCTATTATCAGTTCATGATTTAAAGCATAGAGATTCTACACTTTCCACAAATCTCCCTACACTTATATGTAATTGTTTGTATTTGTAACGCTACACTATACGAATTTTACCTCTTTTTTTAAAAATACTCGTCTTTTAGCCAAGCAGACACTTTTCCAATGGTTGGTTATGAGTTTCCGAATGGATTCAATTTTGAACTGGGTCATGAACGTTTTCAAATCCCTGAGGCTTTATTTGATCCATCTATATTGTTAGTAAGTTTATGGATATTTTCTTTGAGTTTATAAGATTTTATGTTATTAAGAAATATTATTTATAGCAGTGTTACCTAAAGCGTTTGTATTGTCCTATTATTGGTATTCAGGATTTGCTTATCATCAATCTGTTTTAGCATATAGTTTCTGGCGCAACACTTGTTACTACCTTCCTAGCCGCTTCCTATAACCCTAGACTACTTTTACACTTCGATTCAAAGAATAGAGAAAAGGCGAAAAATATGTGTAAAGGCTTTACTCCATTGTTAGCTTATATGCAGGAAATCGAGGGTGTTAATTAAGTTGCATGTGACCTTGGTCTTCCAAAACCTGGCAACATACTGAATATAGTGACACTAATTATCAAATAAAAAACGTGACGCGTGCTCCTTCTTTTTATAAATATTAATGAGAAGCTTCTATTCATTGCCGATTGGATAAAAAGATTCCCTGAACTCCCCAACAGTTTACTTGAGCTAATACATTTGTCTACTGTTACAAGTTCATGATATTTTCTAATTGTAGCTAGCACTGAAATCTAAGACAGATTTTGTCGTATCTGAAGCTCTTCAGCTGGATATACCTTTATTCCAATGTTGTCAGTGTTCATTATTTGGAATAGAACCCACTACATATTACTCTTACTAAGCTACTAAGTCCGGATTGCTAATAATCTGTCTAATGCGCATGTTATTCATGGTATTATCAATACTATTATCCATAATGCGTAACTATATGCAACTCAAAAACACAGACAATATCGTAATATATATATATATATATTCAAAGAGGCCTTTAATAAGATTTAGTCTTGAACATCGATTACAAGAAAACCGAAACCCCTAACTACTAGATAACACCTGTTTAAAGCGATTGATACTGTATCCGAACGTCAGTGTGTTGGACACTGAATGGCAGGTATATACATCCTAATTAAGGTGAAACACGTACTCTGTATTTAATTTCTAGACATAATCTATTCATTTATTGTTTTGAGAGATTATTATTACTTTTTTGTTTCACTCATGTAGGAAGCTGGCGGGAGTTCAATGTTATCAATGAGTCACATAGTGGCTAGTAGCATTAGTTTATGTGATATTGACATTCGACCTGTAAGTGTAATAATTTGTTTTAAGTATTTTTTTTTACTGTTTTGTTATAATTAATGTATTAATAACCAGTCAACATTAACGTATGGCTCAGTCAGTCAGTCAGTCACAACGTAGAACTTCGTACGTACATCAGTTCGAGTTGCCATACCACATTACCACAAAGATGCAGTTGTCGATTCAAATCCCATAGAGGTAGAAGTAGTAAGAGTATAAGCATCAATGTGAAAGATTAGGGTTTGAAGATGTTATTGAAGGAGTGTAATAGAGTCAAATAAATTTGGAAAGAGAAAAAGGATACGGACATGAAGAATTCAGAAGATTAGAATTCGGTAAAACACAAAGAGTGGATGCACCTTCGCCATTGCAAACGATTTTAAGCCATGTCATTCAAGGTCTCTAACCATCGATTGCTATCATCTCGTGAATCTCAACCAGGTAGTCTACACCTACCAACATGGCTCAGTCCAATCGTCAGTGACTTCATGGATTTGTGCCACGTTTTGGTCTGGCCGACCCTAGCTTTCTTCCGACCTAATCCTACACCATAAAACATTGCACGTCGGGGCAGTCAGTGGTTGGGCATACGTAACACGTGTCCCAGCCATCTTAACTGAAGAAGTTTCACTATTTCATCAATCGATTTGCCATCCTTACCTAGTATCCGTTTCCTAACAACTGCATTACTTACTCGGTGATCCCAGGATATACGAGCAATGCTTCGAAGACACCTATGATCGAATACTAGTAACCTACGAATATCCTCTACTCTTACCGGCCATGTTTCACTACCATGGCTCAAAGTGGTTCAATTCAATTCCTATATACAGGGAGATGGAATTAGTAAGATAAGCAAAAAATGTATTGAAGTATTAATCTTACTTTTTGTGATTAATCAAATAAATTAAACATAGGGTATTTGGTTTTAAAGGAACCAATGAATTTATGGAAGCTGGGAGAAGATCAAGAATTAATAAATCGGGTTACACACTGAGACTAATTTTCAGGCAGTTTCGATTCAGATTGATTTATTAACTTGAAATACTCAGTTTATAAATCCTTGTTTAATGAGGACACTGACAAAATCCAGTCTTATAATCTCTTGTAGAAACATTGCAATCATGTTTGGGATGAATTCTTCCCCATCAAAACACAAGATATTACCATAAGACCGATATACATGTCAACACCTAAACTAATAACTTGAAATGAAGTAGTTGAGGGAGCAGACCATTTCACTTATTTCGGAAGTCTCATAAGTTTTGGTGTACTACTGATATCAGGTGAAACTTTGGCTGTTCGATAGTTGATATTTTACTAATTTATATTATTTATGGCGTAGTCAGGATTTACGTCTGCCAAATAATGAGATTGTGTACTTCTGAAAAGCAATTCGCTCTGTGTTATTTTATGGCTTCAAAGCCTGGACTTTGATAGTGGAAGACTAGTGTAAGCCTCAGGATTTGTTCATTAATTTCTTGGAAGAATCTGTTGCTCACTCTTCATGGAATAACTAAGTGATAGGGTAAGAGTGGACTGGAAAAAAGCTAAGGAAAGGGGACAAACCAAGATATTTTATTAGTTCATAAAGCGTGTTAATAAATGGAGACCACGTGGTTGGGATCCTCGCGATAACCTTGACCAATGGTTGGAGACGTTGAGTCACATGTTTCGGAATCGTTCACCTAATCATCATAAACGTACGAAGGTTCAGTGAAAATTTCAGCAATGTTTAAGTTAAGAGCTTTGGATTTGTCTACACAAATGAAATGAGATTTGTGCGGCGTATATGTAATAGTAAGTAGTCTGAACTACGTGGTAATATTTCTATATTTCGTATACTATTATAACTGATATGCCATTGTTTTCAACAAATCAATCATATTTCAATTAGTTCTTATACATCTAGTAGTACTTATTGTTCATTTACTCATTGTTCATGCCACTATGCTAAATTTAATTCACACTAAACGAATTGTATTTCTGAGACGTAATGCTTAATTTTCATTATTTGGTCTTATGCATCGATCCAAGTTGACATACCTCGTTAGCACAACAAGACGAACACCGAATTCATAGAAGTGGTTAATTTAGTGGTAGTAATATATAAAAGATAGGTTGTATATAAGGATATAGTGCAGGAAGAAAGACAGATATGAAGCAATTTTAATCTCAAGGTTTAAGGGAAGACAAAGAGTGTATACACCTACGTCATTGTGATCGATTCTGAGCCATGTCACCTAGAGTCTCCAACCATTTATTACGATAGTCACGCGAGCCTCAACCAAGTAGTCTGCATCTAAAAACATGGCTCAGACTAGAAGTTAGTGACTTCAAGCACTGATGCCACGTTTTGGTTTGGTCTCCCCTAGATTTCGTCCAACTATCCCCAACGCTAGTCGAAATTGCATGTCGTGGTAATCGGTGTTCAGGTATACGTAACACGTGGCCTAACCGTCTTAGTCGATGAAGATTCATGATGGAGTCATGATGGACAACGTCATTCTTGCCAAAAAATATGGGAAGTCGTAGTAATTCACTTTCTGTATTTATTAGGTGGATCATATTATGGGTCGTGCAATATCGCAGATTCATCGGAGTTAGATTTGAACATCATCCATAGATTTATTATTAGCATGTGAGACCGAAGATCCTGTGTTCAATTTTGGACTTCACCTTTGTGGATGTACACTCCTGAAGAGTTCCACATTAGGACGAAACAGCTGTCTAGAATTTCCAGGTTTTCAATAATTGTCTAAGCTGGATCGATTTATAATCTTATTTACATTCAACAATCTCCACAACCTTCACATATTATTTTATTGATATATTTCTAGTAGAACAGAGGGATAGAGTTTGTGCTGATGATGTCGTTCAGAAGGACGATGAGAGCTCCACGACCACACCATCCAGCTCAGAGGACAAAACCCCATCAAAAAAGAAAGGATAAAGTATTAAATACTTTGTTTATAATTTACTATGGAATATAAATGAACATAATAACAACTTTATATTGTGTTTAAAGGAATCAGAAAATAGTTTAATGATTAAAATACAACTTCCATCTAGTAAGTAAAAGTATATTGTAGAAAGTTCGAATCTCATTCCACTCTTTGTGTTCTGTCAAATCCTAATCTTCTGAATTCTTCATGTCTCTATCTTTTTTTTCTTTTTTCAAAATTATTTCACTGGATTATACTCCTTCAAAAACATCTTCAAACCCTTATCTTTCACATTAATGCTTATATTCTTACTACTTTTACCACTATGGGATTTGAATCGACAACTGCATCTTTGTGCTAATGTGGTATGACAACCCGTACTGATGTACGTACGTACGTACGAAGTTCTACGTTGTTACTGACTGACTGACTGAGTCCAGTACATACTCAGTTTAATCAACTTCATAGTATCATACTGGTTTTCACATAGACTCTATCTATTTTAAAGTTGATTATTCACATCTATATTGATGAATCGTTTTTGTTTTTTCCCCTTTATATTTTCATTTTTTAGAGTTTATATAGTAATGTCATAGTTGTTGGTGGTAACAGTTTAATTACTGGATTTACAGATAGATTACAACGAGATTTGAATATTAAAACACCACCGGTATGTTTGTATTTCTTTATAGAATAACAATATGATTATTACTTAATCTAGAGTATGAGATTAAAAGTCAACTTTCCTAGTACAACAGCTGAACGTCGTTATTCCAGTTGGATTGGTGGTTCTATTCTAGGATCATTAGTAAGTAAAATTGTATTATATGTCTATTGTGAATATCATCATTAATATTGTTAGTTCTTAATTTTGAATGCTGTTAAATAGGAATTGGATTTCAAAGTTGTTTGATGTGAAGATTTGTGGGGTTAACTTGTTGGTTATCTTTAACATAAATTAACATATAGTGTGACCGAAGCAGGTGGTTTTTTCTTAGGAGGCCACTCCCAGGACCTTTGACCTGAAGGTCTGATTCGCAAGCCAGTGGAGCATCGTCAGGAGATGCAGTCCCATGGTAGTCAGCGACCAATGATAGGTTCATACGCCAATTGTTCCTTCAGGATCTTGGAGCTCATGTGCACTATTAGTTTGCGACCTGGGTTTTCCAACCCCCATAGGTAGACTCATCGTGTCTACCGGCCGGGTTAAAGCGCCAGATACCGTGAAAAAGTCATGGGTTAAGTGGGAATTCTAATTAGTGTATATTTACGAATTGTACCTCACATTCAACGCAGGACATTTTATGCTTCTCGATGAAGTATTTGTTTTTAGATCATTTAGTTGGAAACCAATTATTTCATCTTCCAACTTAAATTATTTCATGATAAATGGAGTTTAATTGTGTAGAAAATTCGACAGTAGATATCCATGAATCAGATTGGATGGTTGTCGGATTGTCACGAATCAACTGAAATCGGAAATATGGATTCATTAAACTAGTGATTTAGCGCCGATTTTGTGTTGATTATTAGGGCGACTTTCAATGACCTCTTCAACTGAATATCATTACATAACAAAAAACACCTATAAGAAATTTCTTCCTTATGTTTTTCCGGTTTCTGGTACTTCTTATGGCACTAAAGTCAGCCAGTTGTACGCAAAAATAGAGCCTGACATGTACGTACGTCGGTTTCAGTTTCCATACCTCATTACAACAATAGTGATGAAATTATCAAGCAAAAAATCTCAGAACAGTAGAGGTAGTAACAGCATTAGTGCAAAAAAGAAAGATTAGGCGTCGAAAATGCTACTTCAGAAGGAAATATAAATTAGTGAAATAGTAGAAAAAGTTATGAGGAATGTAAAAAACTTCGAATATAAAGGAATAAAAGGAGAGGATACACCTGCTTCATCGTGAACAATTCGGAACCATGTGACCCAAACTCTCTAACCACTGGTTACGATAATCATGTAAACTGAAACAATGTAGTTTGCACACATTCATCTATATGTCTCAGTCTAACAGTTAGTGTTTTCATGGAATGGTGTCATATCTTGGTTTTTCCGTCTCTAACATTCTTCCAACCTACTTCTATATCAGATAGCATCGTGTGTCGATGTAAGTGGTGGGTTGGTCAGCATGCGTAATACATGTGCCAACTATCTCAGTCGATAAATATTCACTACTTTGTCATTCAGTTTACCATATTTATCTAGTACTGTGTGTTTAACTTCAGGATTGCTAACTCGATAGTCCCAAAATATGCAAACAGTGGTTAGAGCGCTTCTATGATTGAATACTAATAACCTCCGAATATCCTCTATTTACAACAGCCATATTTCACAGACATTGATTAAATGTTTAATTTCTTTTTTTCCATTTTTTTTTCCAGGGTACATTTCAACAAATGTGGATATCTAATCAAGAATATAATGAATTAGGCAAAGGATGTGTAGATAAAAAATGTGCTTAGGAAGAGCATATGTATCTATTTATTTATCCTACATATACTTCCTTTACTCACTTTCACTCTCATGCACTGTGTGTGTGTGTGTGTAAAGGTGTATTAACATGTATAATATATAAGTGTAACCTGCATTTCTTTGTAATATATGTTTACGTATTATCTTTCTTTTCTGTGTTTACCTCGTCGACAGAGTTTATTTTGACTTATCACAAGTATTAGTCGTACTCAAAGTGTATTCCTTGCATTTTGTTAATAAAATTATAGACTTGCCTATGTTATGGAAACTTATTTATTTATTTTAACACATAAATATCGGTACAAAGGGGCACCGAATACATATGCGCCACACAAATCTTATTTGATTTGTGTGAGGGCTGTGATACTGCTCAGCTGCCCAAACTGAAGCAGGTGATTTTCTTAGGAGACCACACTTGGAGCCTTTGACCTAAAGGTCTGACCAACAAAGCATTGGAACATCGTGAGGAGATCCCGTCCCATGGTAGCCAGTGATCAACGATTGATTTATACGCCATTTGTTCCCTCAGGATACTGGAGCCCATGTGCACCATTGGTTTGGAATTGTGGTTTTCTAACTCCCCTAGGTGGACTTTCCGTGTCCACAAACCTGGTTAAAGCGTCTGACATTCGCTTATCGTCATCGTAATTTGGTGAACCACACCCATGGAATGAGAAGGCAGTGGATAGGACTCTCTTGGCAGAAGCTATATACGCGTGGTCATGTGAGAGCATTTGGAGAGGGAGAGCGGACTCATAAAAATTCTCGGCCGTACCAGGGCATTTGGAGGCCCTTGGGTCAATGTAGATCTGTTCTAGGCTCTAAATTGATATTGATTGAAACAATTGTGCTTTAGTATAAAAAGAACAATCTAATTTAACATTGTAAGTTACAGGTTCAAACTGCTATCTCCATCTACTTAGATAAGGTCAGTTAGGTAGTATTTCTATAAATGTAAATTAAATTCCATATGTGCTTAATCTGTGTTTCAATATTGATAAGCAGAGATGGATGATGGCTAGAAGTAGATTCTAGGACGTGCGTTTCGTCCTATTTGGGACTAGTCAGGCGGGTATACCTGCATCCTAGAGTTGGTGTTTACTCGAGAACTCGAACCCATTACAAATGAATTCGAATAGAATTGTGTTTAAATTTAAGTTAATCATCTTTTCCAAACATGCCTGATGTTTCTTTTGTCACTAATTCACATACTTAAGCAACTTAGGATATAATACAGAACTTAAACCGTGCTTGATGTGTCTGTGCATTGAACCACTTCTTCTTTCATTATTGAATTATGTTTAATGAAAGCAATTTTAAGTAAAACTGCAACCAAAGAGTGTGTTCATTACTTTTAATTGCGAATATTCAATTGTAGTTCCATTCATTATCTTATCAGTTATCCTACTTCGTGTGTAATAAAAATTCTCCCAAATATTACGTATTGCAATAAGCCTACACGAAATTCTACCGATTGAGCAAATTCAGATATCCTAGTTCGACCGCAATACTGTTCCCCAAATCCAATAAATCAAAACACAGCCGTCAAATGAGAATTGTTTATGGGGTCAGCAGCAGAACAAAAATGGTTTACAGACAAGGCATATTTATACAGTTACGATGACTATTGACAGTAACCAACGGAAAGGAAGGACACGTAAATGTTATAATTAGGACAACTGAAAATTGACCAATAGGGAAACGACACATGAAAGTCATAGTTAGGACAACTGTAAATAATGGCCAATAGGAAATAACATGCGAATTATGTGAAGAGTCTGAAAACATACCACTTTACATTCGAGATAATTTTTGGGATATTCTTGTGAATATCCTAACAGTGTGTAAATGTGAAGAATTAACAAGCACACTTCCATGTAAATTAGGTTCTGATAAGATTTTGTCTAGAGCGTCAAGAAACGCTTTACGATTAAACCGTTTAGCTCAGAGAACGTACCACCAGGAAAAGGATATATCTGTGCTGCGAATTGTTCGTCATTACGGTATGTCTTCGGTTACACCAAAGACAGTCATTCTCAAAGCTGTACATCCGTATATATATGTGTTTCTTAAATTGAGAGTCTTTTATGAGTCTTATGTTTGAGGTAGATATTATTAGTAATGCGCTTAAAATGATCTTGAAAGGTACATTAGAAAGATTTTCCACTTAGCAAATTGTCGTGTAGTTTCCCTTTTATGCGCCGCTAGATGAAATGTAAGTCATTTCAACCGAGGCCAGGTCATCTACTCCTTTAAGACTATGTACTTAAGTCGTTTGTCTTAGCTGCTTTACTGCATCCGTTATCATCTCTCAGCATGAACTGACGAAGGATAGTATATATTGATTGCGTCATTTAGTCTACAATAGCCTCAGATTCATTCTTTTATAATATTTCAAGATTCAGTTAAAGATGTTGAGGGATCCACGACTAAATTCACTTTTGCATTGCAGATGCTTTTGTCATAAAGATCTTATTTATTGTAGCACATATGGAGTATGTGGATGCTTATTGTCACACTAACTTCGTTTGGGGTAACACTACTGAGTAGCAAGGAGTACTAGGAGTTTTTTCGTCCTAATATATCACTCTGTAGAAGTGCTTCTTTACAAACTCAAGGATCCCACCTCAAACTTTGAGATCTTGTAGTCAGCGTGTAACGTTTTTGGCAACTGAGTTTAGAATCCAATGATAAACTATCAAATTTAATTCGCTTGTGATTTAGAGCGACTAACATTAGTAACTAATACTATCTCACTTCAAACATGGTCGAACTCCTGGGTTAGACCCCATAACATGGGAATTGGTGTGCAACCCTGTAGAGTCCTATAATAAAATAAAAGTTATCAAGTACTCCCATGTTCCATGTGGTGTTCCAATCGAAATCAATGAATGGATGATTCCATCAATAAAGTCTATCAATCTCTCAACCAAAAAAAATTTATTCAATTTTCACTATTTCTTATTTATTCTATTTATTTAAACACATAAACATTACTACAAGGAGGTACCAATTAGATCATTCGACTTGTGTGAGGACTGGGATACTGCTTCGGTGCCCAGACCTAAGCCGGTGGTTTTCTTAGGGGCCTTACTCAGAGCCTTCGACCTATAGGTCTGACCCACAAGGCAGTGGAGCAACGTCAGGAGATTCAGTCCCATGGTAGTCAGTGACTAATAATTGGTTCGTACGCCATTTGTTCCTTCAGAATCCTGGAACCCATGTGTAACATTGATTTGGAATCAGGGTTTTCCAACTTCCCTAGGTGGACTTTCCGTGTCCACCAACCCGGTTAAAGTGTCAGACATTCGCTTTTCGTTCTTTCAATTCCGTAAACAACACCCATGTGGTGAGAAGGCAGTGAGTAGGACTTTCCTGACAGTGGTTGTATGCACATAGCCATGTGAGAGCATTTCGAGAAGGAGAGCTTATTCTCTCCACCCATCGGTAATATCAAGTCATTTGAGGAAAGTGTACTTTTGTAAGTTTTTCAAAATCTAATCGTTTATTTTTTCATCTTTCTTTTTTTTTGTTTTCGTATATACACAAGAAGCGAAAAAAGAAAAAACAAAAGAAAGAAAAAAACAAACAATATTTCTCTAAATATTATGATTTCAAAATGATACGGACTTATTAAGTTGCTTTGTTGCTATGGTTATTGAAGAATTTAAACAAAAATTAAGAATGTAAAAAAGAAAGAAGATAAGAATTCAATTTAATAATATTGAACCATTGAATCATTTACTAAATTAGTATCATAAAGGAAAGTATTAGTTACTAAGCTGGTAACCAAATACTATAGTTACTCTGTTAATCTTATTTTCTTTTCTTTAAAGATAATCAATAAAGGATATCGAAAAAAGAGAAAAGAAAAAAAAAGAGAAGTGTTAAATTTAAAAATAAATTATTACATATTATAAAAAATAGTTGAAATTAATTCATTTCAATGGGGGGTGGACTGGAAGGAGGGGGTGTTGAGAGGTGATAAATTATTTCCATAAATTTAATTGGCATGGTTACAAATTACAAAATAGGTAAATAAGAAGGCAATTGATTAAACAGTTAAGATCTTTCATGATTGTTTACTTTTAAGATCCAATATTACTATGTATATACAAATGATCTAGTTCATAGATGATGATTTTGTATGTATGTATATTACCATATCTTACATGTTGAATTATACATATTGAATAGTGAAATGTCATAAGTAACGTATATTGAATTACCTCTATCAGTGATTTATTTATGTAGTTACATTCATATTAGATGATGTTGTTTCATCTTCTAATGGTATAGTTACTATGTTATTACAAGTTCCAAATGTTTCAATTATTCCTGTGAATGTATCAGACATTTGATTTATATAAGACTGAATTATTGAATTTTTGGATATGTTGAAAGAAAACGGGGGGGGGTAAAAGAGAAAGAGAAAAGAATTGGATTAATACTTGGTTATATAAATTGTTTTACGTAAAATATTTTGTTTGATTAAACTAGATCACTATTGAAAATCTGGAAGCATTTCAATTGATTGACATTAGACAGTAACACTGTTAAATGCCGGCGCTCAGTGGTTATTGTTATATCGATTGCTTAAGTGCCCAGTTGATATATGACGTTATACGACCGCCAATCGAAGAGCAGTAAAATTATGGCGAGACTATAATTTGTGAACCAGCAAATCAGAAGCATTTGGAGGATTTTAAGGTGACGGCGCCAATTTCAGTACCTGATGCTCATACATAATCGGTTCACAGAGGATTTTAGAGAAGACATGACCATTAAGCGGCTACAACAAATGAAACTACTAAGAAGTTCCTGTATTTGTAATTACAAGTGTTAAATGACTTGTAGACCTTGTACAGACTACCGTGATATTGTCCTTTGATGTAATATATGTTTAAGGAAGATGTCTGCTAGAATAGGAACCTTTATTGCTCTATCCATATTGAGACTAAGACAAATTACAATAATTGCCGCCAACTGTATGAAAAAGCACCAGTAACATTGGATGTAATATTCGCAGATTTTACTGAAGCTTCGGCTGTTCAGAGGTGTGAGTATTGTTGGGATATGTGATCAATAAAAATTACAAACTTACACAACCGGACAACACACAAACAATACTGAAGCTATGTGGTCGAGGCTGAGAGTGATTTTGTGACCTTATCATGGCTCTAGAAACCGAGTGTTATGGAGCCATATAGATGAGTTCCTCTACCTTATGCATTACGATTTTAGAACCTTTGAACCTTTTTCTAACCTTGACAAGTTTTGAGACCATATGAAAGAAGTGTATCCACTTTTATTCTTTGGTTTTGTATAATATACTATTACTCTATACTAACTGTTTACTGATTGGTTAACATTTCTCAAGGTTACTTGAGATCCGCTCAAAGGTCGTCCATAGATTATAGTCTTGCCGAAATTGTTGATCAATCAGTGATACACAGAAAGCCGTATGAGCAGTCTTGAGTAATTATCGGTCCTTCTATCTGTCTATCCCTACCAATTAAATACAGAACACCATTAACAGCTTCTGCAATATGAATCATTATTCTCAACTATACTGAGTTTATATACCAATCAAACTGACCGCATCATACCATAAAATAGAAAATATACATTTGCACAAGATTTAGCAAAATGTAGCTGTGAATATAGGGGGGACAGTAATTAAGAGACTGGGGATAACTCAGGAATGGTAAATCGGTCTCTCGCCGGATCGCTTAATCTCTAGACCACTGAGCCGGTATCCAATGCCGTTAATGTCTATTTGATTATTATACATTGAACATTAGAGTCTAAATATTTTTGAGAAATCTTAATTTCATATTTTTAATATCTACTTAATAATAAGAGAAATGGAAAACAATTTAATATTATTATAGCGACTCGGTAGCTGAATGGATAACACGATGGCGTTTGAAGCGAACTGTTCTGGGTTCGAGTCCCGGATTGAGTATCAACATACATCTGACGAGTCCCAAATAGGGTGAAACGCACCTCCTCTATTCCACTACCAGCCACCATCCATCTCTGCTTAGAATGCTTGTGACTTAAGGCAATATCGAGTCAATCCATACAGAATGCACATATCCCAATACGAGACTGATCAGTTGCAGTTCTAAACATCAATTGGAAGACTCAAGCAAACAGTACCAAGTGGATTATTAATGTTTACCTGAATTGATGACATGCATTTTTCAACGCCGACCAAACGTTGAACAAAAATTGTCTGATCAGCTCGAATATGATTTACAGTTTCATATATACTAGTTTGTAGCTAGAAAAGTTATTCAAGAAACAAGAATAACAAAACAAATGAATATTGAATAACGAAAATGAAATTTATGAAAAGTATAAACGATGTATTTTATTTTAACAGTTGGATTCTCTAGTCGATCTAAGCGGGACCACCATTGAAAACCAGGAAACCCTGGAGGTTGTTTTGACTTGGTACGAAACTCCTCAGTAGTAGGTTGACTTTAATCTTGAGGGGACTGATATGCTACTGTGGTGTGTACTACTGATATCGACAGATATAAGTAGTATGTATTGTCAATCGAAAGTGAAATGCCTGGTGACAGAAGGTTAAGAAGATCAAAGAAAAGGGGACTAGAACAGAGAATCAATAATGTGGAAACAAAGGGACAATGAAGTCTGAGACAATTGATTGACATTTTGCGAATGATGTATATACTGTATGGTTCTCCGATTTTACTAAGGGATTCTGTAGTTTTGTTTTCACGGGTGAACTCGAGAAAGTTCTAAGGAGCTCAGAAAGAGCCGAAGATATTCCGCCCAATCATGTTTTGGAAGAATATTCCATAATCTCTACGTGTAGCTTCCCTATTGGACAAATGCTAAAAACCACTATATGCGGGTTGGATGACTATAATGATGATCTCGCTTTTACTAGAAACTATAATTACCTGACAGTTTCTTGCCATATTTGTCACTGTTTGGAATAACATTCCTTCCACTTGTCTTCTGTCTTCTCATTCATGACTTGAAATGGTTCTAGTGTTCCATTTATACGTGGTATATTAAAAATCTATGTTCTAGATATAACACAAATACACTCGATTGTCCCACTTGTTTTCTCGTTCACTACACTATCACCAAGATAATCTAGCCTTCTACTAACCTCCTGTCAAGCTAATTTGTAAATAGTGCCTATATTATGTAGTTCATGTTGGAATATATAATCAAATTTGAAAAAAATTATCAAATCAAGTTAATGTGTATGAAAAACAAATTGAAAATTAAGGAGAAGGGGTTTTGTGGAGATTTCAGTATTTTCATAGTTGAAATCATGAGTCAATTGAAGCTAGACCATCATTGAATACCTGGAAGCACTAGACGGCTGTTTTGTCCTATTGTGGGACTCCTCAGCAGTGCGCATCCACGATCACGCCTCACGAGATTTGAACCCAGGACCTACCGGTCTCGAGTCAGAGCACCTAACATCTAGACCACTGAGCCGGCATCCAAACAGTGTTAATGTCTAACTTCAATCAATCCACGAAATTGAGTTTCACATCCGCCATCGTCTTCAGAGAGTTGATATCTCACAACAGACGTGGTTGAACTCCACTGGTCATTGCTTCTCACTAGAACTTCATGAAATATCTCTTGAAGTCAGTCCAAAATAGGACGAAACTACCGTCCAATGCTTTCAGGTTTTCCATAGTGGTCTAGCTTCAATTGACTCATGATTTCAACTATGAAAATTAACGAATAACAAACAATCATTAATCATTCTAGGTGAATATTTACTTACTTTCGCTAAATCCACCATAGAATTAGCATCTTCTTTCAGTTTACGTTGATTATCTTTTGCTTTTCTTAATCTATTAAAATAAATTATAAAATTTTTAAAAGAAATAAATAGTCCAATAGCTATTCAAGACTTGAAGGAGGTATTCACTAACTCTTCGGTTCAGTTATTTGATAGTGCATTCAAAGAGTTAATGAACCACCCTCCATTTGTGGTTAAGAAAAGGTACTGTCAAGAAAATATACAGCTCGGTTCTTTCACACTTGATCGATAGCGGTCATGTTGCAGCGATCCAGAAAACTTCTTACAAAAGACAAGAAACGCTTAGGAAACATTAAGAGTCATTTTATCCAATCAGTGTTCATTAGAAGTTTTGCCAGAAACATCTTGAAAGTGAAAATTCACATGTAGAGTTCCTGTTTGTATGATTTCCTATACTGCTACCATATTTAATTGCATTTCAGAATTTTCGGGAAGACCATAGGACTTCTAAAACACGATAAAAACCCTATATTTTGTGTACATGAATGAACCTTTGGAGTAAAGTGCTTCTTTCATATTTTGCGCCTTTTTTCTCGTGTTCAAGTTGATGTGTAGATTTAGCTTGAAGGTTACTAGAATAGCTTAGGAACCGAGTATAGCGTTCAATTAGCAAGACTTATCGGCGAGACTATAATTTGTGAACCAGCAAATCAGAAGCATTTGGAGGATTTTAAGGTGACGGCGCCAATTTCAGTACCTGATGCTCATACATAATCGGTTCACAGAGGATTTTAGAGAAGACATGACCATTAAGCGGCTACAATAAATGAAACTACTAAGAAGTTCCTGTATTTGTAATTCCAAGTGTTAAATGACTTGTAGACCTTGTACAGACTACCGTGATGTTGTCCTTTGATGTAATATATGTTTAAGGAAGATGTCTGCTAGAATAGGAACCTTTATCGCTCTATCCATATTGAGACTAAGACAAATTACAATAATTGCCGCCAACTGTATGAAAAAGCACCAGTAACATTGGATGTAATATTCGCAGATTTTACTGAAGCTTCGGCTGTTCAGAGGTGTGAGTATTGTTGGGATATGTGATCAATAAAAATTACAAACTTACACAACCGGACTACACACAAACAATATTGAAGTTATGTGGTTGAGTCTGAGAGTGATTTTGAGACCTTATCATAGTTCCAGAGACCAACTATTATGGAGCCATATGGATGAGTTCCTCTACTTTTGAACCTTTTTCTAACCTTGACAAGTTTTGAGACCATATAAAAGTAGTGTTTCCGCTTTAATTCTTTGGTTTTGTATAACATATTTTTACCCTATACTAACTGTTAACTGATTGGCTAATATTTCTCAAGGTAATCTGAGATTCGTTCAAAGGTCATCTATAAATTATAGTCTCGCCTTTAAATAAATTTTCTGACCTATTCACTAAGTATAGGAGGTACAAACCCCATGCCCAACCCTCCTCCTTCACCTGGGCTTGGGACCGGCAGTAACTCTAGAAGAGCTACAAGCCGGATACTATCATCAACAGCCTTTTATGGGAAAGGACAAACCAGCTTCCAAATGAAGAGGAAATTAGGAAAAGACGTTGAAAGTGGATAAGAAATACATTTCGGAAGTCATCAAACTGCATTACGATGCAAGCACTAACTTGGAATCGTGAATGAAAACGGAAAAGAGGAAAGCTGAAGAACATACTGAGTCGGGAATACTAAGCAGATATGAAAAGGATGAATAACCATTCAGTAAATATTTCATTTGCAAAATGTCCATCAATTGTCTCAGACTTCACTGTTCCTTCATTTCCACACCAATCTTCCTTTGTTCTTGTTCTCTTCTCTTCGATCTTCTTAACCTTCTGCCACTAGGAATTTCACTTTCGGTTGATGATGCATACTTATTTATTTAAACGCATAAATATTGGTACAAGAAAGCTCCAGATATATATGCACCGCACAAGTCTCATTTGGTTAGTATGAGCTCTCTGATACTGCCCAGGTGCCAAAACTGAAGCAGGTGGTTTACTTAGGGGGTCACGCCCCAAGCCTTTGACATAAAGGTCTGATCCACAAGGCAGTGGAGCATCTTAAGGAGATTCAGTCCCATGGTAATCGGTGACCAACAATTAGTTCATACGCCATTTGTTCCTTCAAGATCTTGGAGCCCACGTGCACCATTGGTTTGAAATCACAGTTTTCAAACTCCTCTAGGTGGATCCTACATATAGAACAACCCGTTTATTGCGTTGGATATTCGGTTTTCGTCTTTTTAATTTCGAAAACAACACCCGTGTGGTGAGAAGGCAGTGAGTAGGACTTCCCTGACAGACGCTATATATGCATGGCCATGTGAGAGCATTTTTAGAGGGAGAGCGGACTTTTACCCACTCTCGGCCATACCAGGGCATTTGGGGGCACCACCAAACCACAAATTTTCTTTCGGATCCATTTAATATCTTCTTTTTAAAGATTAATTTAATGAAAGAAATGTAAATGTATCAATGCTTACTATTAATACATAAATCAATTTTCTTTTTTAATAACTCACCTACTTATTGCTGTTAAAAATTTTCTTTGATGTCTTCTTACACGACCTGGTTTAACACGTTTTACTAGTCTTGTATATTTATAAAATAACCAAGTTTCACGTAAAACATTAGCAGCTGAATGTCGAAGCTAATCAAAATAATTAAAAATAAACAATAAAACAATAAAAGGTAGATAGATTACTAAGGGATATTTCTCCTTGAGTAGTTGAGATCATGAGTCGGTTGAAGTTAGACTGACATGGGAAACCAGGAAGTACTGGATGGCCGTTTCGTCCCACTGTGGGACTCCTCAGCAGTGCGCATACACGATCACGCCTCACGAGGTTCGAACACGCAACCTACCAGTCTCGCGTGCGAACGCTTAACATCTAGACCACCGTGTCGGCATCCAACTGTGTTCATATCTAACTTCAACCAATCTACGAAATTGAGCAACCATTCACCATTGTCTTCAGTGAATTACTATCTCACAATAGACCCAGTTGAACTCTACTGGTCATTGCTTCTCACTAGAACTCCATGATATAACTCTTGAACCTAGTGATCAGTGAGCATATGATTAATATCAGAAAGGGTTTTATTGGATGTTATAGTAATTTTAATAGTTAGGATCATGAGCTAACGGCCGTCCAGTGCTTCCAGGTTTTCGATGGTGGTCTAGCTCCAATTGGTTCATGGTCTCAACTATTAAAATTACTATAATATCCACCAAAACCCCTTCCGTTATTATTCTGTTTTATAAAATAGAAAAAAATAGGAAAATTTTTGGAATTTTTCACACAGTCCTTTAAAGAGAAAATATGGATTTCTTAAAAATATCTTTTCAGTTTTTATCATCTGATTGCAGTATAATAGCCAATGTACTTACTTACGCTTGTTACCTTTCGTGGGGGAAGCATAGGCCACCCACCAGCATTCTCCATCCACCCCTGTCCTGGAGTAATACTTTCCAGTTCTTCCCAGTTGTTATTCATCCTTTTCATGTCTGCTTCCTGTTCCCGACTCAGTGTGTTCTTTGACCTTTCTCTTTTCCATTTTTATTCAGAATTTCAAGTTAGGGCTTGCCTCGTGATGCAGTTCAATGACTTCCGAAATGTATGTTCTATTCAACTCCAACGTCTTTTCCTAATTTCCTCTTCAGCTGGAAGTCGGTTTGTTCTCTCCCCCAGTAGGTTTTTGCTGATGGTATCCAGTCAACGGACATTGAGTACCTTGCCTAGACAATTGTTTAGAAATACCTGTACCTTGTTGAAATGCCGTTCTTGCTTTGTCAATCCTCGTCTTTACATTTGCATCAGATCCTTCTTGTTCATCAATGATGCTTCCCAGGTACGTGAATGTTTCCACATCTTTCACAGCTTCTCCATCAAGTGTGATTGGGTTTTAACAGTAGTTTTCTTCATCTGTATTTGTTCGTGTGTATTGGATAGATGAGTTAAGTCATCTGAGAAGTCCAAATCTTCCGAGTTGTACAATAGCCAGTGTGATATCTATATATTACTAATATTTTAAAATCTACTAACTTAAGTATTCATACTTATTGATCACTAAGTTGTAAGGTAATCCATTACTAATTATTCTCAGTTTTTGTTTAACTTCATTGAAGACCTATTGCTGGAAATAACACTCTCTTCGAATGAATTTTCAAGAATTGATCTCCTACCAGGAGTTCCATTGATCGATTTAGAATACGCAGATGACATAGTCCTATTTGGTGAAGACGCTGACAAAATTCAGAGTCTTCTGTTAGAACTGAGTAATAGTGCCAGGATGTTTGGGATGCGTTCCTCTCCATCTAAATGTAAATTGTTACTCCAGGACTGGCCTACGTCAAAACCTGAACTAACGATAGTAAATGAAGTAGTCGAACGTGCCGATAACTTCACTTATCTTGGAAGTCTGATCAGCTCTAATGGGTTGGTGTCTGACAAGACGTCTGCACGGATTCAAGAAGCTCGTTTGGCTTTTGCCAACTTATGTCACCTATGGCGAAGACGAGATATCCGTCTATCAATTAAGGGACGAGTATACTGCTCAGCAGTTCGCTCTGTTCTACTTTACGGCTGTGAAACATGGCCATTAAGAGTAGAAGATACTCGTAAGTTACTAGTATTTGACCACAGATGCCTTAGAAATATTACTTGGATCACCGGGTAAGTAATAGTGAGGTCTCTTCAAAGTAATCACGACCATTCTAATGATGGCACTTTGGAACTGCGGGTTCATCTACTAGCAATTCATATTTAAAGCAAATCTAATAATATCCGTAATAGAATGATACAGTTATGTAAATAAGGTTACTTAATATTGTAAGCTATCAATGACAACAATCTTCAAAGATCTCCTATACAACCAGCCAAAGATATCATCCAGACACATACTTCTGTCTAGTTGACAAACTAGTACCATTCATCGTTACATACAACAAATTACACTTGAAGCTGAATGAATACGTAAACCTATTTATAAAAACATACTATAGAATTAATGATATAAGTAATGAATTCAGTAGTATATATACATATACATAATAACATACATTTTTATAGAATTTATTATCTTGCATAAAATTGTGTACATGTTTTTCAGCTCTTGTTAATTCTAATTTACGTGCAACAACTGCAACAACTAATGCTGTACATGCAGAACCCTGTAGAGAAATCAAAAGAAAAGGGGGAAATAATTAGTAAACAAGTTATAGGGTATTATGGTCTATTCGTAGATCTTTCCGGTATCTGGATGAGAAAATGTTTAGATTATTATATCGAAATTTCGTACGACAACATTTGGAATATGAGATTTAAGCAGTGAGTATTTGTTTTAAATATGAGGCGGATATGTTGGAACGAGTCCAATATCGGTGGACTAAAATTGTAAAAGGTCTATCTGGCTTTTATTATGAAGAAAGACTGATACACCTCAACTTATTTCCATTATCTTACTGGCGAATACGAGGTGATCTAATATTGGCATACCGTATCCTGAACGATGACCTTGGTACTAACATGTCCTATCTTTTTTTCCATCTAGGACTGATCATTTGAGTGGACAAAAACCGAGATCAAATCGTCTACGTGTGGAGTTCCGTTTCTCGCACCGAGTAGTGAATTATTGGAATTATCTACCAGAACATATAATATCAACACTTTCTGTTGATATATTCAAGACGAGATTAGACCTCGACAGTGTAACAATTCTGCAAGGATTAAAATAGGTCAATGGACCTCCTATTCTTATTACTGAAGACTGAAGTTGTAATCAACACAACATTAATGATTATTCAATAGCTGTGTACCATATATATTCCATTGAATTACATCAATATGAAAAGAAATTTAATCTATCAGTCATTGAGAATAAAACGGTAGACAGTTGGTTGTAAATATTTCTTCTTCAATGATAACAACACATGGTTTACTGAAATACCTACTGAATACCTACTGAAATAGTTAAATTGGAATCTTAAAGGGAGAAAGAGAAAGAGGAAGACCAAAGAACATTGCATTAGGAATTGGAAGCAGATATCAAGAGAATCAACTAGGTGTGCCGCGCCTCTATAGCTCAGTGGTAGAGCACTGGTCTCGTAAACCAGGGGTCGGGAGTCCGATCCTCCCTGGAGGCAGTAGGTTTGTGTGGTGCATGTGTATCTAGTGCTCATTTGTGCCATTATGTATGTGTTTAAATAAATAAATAAATAACAATTTGAAGGGTATTTCAGGACAGACTTCCATGTAGAATGCTAGTGGATAGCCTACGCCCTTCGACGAGGGGTGACAGGAGTAAGTAGTCATAAGATTTATGGCACTTTTCAACCCGGACTTTTACATACGTAACACATAACAAGTAGGTTAGATTGATTCTGGTTGGTTGAAGAGAGATTATTTTCTACCGGTTAATTTATTGTCTCCACCTGTAGCTCCTTTGGGGGCTACTGCCGGTCCCAAGCCCGGATAAAGAAGGAGGGTTGAGCATGGGGTTAGCGACCCCACCCCCAAGAAAACTAACTCGCTTAAAAAACGCTAAACAGAAAAAAACTATTCAAACCATTTGAAATATGCCGCGGGAGTTGAAAGAAGAATTATAACGCCTCATGATGAAAGCCGAGATTCTTCGGAAATAATGAGATTAAAGCACCTTCTAACAACCAGAGCAGCAATTTTTATAGGTACACGGAACGTCCGAACAATGTGGGAGACCGGAAGAGTCTTTCAAATTGCTGCATTGCAGCAGAGTTTGTTGTCTTGATAACGTCCAGTTGACTAGCGAATACTTTTTTGATTGAGATCATGAATCGATTGATGTTAGACCACCATTTAAAACCGGGAAGCACAGGACGTCCGTTTCATCCCAGCATGGGACTCCTCAACAGTAAGCATCCACGATCCAGTGCTCAATGTATCTGACACATTCTTATTAGATTATTGACTAGTTATGTTGAGTCGGCTTTCAGAGAACTCCAACAGAGCCTCCAGAGGCTCATAAAGTGCCCCAGCCAATCAGAGTACGATAGAACATTCTAGAGTCCAACGTGGCATGCTACTATTGGTCGGTAGCAATATATGTCGTTAAATGGATTGACTGAAATAGGATGTTGATTTAACATATGCTAACTTCTATAAATGTTTTTCTGTACAAAAGTGAACCTTGCAGTAAAGTGTTTCTCTGATACTCGTGTATTCTCTCTAGTGTTCAAGTCGCTTAGTAGTCTTAGCCCTTGGGTTATCCGAATAGCTTAGGATCTCAATAAAGCGTTCAACTTACAAGACATATCATGTTATCTGAAATCTGCAATGAATACGAAATGTTTAAATACAAAAGTTCTTAGATAGTAATTAATAGTAAACAATGACATCTACATCTATATAATCTGTTTAGCAATTATTTCACTGCTATTTTGATCATTTCAATGTATGAATGAATTGGTAGGTTTAGTTCTAAACTAATAATAAGTGATTAGTAATGATCTCCAACTGATGAGTAATTTGTTTGTCTGTGTGATTGTGTACTTCATTGTATTTGTAAATGTTTAATATCAATATGGGGATATGTGAAAAGATTATAGAATTTAACCGTTGGATTCATGAGTCTATCTAAGCTAGACCACCATACTAAAATGAAACAGCCGTCCAGTGCTTCCCGGTTTTCAATGCTAGTCTAGTTCATACAGACTAGTCATAAAATATCAGCAATGAAGTAAATAAGTTACATATAAACAAATTTAAAGCAAAAAATCAAGTTGAGTTCTGTTTATGGTGATGATCAGGTATAGAATGTATTTTAGTAGAAGATCGATAAGGAAAGAACAGAAACAAAGCGCGATTGGTATGAAAATGCATAAAGAATGAAATCAGAGACGATGGACTGATATTTGCAGAAGGAATAGTCAAGATTGAGATAATTGATTGATAGTTTGCAAATTAACTATTTACTGTATGGTTGTCAGATTTTAGTGTGATAGTCTGCAATTAGTCCCCACCCATGTTTTACTCACTACACTGTTACTATGGAATTTACCCGAACAATTTCATTTTGCTGTTGCAAACGGGTATGAAAACTTGAAGCGATGTACACACATGTCAGGTTCTACGTTTCGTTTGACCGATTGAATGATGGATTGGTTATTCTGTTGGAAATCTACATCATTATTTATAACAAAATGATGTTTTAGCCAGAAATAATAATAATAATAACTTACCATAACACCAGCTAGTACTGATATTGCTCTACCACAGTTTGTATTTGGCACCATATCACCATAGCCAATACTTAAAAATGTAACAGCAATTAACCACATTGAATTTAAAAGTTTCTCATATTCTTTATTTTGTTCTCTAATCAGAAAGAACAGTAAAAGGTTTAAACATAAAACTGATTTGAATGGATCATTACAAAGTAGAAGAATGAATAAATTGTTATCTTGTAAGGATGGCTCGTTGGTAAACTCTAGGAAGCCACAATAAGGCCAGAAAGAGCTGAAGACATTCCATCCAATCACTGCTAGGGGAATATTCTAGAATGTTGACATGTAGCTTCCCCATTGAATGAATAAGAAGGACCCCCCTATGTGCCTATTGGCTGTCGGAAACGATGATTTACATTCAACCAATAACTATAAATGCATGAGATTTCTGTACTATATTTTTGACACTGTTTTCGGGAATAAAAGTTCCTACTTACTAGTCTTCTGTTTTCTCTCTTGCGACGCTCAAGTAGTCTATTAGTACGCGGCATAGTAAGGATCAAAGCTCTAGATATAACAGATCTTGAGTTTGAAACAAAAATGATTTTTAGTGCTTTTTTATCTTGAGAATTCATTCTCTTTTCTGGAATCACTTTTTGTAGATTTAATCTTTCTTACAACCGATAGTATTGTGGGTGGAGTGTTCAGGAGAGCGGCGTTGTCTGTAGCAGGTGCTGTTGGCAGAGAGGAGCGTTGGAATGGACATCGGATGGCTCAGTAGGCCGGTGGATTGCGAGTGTTGAACGTTTCAGGAGCCGGATGGATGTCGAGTGTTGGTGCCTCCGCACGTCGACGGAGCTATGGAGGTCAGCGAGTCACAGAATCGACATTTTGACGGAGAGCTTGGCACAGACTGCTGTAAGAGAAGAAAGTTTTCACGGCGAGCAGAACCATCGCAAGAACGAATGGTTTAAAGGGGGGACGAGTGGTGTGGCTTACTTATATTCACACAAGTAGTATATAACGAAATGGCCGTCGAGTGCTTGCAGGTTTTCCATGGAAGTCTAGCTTCAGTTGACTCATAAATTCAATCATTAAAACTTCAATAATTTTTAATTTCATTCATTCATTCATTCATACATACATACATACTACATACATACTACATACATACATACATACATACATACACATTTAAAAAGCATGGAACTAATGTATTCGTACGATTTTTTGTCGTTGAAATTTAACTACTTATAAGTAGCTAAAATTATAAAGTAAAAGAAATTGACAATAACAACAACAAGTACTTACCTTTCACATACACGCATAATCCAACTTGTTACAATCCACATAGATAATATAAATATTAATAACATAGTACCGGGACATATTGTAGCTAATGTTTTTAATACAAATCTAACATTAATTTTTACACGATTTAATGCACCTATACTACGTGAACCCGCATCAGTAAACATAGTTGAATGTAATAATAATACACGAAATATTAAATATAATCTTAAAAACATTGGAACTGAAAAGATCAATTCTAAGATGATTATAGGTACAGGTTTATCATCATAATGAATATCATCACTATGGTGATAATTTATATATGGTACATTTGTAAATGGTAAATACTCATTTAATCTTTGTGTATGATTACGTAATAGAGAATCATACAATAATGTAGTCATTGGTCTATCATAGTACGACTTCATTGTGATCCTACTAGCTGATGATAAAGATTCTTGATCAGCGGGATCATCAACATCATGATCATTGGTATATTTGAAACTTTCTAATGTTGATGAAGTATAATAGGAATTTCTATAAGAATATATATTATAATTAGATAGTATTGGTGGTGGATGTATAAGACAAATGAATACTTCAATTAATGTTAATGAAATTTTTCTACAATTCATTGCTATACGCCAATCTTCAATACAATTATTAATACAAAATAACTAAAATAAGAAAAAAAGAAGAAAAAGAAAAAAAGAAAAAGGGAATAGTTAAATGAGATTATTATAGTTGAAATCATGAGTCAATTGAAGCTAGATCACCATGGAAAACCTGGAAGCACTGGATGACCGTTTCGTCCTACTGTGAGACTCCTCAGCAGTGCGCATCCACGATCCAGCTTCATGACATTCAAACCCAGGATTTATCAGTCTCGTGTGCGAGCGCTTAACCGCCGGACCACTGAGCTGGCCGGCATCCGACAATGTTCCCACAATAGAACGAAACAGTCATCCAGTACTTTCAGATTTTCCATGTTGGTCTAGCTCCAAATGATTCATGATGTTAACCATAAAATTACTGAAATCTCCACCAAACCTTCATTTGTTAGTCCATCAGAAATATCAATGGGTGTATTGTTCAACAATTCACTCTGAATAATTTTAACAATATGAAATATATCATCTCTGAAGTTTGAAGATTCGCTTAAGTTATAAGGATTTTATCATGGGAGCCTCTGAAGTGTTGTTTTCATGTAGTACAATCACTAAAGAAGTTTTAGTTTCGGTCACTATGTTAAGCTTATATACCTCATTCGAGCTTCCGGATGGGCCCTTTTGAGTCACGTTCTGACCCTTGTTAAATATTCACTTATCAACTGTGACTGTTTTTATATGAACGTATGTATATGCTTATCTTATTCTACTCATCGCATGTTTATAGCTTATTTTTGTGTAGTTATAAATATTGATTAACGCCTGATTAAATCTAGTTGCTTCGAAAGCTTTCTACACCGTGCGTCATTTCGCTATGTTCCTCTGATTGTCTGTCCAGATCATTGATTGTACAAAATATACATATTCAAAGATCCATTCTCTAATTTGACTTATTTAATTTCGTTATTCACCAACGCCATTGAAGTTGATGTAATTTAATATCAGGATAGACGATATGTGTATTTCGATGATAATTAGCATACAATCCGATTAGAGTCAGATATCGGACCATTAAAAAGTCGATAATAACGACTCTATTAAATGTTCATCCTTGAATCAGTTCTCAAATAAATTGATAGTTAACATAGAAATTAGTTCATTAGAAAACTGAAGGGAACTATTAGACTAGATTGTAATGAAACATACAAACTTTTTAGTTTGAATTTTCAAGATAATCGTAATCTTCATTTGATAAGCTCAAATGATTTAACACAATAGGTAATGTGAATATATTCAGTTTTTATTTTTACCAATGAAATTAGAGTATTGTAACTATTGAGATTAATTTTTTCGTACTGAAGTTTCGTCATTTAGAGCTCACGATTAGATTGTAGTTAGGTCAGAGGATTAAAGTGAGGATGGAGCGTATAACATTTAGAACTACCAGTTCTTAATCACTGCAAGTGATTGTGGCTTTTTTATGGTTAAGCGCTAGCGAGCGTGACCGATAGGTCCTAGGTTCGAGTCTCGTGAGGTGGGGTCATGGATGAACACTGTTGAGGAGTCTCATAATAGAATGAAACAGCCGTCCAATGCTTCCAGGTTTTCTATGGTGGTCTAGTTTCAATCAACTCATGATTTCAACTTTAAAATTACTAAAATCTCCACAAAATCCCTTCTGATTCTGAGTAATATACAAATGTATTAAGTTCGCTCTTTTTATATGGTACAGGATAACATTTATTGACTGACGAATTTAGCACAAAAACATATAAGTCATTCTATATGACTCTAACTAACACATTTCTATATAGCACCTTATACGTATTAAATTTTTGTTTTTCAATACACACAAACACACAATGAGAAGAGATAATGATAAGTCTTTCTAATTGAACGGTAGACTCTGTTTGTGAGCTCTTCTATTAATCTCCAGGCTAAATGTACACAACAACTTGAACATGAGATAAAAGATAAGAAATATAAAAGAAACACTTTACTATAAAGATTCGTTCATGCACAGAAAATTCAGGGTGGATTTTTATAGTATTTTAGATGACTTTGGGTTTTGAGAAAATTCTTGAACCCTACTACACATAGTTACAGTATAGGTAGTCATCCAATCAGAAACTCGATATGTGACTTTTCACTTTCTAGATGTTTCTGGCATAACTTCTACTGAATGCTGATTGGATAAAATGCTTCTCAGTGTTTTCAGAGCGTTTTTTCCGAGGAGTTTTCTGAATGTCCCCAGCAGATAAACGTTCCCCCCCCCAAAAAAAATTAACTTCAGATATTCTAACAAGGATGAAATATAAAGATATATCATGATTTTCATTTCAAATAGGTGACTTGATGTCGGTAAAATACTTTACTTTTAATCAATAAATCACAGGTTTATACCTTATTCTATCAACTAAAATTGTCACAGACTTAGTGTCGGTTGCTATGTGAAGCCCATATAGGTTATTCTAGCCTCTGGATAGATCAATCTATTCATTCATTTTAGTCACATTTTGATCTTGTTAATGATTAACTTATTAACCTTGACTGTTTTGATGTAACCGTTTGTGTGTACATTTCTTATCTTACTGACGTTTGGTTAAATCAAGTTGGTACACTTACCTTCTCCATTGTGCATTATGTTGTTTTGCTTCAATTTCCAATCAATGATAGTACGAAGTATATATATTCAAAAATCCATTCTTTTAGTTGACTTATGTAATTCCGTTATTCACTAACGTAATTTAGGTCGATGATTGTATACGAGGATTGATGACATGTATATTTCAATAATAATCAATCATACGATCTAACTGAAATCAGATACTGGGTCACTAAAATATATATACTCTTGTGGGCCAGGGTAATTTTGCACTGGTTTTCAAGAGAATCAAATACCACCCAGACTTTCACGTGACAACCCAATCAGTACAGCTTAATCTCGTTTAACAGGAGAGCCAGACACCGTACAGGCTTCAACGCTACAATCTGAATAGTACAGCTCAATCCTTTGGCGCAACTACACAGGTACCAATCACCCTGGTGGACCATTTGCAATATTCATATGCACATTCACATCAGATGTATAATTATTTCGATCAGTGATCGGGCAAATCGCTTATGTACAGCATGAACAGGCCAAAATTGACCCATTCCCCTTACATAACAGTCAAACTCATTACTATTAGCAATAGCGACATCCCTTACAATGTTCCAATGACAATGGCCCTTGAGAACACTGGAGAGCAACCACCAATATGTATGAAATCAATTGACCAACAAACCGATTTTGCGCATGAACAGACAGCAAAACTTGCCGAAGTAATGCCGAATCATCCACAATATCAATGGTAAACCTTCAGTCTCATATGAGACCTTCAGCTCTACATGAATACTACCCCTAACTCAGGGTTTGAAAGGTCGAAAAAAGTCTTGGTGATCTTATAATAGTATTCCGATACGAGATAATGAGTTTTTTTTAGCGTTCTTTATGCCTTAACGCTTCAAGCTGGTCTATTTCGTTGACTATCCTACATATGTATTGTATGCAGTATTCATATAAGAGTATGAAATTGAATGATATCACCTTCTACTTACTTGTACATCAACAGCATGATAGACTAATGTAAGACCAACTAGAATAAGAGTTGATGCACTGATCAATGATTTTATCAATATAGAATAGATTGATGTCTATAAAGAATAAGATATATGAAAGAAAAGAAAACAGGATAAGTAGGTAAGTAAATGAAAGTCTCTGTTACGTAATCTGTATGTACATTTCAATGAATCATTGGATCTTAATCTTTATTTCATTATTGTATAATCCAATGTGAATGGATGTGCTCAGTACTAAAAGGTATTGACAATGCATTACGGAATGAAAAGATTTTACATTGGTACTGTTGACACTGTAGAAGACTTTAAGGATGAAGCCTCGGTAAAGTTATAATATTCCCACAAATAAGTCATTTAAGAATAATCAATTATTAAGTGACTAATACATTGATGATGTGAAGACGGTTCACAGGTGAACTTGAGGAAGCTGTAAGAAGCTTAGAAAGAGTCGAACATATTCCATTTAATCATCTTTCGAAAGAATATTCCATAATCTCTATGTGTAGCTTTCTGATTGGATAAATGCTAATAACCCTCCTATGTGTGAATTGGATTTCGTTTTTACTAAAAACTATAAATACCTGACACTTTTGTACCGTGATTGACACTGCTTGGAATAACATTCCTTCGACTTGCCTCCTGTCTTCTCATTTGCTACGTGGGAAGGTCTTTCAGCGTTCGAGTGTTCAAATTAAACACGGAATACTACGGATCTATGTTCTAGATATAATAGATTACTTAATACATATCAATGTGTGATATAAAGAACAACTTGAACGGATTTAAAGATGAACGAATATTTTGAGTCAGTAATTTTAACGTGAAACTGTGATGTAACACATTTAACCAATTAGAGTGTCAGGATTTTTGAAAGGCACATTGTAATTTTAAGTTAAAGTTTAACTGTCAGTCAGTTAGGATAATAACTTACAAGATAAGATGCTGATAAGAGTGATTTAGTTCACACTGGTATAAACTTGATTTCCAACTGGAATATCTTACTTTTCTATCCATTAATTATTGCAATAACTATGTGATGTATTAACAAAGATGAATGGTGGCTAGCGGTTGAATCTAAGATGAGCGTTTCGTCCTATTTGGGACTCGTCAGTTGGATGTACCTGTATCTCAGAGTTGATGTTCACTTGAACACTCGAACTCAACACCGTTCACTCCAAAGACCATCGCATTACCTATTTAGCTACTGAGTCATGGGTTCGAGTCCTGGGGTGTAAATCAACAGTGGTAAGCAGGTACATCCAGCTGACGAGTACCAAATAGGACGAAACGCACATACTGGATTCCACTGCTAGCCACTATCCATCGTTGATAACAGTAACTGAAAGAAATCATTAATGACCCCATTCTCATTCAAATTGTATTGTTTCATCTTTTATGGAAATAATTTATCCTCTTTTAAAGATTTGCAATACTTTTTTGTATTTACTTGTATTTGGCTATGAATAGAGATGATAATAAAACATCTGATGGATTCATTATTACTTTTGCAAAATATTCTGTTTTTTACATGGAATAAATGGAATATAACTGGCAGTGGAATCCGAGACGTGTGTTTCATCCAACTTATGACTCATCAGCTGGATGTGCCTACATCCAAGTTGTTTTCTACTCCGGGACTAAAACCCAGTACCTTTCGCTTCAAATGTTATGGCGTTTTCCATTTAACTATTAAGTTTGGATACATACCCATGTGTAAACGGGTTTATATTGATCGTCGTTGATGTTTTAACTGAAATTAAACCACTTTTAGTCTCATTCTGTGTAAGAGTTGACAAACAGGCATATGTTAGTATTCAGTGAGATAGGTACTGCAATCAAGTCTTAGTGTAGACAACGAAGACAAAACTAGGGTGCAGCTATATTCAGTTGGTAAATCCTAAGTAAGATGGAACGTGTATATCTGATTTAAAAACTAATCACCATCTATCTGGATAGTGTATAAATCTAATGAAAAGTAATCTGTTTGTCAAGATAGTTATTCTACCGTTTACATCAATGGGTGGCTATAGCTATAAAACAACTGAAATCCAAGAGGGACTGAAGAGTGTGTTTGGTCTTAGTAATATATTCGTTGGCAATGTTTATCCACAACTAATAGAGATATAAACAAAGATCTTCAAGTTTCATAGCAAGCAATTTACCCTCAAATCTACGAGTCGATACACAAATATCCCGTAGTGGGATTCGAAAACTATCAAGGACTGCCTAGTTTTCAGTGGTTATCTGTCCACAGTTAGTTCATCATAGAAACCTTAAACTAAAAATAAGCCTATTTAATTCATTTTATAAACTTAGCTAAAAGATGCAATGCCTCATCTTATTCTTATTTCAGAAGGGCTTTTTGTGCATATTTCAATATTTTCATAGTTGAAATCATGAGTCAATTGAAGCTAGACCACCATGGAAAACCTAGAAGCACTGGACACATGTTTCGTCCTATTACGGGACTCCTCAGCAGTGCGCATCCATGATCTCTCACCCGCGAGATTCAAACCTAGGACCTACCAGCTTCGCACTGGAGCACTTAACCGATAGACCACTGAGCCGTCCAGTACTTCCAAGTTTTCCATGGTGGTCTAGCTTCAGTTGACTCATGATTTCAACTCTGAAAAAATTATTCTTACATACCCTTAAATATACTTTAGCCATAATCATTTCCAATTCAAATACCATTAATAGTATACCCATTACAGCAAAAAATAATGAATAATCAGCTAATTTTCTACGACGTTCATTAAATATTTTACGCCAATGTAAACGCCAACCAATTCCACGACTTGACGATCTATAATTCATTTGTGGTTGAACTGAACCAAGTGGACCACTAGTACCATATAATGAACGTAAATCTTCTGCATTACGACGTATTTTTGCCCGTATACCAATTGGTCGATTAGTTTCATCATTATCATTTGTTTCAAATATTCCATTAATATCATGTATTTGCTCGGATTGTAATGAAGATTTTTGACTATGTAATATCAGTTGAGATTCATTATCGACTAGTTTACGTAGTTCTTCACTTTGCTGATGTTGTTGTCTATAAGGTGGCGGTTCTTCAGTGGGATGAGATTCATTTAGATGATCATCTTTTCGATTGAATTGTTCTAATTGATCTGATTCTATTGAATCATAAGAATGTTCATTGGATGGTTTGAATGTATGTAAATGCTCATCATTGTCATTCTCTTCATTAGTATGTAAAATTGGTGAGATGGCAATTTTTGCTGTATTCCGAATAATTGCATGTTTAATACTTTGAGGTATTAAATGATAATCAGTTTTATTTTTATGACTACTACTAATACTACTATTATTATTTTGAGTAGTAGTGGTAATGGTAGTGATAGGAATATTCTTTTCATCATGATGAAGTCTATCAGTTTCATCAATTGGATAACATGCTTTATGTCGATGAGTAGCATTTTGATGATGGATAGAACTGGTTACTAAGAAAAAGGAAAACAAACAAACAAAACAAATATGAGTTTTATTTGAACCTATGAAGTATCATAATATGATTTGCAATTCTTGAGTTATGCCTTATCCATCAATTACTATGTCCCTTAATAACAGCCACATTTGGCAAAATCTTGTACAAATCGCGAGCGCTTAACCCGTAGACCACTGAGCCGTCTGGCCGGCATCCAACGGTTTTAATGTCTAACTCCAACTAATCCACGAAATTGATCCACATAACCGCCATTGTCTTCAATGAGTTACTAACTCATAACAGACCCAGTTGAACTCCATTGGTTACTGTTTCTCACTAGAACTCTAGGAAATACTTCTTGAAGTCAGTCACTAGTGAACATATGATTATTATCACAAGGGAGTTTTATGGAGATTTTAATAATTTTAATAGTTGAGATTATGAATCAATTGAAGCTAGACCACCAGGGAAAACATAAAACCACTGGATGGCCGTTTCGTCCTATTGTGGGACTTCTCAGCAGTGCGCATCAAGTGCGCAACAGACGTGCTTTAACTCCATTGGTTACTGCTTCTCACTAGAACTTCTGGATTTACCTCTTGAAGTAAGTCACTAGTGAGCATATGACCATTATGAGGGGGCTTTTGTGGAGATTTTAGTAATTTTATATAGTTGAAATCATGAGTAGTCCTACAATAGGACGAAACAGCCGTTCAGTGCTTCCAGGTTTTCCGTAGTGGTCTAGCTTCAGTTGACTCACGTTTACAACTATGAAAATGGATATTGTTCAATAAATGAAAATATCAAGATTTTATGAAGGAAATAGTTGATTTTTTTCTTCTTATTGAAGTTAATTATCGTCGTGAACCGACATCCAGCTGACTGAAACATTTGTCCAGTTTTTTTTGATTTCTAATAGTTACCTAATCAATGTTTATGTATTTATAGAAATATTCATCGTCAACAGCTTCGTACTACTAGTGTAGTGAACAAGAACACGGATGGGGACAACCGAATGTATTCAAGCACAAATTACAGACAGTAAACAGTTAATTTGCAAAATAACAATCAACTGTCCCAATCTTGACTGTAAATATCAATCCATCTTCTCTGATTTCATTGTTCATGCATTTTCGTACCGATTGCGCTTCATTTCTGTTTTTTCCTTATCGATCTTTGGTTGAACTACATTCTATGCCTTACCATCACCATATACTACTTATGTGGATATAAGTAGACCACACTACACTATTACTTTTCAAAACGAATAGCTTACATATATATAAAGAGTATATTATAAACTTACTCAAATTTCTTTTTGATGGTGTAAAAATTGATGTACTTAGCTCTCGTAATGTTGATATAGTCATTCTATTTTTACTACTCATATTATTATTAGTAGTATAATTATTAAATCTAAAATTATCCGGACTAATTACAGTTGATCTACTATGATGATGATTATAATTATAATTATTATTATTATTATTATTATTATTATTATTATTATTATTATTATGTTGTCGTAATTTCACTGGTACTCTATCCGATATCTCCCTATTCAATGAATATTTATCATATGGTGATTTCTTTGATTTATGCGTTCCTGATGCCCATGCTAATGCTAATGCACCAATATGGGCTTCACGTTCTAATAGATTATCTGCTTTCATTTCATCTTCTTTTTCAAATGATGATTTTAAATCTTCACTTAACCGATATTCATTTAGATGGGTATCAAATTCAGGGATATTGTTACTATGACTACTATTCGTATTCATTATACCCATCATAGATATCTTATCATTCTTATGAACATCTTCGTATGCCATAGTTTGAGTATTTAAACATTCATCTTGTTTCATTGTATCACTATAATGTCTTGGATATAAACAATGAATTGTTGATTTACGACGTATCATTATAGGATTAACTGGAATATTATCATTTGGATGATGTATTAAAGATGATTCAGTTAGATCATGATATTTATATCGATTAGTTATATGTTCTGTAGCAGTCCGTTTCAACTTTGATGATGATCTAGGAATCCCATCTGTTGAATCATGATCATGATCATCATTATGATTGTTATTTGGATCAGCATATTTCTGTTTAAGAAACTTTGTTCGTCTAAATTGGTTATTGGATAAGAGTGATGATTTTGAATGTTTTCTTACTTCAAATCTACGTGTTACATTATCTAATGAATCAGTTTTATGCATTGTTACATCAGGATAACTTATTCTGGAACTATTATCTTTTGATGTATTACTTGGAGATTTGAATGAATCGTCAAGATGTTCCTTGACGTTTTGTAAGTCATTCATTTGAGGTTCTTGTTTAGGTTGAGCATTCATTGAAGTATGTGAAGAGTTAACAATGTTTGATTTCATCTCCATAGGTTTTGATGAATATGAAGATGCTTCAGGGATTGGATGATGATTATTTTTATGGTTATTACTGTTATTCGTTGTATTTACATCTTCAAAACTTGATATGACTGATTTCCAACTACCACTTGTGGAATGTTTAAAATCATCTAGATTTTCAAGAAATTTTGTTGAACTAACCGATTGAAACATTTCAAAACTATCGGTTTCAGTACTTGGTTGATGATGGAATAAATAAGAAAACCGTTTAAAACCTCTTAAATCATAATCATCAAGGATACTGTGTGGAACTTTTTGAATTTCATTAGAATATTCTGATTTATTTTCAATCGTTTGTTCTTTTCGTCCTTCCTCTTTTTCTTCTTTCTCTTCTTCGTCGTCTTCAAGTTCCTTGACTTTTTCATCCATCTTGAATATTGATTAGTTCCTGGGAGAATATGATCATTTGTAAGTTATGGTATAATCCATTTGTTGATTCTAAGAATTGAGAAAAGCAAAATACATACGAGTAATAGATAGGGAGAATGTAGTTAATAAAACAATGTTAACAGATAAACTTATTTGTAATACATAGGGAATTGACTTTCTCAAAGTTGAAATCATGAGTCAATTGAAACTAGACCACCATGGATAAACCTGGAAGTACTGGACGGCTGTTTCTTTCTATTATGGGACTCCTCAGCAGTGCGCATTCACGATCCCGAACTGACTTTTCTTTTAGAATTTTCATTTGTGTTATGTAATGTATTGATCAAAAAGAATATCACTAGAGTATTTGAGCCAGTAGTGACTTTCTATGAAACTTTGATATTCATATCAGTCAAAACCGGTCGATTAAAGGTTATTGACTAGTTAATTTAGAGTCAATTCCAGAATAGGTGACTTTTTCATAGCGAGATACATCAAGTGAACAGTAAAAAAGCTGTCATCGATGATTCTGAATAGTAGGTGTGCTATAACACATTCTGATTGAAATCATAAATGTATACTGTTGGACTTTGGCTTTATAGTTCCAACAGTTAAAGATTCTTCACAAGATCTGAAAACCCTGGGTTTTATTACCACTAGACTAGCTTGCTACTATACCAATCGAATTACACTTGATGGAGAAGCTTTGGAGGATGTGAAAACCTTTACATAACTGGGCAGTATCATCGATGAACACGGTGAATCTGATGCAGATGCGAAGGAGCGGATAACAAAGCAAGAGCAGCATATCTACAACAAAAAACATATGGAACTCAAAACAACTGTCGGTCAACCAACAACAAAATCAGGATTTTCAATACAAATGTCAAGACAATTCTACTGTAGGGGGCGGAGACGTGGAGAACTACGAAAGCCATTATCTAGATGTTGCAGATGTTTATTAACAGCTGTCTACGCAAAATACTTCGGATCTGTTGACCAGACACTATCAGCAACAACCTACCGTGGAAAAGAACAAACCATATTTTAGCGGAGGAAGAAGTCAGGAAGAAGCATTGGAAGTGGATAGGACACACATTGAAGAAAGCACCCAACTGAGTCACAAGGCAAACCCTTACATGAAATCCTGAAGGCCAAAGAAGAAGAGGAAGACTAATGAACGCATTACTCCGAGAAATGGAGACAAACATTAGAAGAATGAACAAAAATTGGATATAACTGGAAAGAAAGGTCCAAGAGAGAGTGGACTGGGGAATGCTGGTCGTCGGCCTATGCTTTTCTGGGAGTAACAGGTGTAAATAAATAAGTAAGTAAGCTTACTACCGTATAGTTTCATACTAAGATGAAATAGTTATCAAGTATTCACTGGTTGTTCATGGTTGATACCCCAACTGAGATAGATCCATTACCAATATCACCTACAATAAAATTCAATAATCTCTACAACCCAATACTAAAAAAAATTTATTTAATCGGACCAAATTTGAAAAAAGATTTTATGCATACCACCATTAAAGAGATTCGTTACGAATTACTTATTATGTGTGTGTGTACATGTGTGTATATGTGTGTATACATTCGACAAAGACTATCTTCAAATATAATTGGTTGATTTTAGTGCATACATGCGTAATTTAATGTGTTTTTGTGCTGGACTCAGTAGCTGAGTGGATAACGCGATGGTCTTTGAAAGCAAAAGGTACTGAGTTCAAGTCTCAGTGTGAACATCAACTCTGAAATGCAGGTACATCCAGATGACGAGTCCCGAATAGGACAAAACGCACGTCAAACCGTATTCCACTACTAGCCACTATCCATCTTTGCTTAAAAAGATGAATAGTTTAAAATGTTAACAATAGTATGATATTGAATTCACTCTGTGTTAATATTCGGCATCGAATTTTGATAAGTTCTTATTGGCATATGTGTATCCTGTATTGATTTCGTCGATAGAGGTAAATCCTCTTGATGATGAACCTCAGCTAACAGTGGGATTCAAAATGTTCACTCCATCTTATTTAGGACTTCGATATCCTTCTGATAAGTCTTAAATAAGACGAAATGAACATTTTGAATCCCACTCTTAGCTGAGGTTCATCTATTCTAAGTATTTGTAGATCATTTGCATTATGTAATAATAAGTTCAACTAAGAATTGTGGAAACTTTATATTGTCCAAGTATATTTATATTGATAAACAAGGAGGATCGGATGCAGATGTAAAGGCGAGGATTGGCAAAGCAAGGGCAACATTTCTACAATTGAAGAACATATGGAACTCAAAACAACTCTCAACTAATTTCAAGGTCAGAATCTTCAATACGAACGTCAAGACAGTCAGTTATACTGTATGGAGCTGAAACGTGGAGAACTACTACGGCCATCATCAGGAAGGTACAAGTATTTATAAAAAATTGTTTACGCAAAATACTCAACATCCACTGACCGGATACTATAAGTAACAACGTCTTATGGGAGAGGATAAACCAGCTTCCAGCTGAAGAGAAAATTACGAAAAGACGTTGGAAGTGAATAGAACATACATTAAGGAAATCACCAATGTGCATCACGACTCAATCCCTAACTTGGAATGGTGAAGGAAAGCGGAAAAGTGGAAGGCCAAAGAACACACTACGCCGGGAAATAGAAGCCGATATGAAAAGGCTGAATAGTAACTGGAAAGAACTGGAAAGGAAGGCTCAGGACAGAGTTGGATGGAGAATGCTGGTGAGCGGCCTATGCTCCTCGACGAGGGGTAACAGGCGTAAGTAAGTAAGTAAGTATATTTATGTATGATTCCTCCTAGTTTCATAGGAAACATGTTTTATATTTCTAATTTCAAGTGTCAGAGACTAACCATTGTCATATATATGCATTATCTCATATTATATAACTGAACATAGATGTCCTAAATCCATTAATATCTGTCTGTTATTGACGTAAGCATGGTGATTACTTTGAATTGATAAGCTATCCTGAATGAATACATGTTGTTTGTTAGGATTTTCCCTCTCTACTACTTTCAAAGTTATAATAATCACATAGGGATATGCAACATTTGGCGACATTGTAAAATAGTTTAGAGGTAAAAAAAAGTCAAGCTCGTTCACTAAGTGATATTCTGAGTTTTTTCATCAAAGCAACAAAATGATATATTCATGGTACTAATAACTTCAACTACTGCTTTTTCTTCACCATAGACAATAACTAGCTCAGTAGTCTAAAATTTAAGCGTTCGTGAACGAGACCGAAGGTCCTGGGTTTGAGATCAGCTTGAGGAACCATGGATGCATACTGTTAAATAGTCCCATACTAGGACAAAACGGCTGTCAAGTGCTTCCAGATTTTCAGTGGTAGTTTAACTTAGATCGACTAATGAATTCAACTGTTAAAACTACTACGATCTTCACAAATCCTCATTCTGATAATAGCCAAATAAGTAAAAAATTTAGATAAAGTTTGTTAATAATCATGTTCGATTTGATATATAATTTTGCGGGAATCGGTAGACGGTGACAAACGATGGGTTCATATGCCATTTGTTCCCTCAAAATACTGGAGCCCATGTGCACCATTGGTTTGGAATCAGAGTTTCCAAACTCCCTTAGGTGGACTTTCCGTGTCCACCAACCCGGTTAAAGCGCCGGACATTCGCTTTTCGTCCTCTCAATTTCGTAAACAACGGTAATGCCACTGTGAGAAGACAGTGAGTAGGACTTTCCTGACAGAGGCTATATACGCGTGGCCATATGAGAGCATTTCGAAAGGGAGAGCAGACTCTCTTCACTCTCGGCCTTACCAAGGCATTTGGGGGCATGAACATCAACAACACTAATATACAGGTATATTTGGATAAAGTATCTTAAATAAGCAAAACCATGTTCTAAATTCCATTGTTAGCTACAATCAAAAAATATGACCAAGCTTATATAAATCAAACTGTCCAATCGAGTAGCCAACATACCATCAGAGTCTAATCAAATTCATTCCTGAATATCAACATGGAGTATGTACAAATCCTTGGAAATATTGATAATAACTATGCTAATAAATCATATCATTGTGTCCAAGATTATAAAAAATATGGACGGTACTTTGACAAAATATTTATGCTTAATATGCTACTATAGTGAGTGTGAACACAAGTGGGGATAATCGAATGTCTTAGTGAAATCAGAGAACTATACAGTCAATACTTCATTTGTAAAATGTTAATCAATCATCTCAGAGTTCCATGTTCTTTCATCTTCACATCAATCATTTACTGTTCTGGTTCTCTTTTCTGTGTTCTTCTTAAACTTTAGCCGACAGGTATTACACTTTCGATCGATACTACCTACATACTACTTATATCTATAAACATTAGTAGTACACATTAATTTACAATCTATGAAGAAATCATGTATTACGGGTAATTTTTATTGAATACAAAGTAGGAAAACACAAAAATCTTTCTAAAACAAAATTGACAAACTTAAGATCATTTTCATATAGCAACTAATTGTTTCACTAACAAAGTAAACCATCATAGTTTTCTTGTAAAAACGAACAAATAAACTTGGATATTCCACTTTGTTTTTCTAATTTTTTTTTACTAAGAAACGTACATTGTACTTCAATGAAAAAAAAACATGACAACATTTATTGTTTTAACCCCACCCCACACCCCTTCCCCCTTCCAATTTTTCATCTTTACATTTGTACTATATTTAAAAATGATTTTCTTTTGTCATACTTACAAACTATTATGTCATAGATAGATATTCAATAATGTAATCATCCGAATCAAGGTCATTCGTTATGTAATCTCTCCTAGATACAAATTTTAACATTTGACATATTTAACAAGTAAAAAAAAGAAAAAAAAAGGGAAACCGAGTCCAAAGTGAATTGAACATTCATTATGAATGGGGACGAAAGATAGCAACAGTAAAGGATACATGTATCCAGGACAATTTTGAAGAAAATGTTAAATGTTAAAATTATTTTAAAAAAATGAATGAATGATTAGATACTGATATTTTGTTACTATGCTGTATGAAAGAAGAGAATGAGGAAAGTATTTCTTTCCATTTCCCCCCTCCTTTTCTCTTACTTAACCTTGGTAAATTACAATTCAATGTTTAGGTAAAGAATACTTGGGTATATAGGGGAATAGATGTTGGTTAATTCAATGTTTAATCTTATACATTGATTTAAAATAACTAAATATAAATGAAACTCTGCTTGTAGTTCCTCCGGGGGAGCTACTGCCGGTCCTACGCCTGGATAAAGGAGGAGGGTTAGGCATGGGGTTAGCGACCCTATCCTGTAGAAAACAAAACGCTGACCAGTAAAAAATATTCAAATCATTTAAATTCTGCCCTGGGAGTTGAAGGAAGAATTATGATGCCTCAGGATAAAAGGCGAGATTCTTCGAAAGTCACGTTCTATTGATAATATATACTACTTATATCTGTCGACACTAGTAGCACGCACCATAGTACCTGTATCAGAATTGATGTTCGCTCCGAGACTCAAACCCAGTACCGTTTGTTTCAAACACAATTGCGTTATTTACTCAGCTAACGAGTCCAGATAAATACTTTCTTGTGAGATTGGGGTGAAGTTTAAATTCACTCGTTATTATTTGATTGCATCTTCCCATTGTTGTTTAGGTCTGCAATTGTTCAGTCTCTTAATGAATTACATTCATGGTGTACAGATTATCTCAATATTGCCTTAAGTCACATGCATTATAGGTTGAAGAGTTCCAAATAGAATGAAACTCACATCCTGGATTCCACAGTTAACCGCTATTTATCTTGGTTTATAAGTATGGTAGACTTATCTTGATAAGAGACAAGTTTTAGTATGTAGTATGAAAGATAACAAAATGTATAATGAATAATTGAATGAGTTTTAATGGCTCTTTTTATTTAAAGACAATCAAAACAGTGACTGATAAAATATAACAAGTGTTATACCATTATCATCATTTCACCATGTTGACGATAGAATCAAAGTTGAATTCAAAATGTCCGTTTGGTGATGTTTTACTGAGATAAAGACCTGATTGATCTTTACAACGATTGATAAACAGAAAGGTATGTATCAAATAATTGATAATTGCTTAACTATCAAGAATTCACTATTGAATGTATTTAAATGAGTTTATTAAACAAGCAAGTATTGGAAGTGGAGAGAACATACATTGAGGAAAGTAGCCAACTATGTCATAAGACAATCCCTCACATGGAATTCTCAAATCCAAAAGACAAAAGGAAGACCAAAGAAAACATCATGTCGAGAAATGGAGACAGACATGAGAAAAGTGAATAAAAATTGGATAGAACTAGAAAGAAAGGGCGAGGACAGAGTGGGTTGGAGAATGGTGGTTCGCGGCCCATTCTCCATTGGAAGTAACAGGCGTAAGTATTTAACAAAACTAATATGTTAAATAATGATTTAAATAAAAATATAAACTTTTATTTTAGAAATATTCTCATCATCTATAATATCATCTGTTGCGTAACTAAAATGCCGGATCAATGGTCTATCGGTTAAGTGCTCTGGCGCGAGATTGGTAGGTCCTGGGTTTGAGTCTAGCCAGGCGAGGTCGTGGGTGCGCACTGTTGAGCAGTTCCATAATAGGACGAAACGGTAGTCCAGTTCTTCCAGGTTTTTCCTGGTGGTCTAGCTTCAATTGACTGACGTTTTCAACTATAAAAATAAGATATTACTCGACTAATATAAATAGATTAAGTCAGCTATTCAGATGACAGCTTAGAGTGTTCGTATTTGAAACAGAAAGAATTAGACCAATTTTTTTGTTCAAAAGAAAAAAGATTATATTGTGAGATATGACGGATAGAATGTGACCATTGTTACCTTTAATTCATGGAATGAGTGATACAATGAGGAATTTCACTTTCAATTTATTTTCCATCCTGTTCAAAACTCGCAAACTTGTTTACTTACTTAAGCCTGTTACCCCTTGTTGAGGAGAATAGGCCGCTCAACAGGACTCTCCATCCATTCCCATCTTGGGCGATTTTTTCCAGTTCTTTCCAGTTGTTTTTTATCCTTTTCATATCTGCTTCTATTTCCCGGTGTAATATGTTCTTTGGCCTTCCACTTTTCCGCTTTCCTTCACCATTCCAAGTTAGGGCTTGCCTCGTGATGCAGTTTGGTGATTTCCTCAATGTATGTTCTATTCACTTCCAACGTCTTTTCGTAATTTTCTCTTCAGCTGGAAGCTGGTTTATCCTCTCCCATAAGACGTTGTTACTTATAGTATCCGGTCAGTGAATGTTGACTATTTTACGTAAACAACTGTTTATAAATACTTGTACCTTATTGACGATGGATTTAGTAGTTCCCCACGTTTCAGCTCCGTACAGTAGGATTGTCTTGACGTCCGGTATTGAAGATTCTTACTTTGATATTAGTTGACAGTTGTTTTGAGTTCCATATGTTCTTCAATAGTAAAAATGATGCCCTTGCTTTGCCAATCCTCACCTTTACATCTGCATCCAAACTCGTAAACTACCTTCACATTTATCTTATATTAACCTCATAATTCAAATGGTAAGACGAGATGAATCGTTGATTTATGTATAGATCTAATGATATACAGTCAATAAATATCTATACATTTATTGATGTATCTCCCTTTCGACCTTCTGTTTCTTTTTAATTCTCAAATATGTGATATAGAACAATACAAACTGATGTTTACATTAAAGTAATATGTACTAATGCATAATTTTCATAGTTGAAAGTTTGAGTCCATTGAAGCTAGACCACCAGGGAGAACATGAAAGCACTGCACGGCCGTTCCGTCCTATTATAGGACTCCTCAGCAGTGCTTATTCATGATCCCGCATTCGCGAGATTCGAACCCAGGACCTACCAGTCCCGCGCCAGAGCACTTAACCTTTAGACCACCGAGTTGGCCGGCATTCAACGGTGTTAATGTCTAACTTCAACTGTGGTCTGGGGCGAGTACAGGATAGTGGATGCGCACTGCTAAGGAGTCCTATAATAAAACGAAACGGCCTTCCAGTGCATCCGGGTTTTCCCTGATGACTCAAGCTTTCAACTATGAAAATACTAAATCTCCACAAAACCCCTTCTGATAATAACAATCCATAACTCTTTACCGGTTATAGTAATTAAGGTCAGTTAAATCAAGCGAAAAATTATGTATAGATCATTGGTATCCATGATAATTATCTTATTCTTATATAATACACCTTTCTACCATTGAATCTATATAATGAAGTCATTGAAGTATAATAATTGAATTCTTTAATTTGATACTATCTTAGAACAAATATAATAAACAATGATTCAATACCGTATATATGTGAAAGTGAAAGGTACTACATACATAAACAGTGTCCTGATTGATCATGTCCTAAGGATGTTATACTTTTAGGTGAATTGTTCAACTTGTAGATTTATAATAATCATATCTTATTCATATGGGAGCATACATACAGATATCTTTAATTGTGGTGTGTTCTATTGATGTCAACAGATATAAGTAGTATGTATCACAAATCGCAAGTGGAATGCCTAGAGGCAAAAGGTTAAGAAGATCAAAGAAAAGAGTAAGAGAACAAAGGAGGATTGGTGTGGAAATGAAAGAACAGTAAAGTCAGCGACGATTGATTGACATTTTGCAATTGAAGTATTTACTGTATGATTCTCAGATTTTACTAAGATGTTCTATCATTTTGTATTCAAATACATTTGGTTGTCCCCCCTTGTGTTCTCGTCTACTACATAATGACAATGGATGATAGTTGGATAGCTAGTTATAGAGAAACCTGGTAATCTAAAGGTAGCTTGATAATAGTGTTACCTGTATGTTACTGAGATCAATATGTGACAAAGCGATGAATATACGCAGCTAAAAAAAAAATAGACTTTCAATGAACATTTAGTTAACGGCATGTATTTGAATAATTCCAAAGTTTCGTCCAACTAACTGGTCTAAACCTCTTCATGGAGTTTATAAACTAAACAGTGCCGAAACTTTGATCAAACAAGTTTAAACGTTGATTCCATTTCCAGTAATATAATTACCTATTGAATGTGAAATGCTTGTATGTGTGTATCTGTGTAGTATGTGTAGTGAATTCTAACAGTTGAATTCATGAGTCAATTTAATCTAGACTTCCATTGAAAACCTACAAGTAATGAATGGCCGTCTCGCTCTAGTATGGGACTGCTCAACAGTACGTATCCACGACCCCACATGATGGACTCGAACACATGAGCCTGTCTCGCGTACGAATGCTTAACATCTAGACTATTGAGCCATAATTCAACTTAGGTCGCCCCATGAATTCAACTGTTAAAATTACTATAATCTCCACAAAATCCTTATTCTGAATTCAGAAATGTCTGCGAACAGGAGGTTGATTAGACTTAAATAAAGAGAAGAGAAATAGAAACTGATAGCAATGAAGAAACAATCAAGCTTGTAAGAGACTATTCAAAGAAGATGTTCTAATGATGTATTCGATATATTTACTATATCATTATGTAATTGTGCATTCAATTGGTTCTCCCTGCTTAAGTTCTTGTTCACTACACCATCACTAAACAAAATCAACGTTTAAACATGATGGTTAACTTCTCTGGTAAATTTCAGATCAGTTCACTAAGCAAAACATTGGAATTATTCAATGTTTAATAAATGAGATTGTTTCAAATATATGTTTTACAATATATAATGTCTACTATATACTTGACACCCGATTCCTATGCAACCATTTGTTCGCTTCCAACCTACTGTGGGAGACAACAAATTAGATTCCAACGAGGGAAGAAATCAGGAAGAAGCGCTAGAAGTGAATAGAACACACATTGAGGAAAGCAGCCAACTGCATCACATGGCAAGTCCCCAAATAGAATCCTGAAGGCCAAAGGAAAAGAGGAAGACCAAAGAACATATTAGGCCGAGAAATTGAGATAAATATGAGAAGAATGAACAACAACTGGATAGAACTAGTAGGGAAAGCCGAGGATAGAGTAGATTGGAGAAGGCTAGTTGGTGGCCTATGATCCATTGGGGCTAACAGGCGTAAGTAAGTAAGTATTTGTTTATATTCAGACGAACTTTCATAGAAATGTTTACACTAATTACCTTGAAATAAGTTTTGTTTTTTATTGAATACATACTTAAACATAAAATTAATCAGTCATTTAATGAGTTCATACATAACGAGTTGCATATCTTATTTTAAAAGAGTTTTGTTCTCTAAGTTGAATGATTTGATCATGGAACTTTCATCATTCTTATGAACGACATCATCAGTACAAACTACACATAGAAAGGGAAATGTTCAAATTTCTTTACATATGCCTTACAGCTCAAAAAATAAAATTTTATCAAAATCATCCACTTGAGAGAAAAGTCTCCACCAATTGAATACCTTATCATTAACTTTGATGGAAAATTTTATTGAGTATTGAGAATCCTTTTAATTCTTTCAGTATTTATTAATTAATTTAAATATTTCCATTTATCTTATGTAAACAGACGAGTCCCAAATTTGACGAAACGCGCGTCCTGGATTCCACTACTAGCCACTTTCCATCGCTGCTTATAAAGCTTTATGACTTCAGGCAATATCGAGACAGTCCGAACAGGATGCACATATGCTAATAAGAGACTAATCAATTGCAGTCCTAAATAATAAAAGGGAAGATACAAGTAAACAACAACAGGTGAATATAACTTCATCCCATTGCACAAGCAGGTAGCTATCAGGACTTAGTAGCTATGTGGATAGTGCGATGGCGTTTGAAGCAAAAAGTACTGGGTTCGAGTCTCCGGGTGAACATCAACTCTGAGATGCACGTACATCTAACTGATGAGTCCCAAATAGGACGAAATGCGCGTCAAACTGGAGTCCACTGGTAGCCACTATCCATCTTTCCTTATAAAGCTTGTGAATTCAGGCAATATCGAGGCAGTCCAAACATTTTCATGAATACAAAGACTTGGGTTATTAACTTGAATCCCTAAAGCTTCTATCTTATTTAAGCAACAAGATTCATCTCTATAAGAGAAAGTAGTAGGCAAATGACAAATGACTATCGACCGGGTGTGATAGAATGAAGCTAAGTATTGTTTTAGTTATGCTATTTTCCAACCACAAAGAGAGGTGTTCACCAATTTATGGGTTCAGTTGTTTTGTTATACTCCGCATATAAGTTTCCTCATTGGAGCAATCCAACTTGTAGATACACATGAATGTAATGAAACCTAGTAATGTATCCTTTAGTTGGTGAATAACCAAAAATCGATCAGAAATGTACGGATAAATTAGTTGAAAAGACCTTCTATGTGGTTTAATGTCGTCTCCTATATGTAGCAGAAGCTATAAGGAGTCGAGTCAACAAATCAAGTCTTTATATTCACAAGGAATTTATAGCACTTTTATCTCTTCCTTGGTCAAATTAGGCTTGAAAAACAATTTATTCAAATATATTCTGAGGATGAAACAGCTGTCCAGAGCTTCCAGGTTTTCCAGTGATGGTCTAGCCTCAATTTACTCATGAAATCAACTATAAAATTATTGAAATCTTCATTGGACGGTTAAGCGCTCGTAAGCGAGACTGATAGGTCCTCGTTTCCAACCTCTTGAAACAGGATCGTGGATGCGCACTGCTGAGGAGTCTCACAATAGGACGAAACGACTGTCCAGTGATCCCAAGTTTTCCATGGTGGTCTAGATTCAAATTTATTTTGTTAATTCTTTTGCCTACTTCCTATTATGAAACATTGATTCAAGCGTTTAGTACTTTTGTTTTTGCCAATGTTAATGCATCATATTAGTAATTTATACTTTGTACTTATGATGTTCAGTTTTTCAATTTATCTAGTTGTTATCATTGAATAATAAATTACCTTGATTAGTTTAATGCTTTTATTATATCCATATAAATACTACTGTATATTAGCGTAAAAGCTAATGGAAATCTGATAGGAAACAATATGTATTGTTCTAATTTACCGTGTCGGGATATTGAATATGATATGAATTTGCTACATCCTAAATTATCCGAATAGGGGTTTGTGGAGATTGTAGGGTTGCGAAAGATCATGGATCGATTGATGTTAGATGTTAGCACCGTTGGATGCCAATTCAGTGGTCTAGAGGTTAAGCGTTTGCGCACAAGACAGAACGTCCCATGTTCGAATCTCACGTGAGGGATTGTGAGTGCATACTGTTGAGGAGTTCCATAAATGAACAAAGCAGCTATCCAGTACTTCCAGGTTACCAGTGGTGATCTATCTAATATTGAATTGTGAATTCAACTTTGAAAATACTACAAACTCCACAAATCCGCATTGCGGTAACACTAAACGACTGATATTGGAGAAGAAAGTTATTTGATGGGTTCTTTTTCAATTGATGATCTGTACGTAGTAAAACAATCTTCGAGAAACGAAACTCATCGATCAATTAAAAAGAATGAAGACGTTTGAGGGAGGGAAATTTTCTTCTAGACAATATCATTTTCCTAAATCCATACAATGATGTTTACAGGAAAATCACTTCACATAGAACAGTCTATGGTGAAATATAGGAGCGTTGATTTACTATCAGAGATCGAATGTAGAAATCTATGAGAATGAGATATGTGTTGCATCATCCACTGAGTAGTATAATGAACTTTTGGCGGTATGTTTTATATAGTTGAGATCATGAGTCAATTGAAGCTAGACCAACATGGAAAACCTGGAAGCACTGGACGGCCGTTTCATCCTATTGTAGGACTTCTCAACAGTGCGCATCCATAATCCCGCCTCACGAGATTCGAACCCAGGACCTACCAGTCCCGCACCAGAGCACTTAACCTCTAGACTACTGAGCCGGACGGCATCCAACGGTGTTAATGTCTAACATCAACCAATCCACGGTATGCTTGAATATCTAAGCTATCTGTTCCTGTCATTTAGATATTTCAACAAATTATCTGGTTTTTTGTTTGTTTGCTTTAACATATCATTATGTCTAATTATCATATAACCTATTCAGGTGCGTTTATGAAAAGTTTACAACCTTTCTCTGTGCAAGTTACAAAAATGTACGATCATCAGAGACATCATGGTTGCTGGCGATAAGTATTGAAAAGAATGAACGTTATTCAGATGTTGATTCTTGAACTGATGACATCTAACTGGCGATCACTCAATATTTATTGTCAGGAAGAAGTAAGTACCAGAAATTTATTGAAATACTTTGGGTTGAGAATTCTATATTGTACTGAAAAATATAATATCAAATAAAGCCATCAATAATAATAGCAGGTCATTATCATTTACGAAGCACTATTTTAGGTTCTTCTAGTTAATTTAACCGATTACGGCTTCATAGTGGCCACTCATTTAATTCGTCTCAAAGATTGACATTGATGACATTATTATTATATACTATATCGGTTCATCAATAACTAGTGACCAATGTCATATAATAGGACGAAACGGCCATCCAGTGTTTCCAGGTTTTCCTCGGTGGTCTAGCTTCAATTGACTCATGCTTTCAACTATGAAACATACCGAATCTCCACAAAACCCCTTCTAATGTCATATTTGTCAAGTCGTTTAGGGGTAACCGGATTCTATTAATCAAGTTGCAGTATTTGCCTTAAGTATAAGGGACTGAAGATCGCATGCGTGGTGCTTTAATGGTAAGTGGTTGAAGGTAGTCACGCGGAAACTTTGGGCGAAATCTATTTCGTACTGGTTGAAACTTGTCTTCAAGACACATTTTCATCCTCGAAGGAACTGATGCTCTCTGTCAGGTTCGAATACACACCACCTAAAGTTCACAGCCTAAAATGTTGCTACTTAGTTATTTTGGCTGGGACAGACCTTCTGTAGGACTGTGGTGCTTAAATCTGTTTATTGGTAAGTAGTGACCAATGTCATGTTTGTCTAATCAGGTCTTTTTAGTCAAGACTGATGATAAGTAGGAACTAGTATGATACATAGACTGGATAGGGGGACTGGGTTAACTAAGTTTGATCTCCTTAAATTATATTCTGTGTACTTGATTTATTATCATGAGTATTGATCTATTTCACCAAATCAGTTCATTAGAGTAATCAGTCATCAATTACCTCTCATTTTCAATCAGATTATTATAGTTGATTTTAATTCACAAGGAAATCTGGCTATCTAACTGAACATTAACATTACAAACTGGCTTTAGTTAAACAGCCTCCAAAATTCAAGAAGCACCGAAACACTATCTCGTTCTAATAGTGAACTTCCCAAAAGTGTATTATCATACGAAAGACCGAAAGTTTAGGACCTATGGAGTTCAGCAGAAATTCACTTATTTACTAAATTATTACAAGATATACCCGTGAATATAACTTATAACGGTTGTAAAGATAGGGAAAAATCGAATAGTTTGAGAGCAAATAACAGTTATTACTATCGATGTGAAATTCATCATCAATATTTTCTAAGGAGAGATGGACAGCGGCTAACAGTGGAATCTAGGACGCACTTTTCGTTCCATTTGAGACTCGTCAACTGAATGTAACTACACCCCAGAGTTGGTGTGTACTCAAATAAGACAAAACATGTACCCAGGATATCAATGCTACCTACCATCCATCTATGTTTACAATACTTGTTACTTATTTATTTTCTTTATTTAAACACATAAATATTGGTACAAAGGAGCACCAGATATATATGCGCCACACAAATCTCATTTGATTTGTGTGAGGGTTGTGATACTGCCCACGTGCCCTAACTGAAACAAGTGGTTTTCTTAGGGGACCACACCCGAGGCCTTTTAGTTAAAAGTCTGATCCACAAAGCAGTGGAGCATCGTGAGGAGATCCCGTCCCATAGTAGTCGGCGATCAACGATAGGTTCATACGTCATTTGTTCCCTCAGGATACTGAAGATCATGTGCATCATTGGTATGGAATGAGGGTTTTCCAACTCCCTTAGGTAGACATTCTGTATCCACAACCCGGTTAAGCACCGGACATTCGCTTTTCGTCCTCTCAGTTTCGTAAACAACACCCCCGCCAAGAGAAAGTAGTGAGTAGGAGTTCCCCATTCGTGGCTATGTACGCGTGGCACTGTGAGAGCATTTTGAGAGGGAAAACATATTCTCCCCACACTCGGCCGTACCAGGGCATTTGGAGGCTCAGCTAATGAAAAGGTTAAAAGGTAGTACTGTAGTGAACGAGAATAGAAATGGGGACAATCGAATGTACTTGAATACAAAATTATAGAATCTCTCAGTAAAGTCACAGAATCATATAGTAAATACTTTATTTGTACAATGTCAATCGGTTGTCGCAAACTTGACTGTTCCTTTTGCAAATACCAGTCAATCATCTCAGACTTCATTGTTCCTTTGTTTTCACATCAATAATTCTTTGCTGTCGTTCTCTTTTATTTGATCTTCTTAACCTTCTGCCTCTAGGCATTCTACTTGCGATTTGTGATACATACTACTTATATCTGTCGACATCAGTAGCCTACACGACAGTATGACAACAGAATAGTAATGATAATAATTAAAAAGTATATTAAAACTCATTTAAAACGATAAAGTGAAGTGAGTAAGATAATTCTCTGCCTAACATTTCATTCCTTCCCTCTCTCTCTCTTACACACACACACACACACTCACGCATATACACTCGAACTTCTTTATAGATGGAACAAGAGAACTATTGATGTTTTCGAATGTTCAAATATGTCTTATATATTACTGATGAGAATGAAACTATGTACGTTGAAAGAAAAGAAAGATGATGATGATGATGGTTGCTGTTGATATGTTATGTAATCATTAGAGGATTAGTTAATTGAAGACATACTTATCATCTGATAAGATTGAGCTTAATTTATAGTGATTTTGTTTAGCCAAAAAAAGATAATCTTATATATATATATATTCGGCATGTATATCTGTGATGTATGCTACTTATATCGATATAAGTAGTATATAACATTAGTCAGGAATAGAATGTCTAGCAGCAGAAAGTTAAGCAGAGGGAGAAGGAACATATAGTAATTGGTATGGAAATGAAGGAACAGTGAAATCTGAGACGATTGATTTACAAAAGAACACTTAAGTTTGAGACAGTTGATTGACATTTTGCAAATGAAGTTTTGATTGTATGATTCTTAGATTTTAATAAGAGATTTTGTAATTTCGATGTTCAGACACATTTGGTTGTTTTACATAGTTAAGATCATGAGTCAATTGAAGCTAGACCAACATGGAAAACCTCGAAGCACTGGACGACTGTTTCGTCCTATTGTGGGACTCTTCAGCAGTGCGCATCGACAATCCCGTCTCGCTAGATTCGAACCCAGGATCTACCAGTCTCGCAGCAGAGCACTTAACCTTTAGACTACTGAGACGGACGTCATCCAACGGTGTTAATGTCTAACCTCAACTAATCCACGAAATTGCGCGATAACCTTCCATTGTACTGAGGTAGATTCTTGTTTTTACTTGACATGGATTAGCTCTGGCGCAAGATTGGTTGGTCCTGGGTTCTAATCTCGTGAGGCGGGACCGTGGATGCGCACTGCTGAGTAGTCCCACAATAGGACGAAACGACCGTCTAATTCTCCCAGGTTTTTCTTGGTGGTCAATTGACTCACGCTTTCAACCATGAATGTCCTATCTGTTTGATCCATTTAACTGGTTGAATGAAATCGATAATTCTATATATTCTCATTCGTAAGTAGTGATCATCCACATTTACCCTTCAAAGAAATACTGAAGACTCAAATAATTTATCATGATCAGAGGAGATAAGTTGGTAATCTTAGGTCTTTACTATATTCATACTCATTTGTAGTCCAGTTGACTATTTCTATAGTGCAAAAACAAACGAAATATTCCTAAACAAAAATATTGTACAAGGATTAGTTAATCTGATTTGAGAATGAGAATTTTAAGTTTTAGTGCTAAGTTCAAATATTACTTGTCAACTTTCAGTTATAATCTGAATCTTAACCGCTTGTGTTATTTCTGATCGTTGTCGATTGCTTTGACTATTCAATGTAAGTGGATCCTATGTGCTTATTGAGTCGGTGGTTCACTTTTTTCTCCTTGCTGTATTCTGTTCCAGATTCTTTCACTACTTTTAGGAGACTTGTCCTAGCATGAAACTCCTCAACAGTGCTCACCTACTATCCCGCTTACTGGATTCGAATCCAGGAGCTTCAGTCTCGCGCATGAACACTTAACATGTAGACCATTGAACCGGCACCCAATGAAGTTAACGTCTAACTTCAATCAATTCATGATCTTACGCAACCCTTTATCCATTGTCTTAAGTGGATAACTGTCTCCACACAACACAGATTGGACTCCACTGGTTATGACTTCTCACTAGAACTCCAAGAAATCCATCTTGAAGTTAGGCACTAGTGTACACATTATTATTATTATTATTATCAGAATGAAGATTTGCTGATAATGTAGTATTGGATGCTCATTGCCGAGGAGTCCCATACTAGGATGAAACGGCCATCCAATGCTTCTACGTTTTCAATGGTGGTTACATTTTGTAATGTTATTCTTTTCTTTCACACAAACTACTTATTTACAGAGGCTATTTTCTGATTGGGTAAGAATTTGCTTAAAATTCATCAAGTTCTATCCAACAAATTGTAATCTAGTCAATAGTATTGAGTAAACTACGTACATACATAAGTTGTTGGTTGGAGGTAGTAAACATGAAACTCTGCACTTCAGTTTCATATTATTTAGGACTCGTTGATATGATATACCTAAAACATTAAAAGAATTAATGCTTCCTGATAGATTCGATATCGTGTCATCAAGTTTCACAATCAATATCGTCACCACTCAGTTACTGGAGCTATGACTACTATGTCACTATGTATACTATTGTCAATATCCTTCTAGTCTATGGTATTTCATAACAAAATATACATAAAGTAACTGCCGATTATTGATTACTCTCTCTCTCTCACCCTAGATACTACTTGGTTACAATTCATTCATTATCCTTCACAATATATCAAAATTGTACAAAGATTAATACAACAGAAGTTTTGTAGAAAAATGAAAAAAAAAACAACTAAGGCACTCACACATAATCACTATGATCTTACCAAACTATTTACATAAATCACAATGTAGAAATCTGTATTCTAAATACATTTAGATCGTTTTTTTTTTGGTACAAAATCAATGTAGTGATATTTAACCAGAACGATATTTTCCTAGATCGATTGATTACCTATACATACTTTGGTTACATGGTATAGATGGTAGGTAATCGCTGATAACCCACACATATATAGGTATATGTATAAACATTCAGCTGACTTTGACTACAGTTACTAGAAAAAAAATATAATGGCAAATAATGACTTTGATAGTGAAAGAATTCAGACAAAAGGATAATATATCTTTCTTTATAGAGAAAAGAAAAAAAAAAGTAACCTAGAAACCAGTAACTAAAGAGAATAGGTTAGTTTGGAGGGGAATAGATAGATAGATGGATAGATAGATCAACATTTCAAACAGTAATCAACCTAATAATAATGTTATTCTTGGTTACGCAATCGATCTACTATAATTAACAAGTATTAATCGATATGGAAAGTGTTTAATATATTAAGTACATAAAGATGATAACAGAGAAAACCTAGAAGCAGTGGATGGCCGTTTAGTGGTTAAGCGCTCGCGCGCGAGACTGATAAGTGGTGGGTTTGAATCTCGTGACGTGGGATAGTGGATGAGCACTTCTGAGGAGTCCCACAATGGAACGAAACGGCCATCCAATGATTCTAGGTTTTCCATGTTGGTCTAGCTTCAATTGATTCATGATTTCAAGTATAAAATTACTGAAATCTCTACAAACCTCTTTTGTATAGAAATTATTGTTTAAATGTTTTTGTGTCGAAGTTTTCAGTTGGAGGATAAAAAGAAATTAAGACATAGAAAATCGTGTTAATTAGCACCAAGGTAACAGAGGTTGTTCTTTTATGTAGATACACTCAAAGAAATGTCATGTTGAAATAGGTAATCAGAATTAGGATCTAGTATGAAAGTGTTATGTGCTTTAAGCTTCCAGATCTTATATCGACACATTGACAAGCAAAAACTTGCAGTATGAGATGTACCAATAAGGAATAGGTCTATGTATCACCCCAGATTTAGAGGAATATATAAAATCACAGTAACTGTATTGTTATCGATTTCGCATCGTTATACCCAAGTCTTTAATCTACTTGGTCCTCATATTTTTACAGTCTACTTCTATCTTAGCCAAAATTACAAATTGAGGTAAAAGGCAACTAAAAAAGATAAATTATGGATTTTATTGTAAATATTTAACTTCAATACTACTAATCCTACAGTCAGTAGTATTATAGTGAACAAGAACATACATTCACCATATACTACTTATGAGGATATAAGTAGTCCATATCACAGTATTATTTTATTACAAGTGATATGTAACCACGATGTATGACAGTTCAATACTGCTAATCCTACAGTCAGTAGTATTATAGTGAACAAGAATATACATTCTATGTTTGAACATCACTATATACTACTTATGAGGATATAAGTAGTCCATATCACAGTATTATTTTATTACAAGTGATATGTAACCACGATGTATGACAGTTCAATACTGCTAATCCTACAGTCAGTAGTATTATAGTGAACAAGAATATACATTCTATGTTTGAACATCACTATATACTACTTATGAGGATATAAGTAGTCCATATCACAGTATTATTTTATTACAAGTGATATGTAACCACGATGTATGACAGTTCAATACTGCTAATCCTACAGTCAGTAGTATTATAGTGAACAAGAACATACATTCTATGTTTGAACATCACTATATACTACTTATGAGGATATAAGTAGTCCATATCACAGTATTATTTTATTACAAGTGACATGTAACCAGAAAGTATGACAGTTCTAAACTGATGAAAGTGAAGAAGTGAAAATGTCTACTAAATATCATTAGTCTACAGAATACATATATACATGTATGTATATAGATCTACACTTTAGTAACATTCATATTGTATTGTCAAAATAATGAGAAGTTAAACAACTGACCATGTTAATCTTATTACATCAATGAAAGTACCCAAAAAAAGTTTGTTTTTTTGGCTGATGAAAAAGAAAAGAACACACTTCAAAATACCTAAGTACATATTACATAAGTTAAAATAGAATTGTACTTTTACACTGTTACTATGTGATAAATAGATATTGTACATACTCTAAATTAAATGTAACTCCGCCTGTAGCTCTTCCTGGGGCTACTGCCGGTCCCAAGCCCAGGTAAAAGAGGAGGGTTGGGCATGGGGTTAGCGACTACAAAAAAACTAACTCGCTAAAAAAACGCCAACCAGAAAATTATTCAAATTTAAATGTAATCTAATCATTGTAAAAGATAAAACTAAGGTCAATAATATATATTATTGTTATAATCAGAACGGGGCTTTTGCGGACATATTTCTCGGAGTTCTAGGGAGAAGTAGTGACCAGTGGAGTTCAACTGGGTCTATTATGAAATAGTGATTCACTGAAGACAATGGTGAATTGTTGTTCAGCTTCGTGAATCAGTTTAAGTTAGATATTAACACCGTTGGATGCCGGCCGGTTCATTGGTCTAGAGGTTAAGCGTTCGCTCGTGAGATTGATAGATCCTGAGTTCGAATCTCATGAGGCGAGATCGTGGATGCGTACCGCTGAGTAGTCCCACAATAGGACAAAACGGTCGTTCAGTGATTCCATGGTTTCAATTGACTCATGGTTTCAACTATAAAGGTGCTAGGTTCGAGTCGCAGAGTGAACATCGACTCTCAGATGCAGGTACATTCAGCTGACGAGTTCCAAATAGGACGAAACGCGCTTCCTATATTCCATTGCTAGTCACTATCCATCTTTGCTCACAATGTTTGAAAAACGTATTTTTAGAAATCAAGAAGACTTGAATCTACCATTGGATCAGTGGCTTACAAATTATAATCAATATTGGTTGATTGACTATTATCACTAAACATTTATAAACCCTTATGCACATTAAAGAAAATTTATCTCTTTACTACACTGATCTATCAATAATAAGTTACACTTTTAACAAAGAAATGACTTTTTCAAGTATAGCCGGTGGTTGACTTTTATAGCTTATATCACAAATCAACCTTAGTTAGACAGCCGCTGGAAATAATAGAGCGCTGGATAACTGTTTTATCATAGTATAAGATCACTGAACAGTGTGTAACCTTGAACCTACTCATCACCTTCAAACCTCACAGAGAACAGTGAATATTCACATGACAATAATTTTCAACTCTTGGAGGTCGAACTTATTTAAAACCAATGCAAATTATTGTTAAGTGTCAAACTGGGGCGTTCACATATCAGAAAACATTTTTATTTACATTCGACTAGTTAGAATGTTGAACGGTTTAACCGTAAAGCCTTCATTGTCTTCCTCAGTCGATATAATTAGGATAAACTTTAAAATTAAGCATCCTCAATGATTTAGACGTTCTTTTAACAGAACCTAATGTCAGTAAAATCGTCACTGAAAACTACTAGTAATTTCCACTATCTATCTCCGAACTGTAACGTTTCTAAAATAAAAGTGTATTTCATGAGAATATTTCATGATTTCAAACTAAAACACACACATAACAACAAACACACTTTAGTTATAATAGTTGTATTCATAAGTCGATCTAGACTAGACCGCCATTGAAAACCCGGAAGCACTAGAGGGCCGTTTCATCCTAGTATGGGATTCCTTATCCCTGCTCATCCACGACCCTGCACGTGGGACACGAATCCAGGACCTTTGGTCTCACGCGCGAACGTTTAGTCTCTAGAGCACTGAGCTGACATCCATCGGTGTCAATGTCTAACTTCAACCATACTTCGATATTGCGCGACGTCCATCATTGTCTTTAGTGAGTAATTGCCTCACAACAGACACGGTCAAACCCCAGGAAATCCATCTTGAAGCTAGTCACTAGTGAGCACATTATTATTATTAATATTATTATTATTATTATTATTATTATTATTATCAGAATTGGGGTTTGTAACAAAAAATTACACACATGGGTACACTTGATTAGGATTCGTCACGAGTTTCAACTCACCGAGATAAAATGGTGGGCCTCCACCCGGGGTCAGAGCATTTCTGATCATCCTGAACCTGACTTCAGGCAAGTTTAATGAATTTCATAATTACGTTAATTAACCTAAGAAAGAAATTCACCTTGTATTGTTCGTTTAAATCTCCCCATTACTAGCAAAGATGGGTAGTGACTAGCAGTAAAATTAAGGCTATATCGAGGCAATACGCACAGTATTTACACATACCAATAAGAGACTGACCAATTACAGTCCTAAACAATAATGGAAAGATTCGAACAAACAATACCAAGTGAATTTAAACTTCATGTGATTGCACAGGCAAGTGGCTATCTGGATTAAGTAACTAAATGGATAACTCGATGGCGTTTGAAGAAAAAGGTACTGGGTTCTAGTCCCGGAGTGAACATCAACTCTGTGATGCAGATACATCGAGCTGATGAGTCCCAAATAGGACAAAACGCTCATCCTGTATTCCACTGCTATTCACTATCCATCTTTGCTGATAACCTAAGAAAGGTTTTTCCTCTATAATCAAAACTGGAAAACGTAATAAAAAAAAAGAAAAATTATATGTATTGGGAAAATTTGTTACAAAACATTACCGAAAATTAACAAATATTCCAGTTAAAACTATGAAATCAATACAAGATTGGGATAGACTTATTGTCAACCTATACTTATTACTACCACTACTGCCACTACTACTACTACTACTACTATTACTACTATTGTAGTGAAGAAGAACATGAGTGGGGACAATCAAATGTATCTAAGCACAACATTACAGACTATCTGACTAAATTCTGATACAATGAACAGTTAATTTGTAAAATAACAATCAATTGTCTCAATCTTTATTGTTCCTTCTGTAAATATCAGTTCATCTTTTCTAATTCCATTGTTCATGTATTTTCCAATCGCACTTTATTTCAGTTCTTTTCTAATTGGTCTTCTGCCAAAATACATTCTATATCTGACTAACACCATATACTACTTATATGGATATAAGTAGATCACACCACACTACTACTACTGTTACTACTACTACTACTAATAATAATAATAATAATAGAGAAAAAATTATATTCTCATCCTTATTAAATCGATTTTTCCCGGCTAATTACCATATATCATTATCATCATCTTTCATATTATTGACCTTTGTCTACTTAAGCTTAAGGGTAAAATCAATCAATAAATGAAAAATCAAAAAAAAAGAACTAAGGATTTGAATTAATCAATCGTTACCAAGATAATAAATCCTGAAGGGAAACGGAAAAGACGGAGGTCGAAGAACACATTGAGTGAGGAATCGGAAACAGATATGAAAAGGATGGATAGCAACTGGAAAGGATTACACAGGACAGAGTTGGATGGCGAGTGCTGATGGGTGGCCAATGGTCCTCCATGAGGGGTAGCAGGCGTAAATAAGTAAGTGAGGACTTCAAAGACAACTATTCTAATTGTTGGCAGATATTTCTCAAATTAGGTGAATACATTAGAACTTATACATCCTGTGTGTTGTACAATAAAATAAATATGTTTTGTGAGTAGAACTGATGTTCCAACCCTCAGAACTTATCAAATGAATTGTATCTGCAAGAAGGACTAGAAAAATATGACATTGATCACCTTTTAATGATAGAATACGATAATGGAAATTTCTTTCCAGTACTATGCATTTGCAAAAAAATATTTAATTAGTTTAAAATGAATTTTTTAAACAAGTAATTGAAAAATAACAGTTATTATATTTCATCAGAAGGTGGTGTGTGGAGATTTTAGTAATTGAATAGTTGAAATCATGAGTCAACTGAAGCTAGGCCACCAAGGAAAACCTGGAAGCACTGGACGGCCGTTTCGTCCTACTGTGGCACTCCTCAACAGTGCGCATCCATGATCCCGCCTCATGAGATACTAACGCAGTACCTATTGGTCTCTTGTGCAAGCACTTAACCTCCAGACCATTAAGCCGGTCGGTATCCAAAGATGTTAAAGTCTAACTTCAACCTATCCACAATGTTGCATGACAGTCCACCATTGTCTTCACTGAGTTACAATTTCACAACAGACGTGGTTTGAACTCCACTAGCCACTACTTCTCACTAGAACTCCAGGAAATACCTCTTGAAGACAGTCACTAGTGAGTCTATGAAGATTATAATTAGAAAAAGGGTTTTGTATATATAATAATAATTTAATAGTGGAATTCTTGAAACTGGTTTCAAGAGGTATTCGCTGGATTTCTAGTGAAAAGCAGTGACCAGTGGAGTTCAACCGGGTCTGTTGCGAGATAGTAACTCACTGAAGACAATAGTGGACAATGGCTTAATTTCTTATATTGATTAAATTTAGACATCAACAGTGTCGAACGCCAGCCTAGTGGTTTAGTGGTGAAGCGTTCACACTCGACCGATAGATTCTCGTTTGTAATTTCATTAGTCGAGATCGTGGATGCGCATTGCTGAGGAGTTACACAATAGGACGAAACGGCCGTCCAGTGCTTTCAGGTTTTCCATGGTAGTTTAACTTCAATTGACTCATAATCTCAATTACATGAAAATAACTAAAATCTTCACAAAGACCCCTTTCTGAAAATAGATAAATAAATAAGAAAAGCCAAATCTATCCATTAGTTTGATATTCATCAGATTGACCTCAAGTTTTTCAGTTAAATTACCGATATAATTAAAAGTTAATTTAATCCATATTTACCTGAATAAACAGTTTAAATGAAATTAAATTAAATCTAATGGTATGTACATGTGAAATGATGTAAATGGATTTGGGTTTAAATCAAAACTAAAGCATAAAAGTAAGTCATCTCAAATAAGTAGATAGATAGTTAGTTAGTTATTATCAGAAGGGGTTTTGTGGATATTATAGTAATGTTGATAGTTGAGATTATGAGTCAATTGAAGCTAGACAATCATGAAAAATCTGGAAGAACTGGACGGCCGTTTTGTCCTATTGTGGGACTCCTCAGCAGGATCGTGGATGCACACTACTGAGGAATCCTGTAATAGAACGAAACGGCCTGTCCAGTGCTTCCAAGTTTTCCATGGTGGTCTAGCTTCAATTGATTCATGATCTCAACTATTAAGATAGTTAGTTAGTTAGATAGATAGATAGATGGATAGATAGATAGATGAATAGATGCAGAAACTATGTGTTTGAATACAATCTATTTAATTAAAAGAGTATTTGTCGCTAGCATTAATCCACTGAGGTTATATACGTGGTTCATTCTCTTCATTTGGTATGTTGTTTCCAATAGGTAAGCAACATATTATAGAATAGAAGTTTCAATACAAATTTCATTTGAAGTGTATTCAATTATCCACAGCTTTCTGCTGTAAAGATCTCGATGTAATGGAACTAGACATGAGAGATAAAAAAAGACACTAATGTGATGAAATATACGACTTGAAATGAAAGTCCTACTGAAAATAAACACCTAATACGTAGTAGTCACTCATCAGACAAGTGAAAAAAATCATAGGATGGTATGGATACAGCACAGTTATTTGTCATTAAAAAGGTTGCCTCGGTTTCACGATAAGAGATATGAAGACAAATGTCTGTACGATACATATTTGTTCATGTTATTTAACTTCTTAATTATACACGTCTGTATGTCTAACGGATCGTTATTCTTTGCATGAGACAAGCTTAATATTTTGTCCGAATTAAAATAAATCATTAGAATGGGGATTTGTGAAGATTGTAATAATTATAATTATTGAATTCATGAGTACATCTAAGCTAGACTATTACTGAAAACGTGTAAGTATTGGATGGGCATTTCATCCTAGTATGGGACTCCTCAATAGTACGCATTTACGGTCCCGCATACGGGACTCCAACGCAAGACCTTTGGTCACTCATGTAAACGCTTGACCTCTAGACACCTGAGCTGGCATCCAATAGTGTTAAGTGATAAGTCTTACTAACTGAACGCCATACTGGGGTCCTAGGCTTTTCTCGTAACCCACAAGCTAAATCTACACTGCAACTTGAACACGAGAGAAAAGGCACAGAATATGCGAGAAGCACTCTACTCCAAGGTATCATTTATGTCCAGAAAATATAGGGTTTTTATAGTATTATAAAAGTCCTTGGGTTTTCCTAAAAATTCTGGAATGCTACTATACGTAGCAGCAGTGTAGTAATCAGCCAATCAGAAATTCTACATGTGACTTTTCACTTTCGTGATGTTTCTGGCAAAACTTCTGCTTACCGATGATTGGATAAAATACTCCTCAGTGTTTCCTGAGACTTTCTTGTCTTTTGCGAGAAGTTTTATCTGGATCACCCCAACAATAATGTCTAATTTTAATAGATCCATGATCTTGTGCAACCTTTCTTCCATTGGCTGAAATGGATAAATGTCTCAAACCCGACATGGATTGAATTCCACTGGTCACAGCTTAATCATAATCATATGTCGCATCATTTAGGAAAGTAATTAAAAATTCAAAGTTGAATTCACGAGTCAATCTAAGCTAGTCAATCATTGGAAACCTGGAATCACTGAAAAGCTGTTTTGTTCAATTATGGGACATTAACACCATTGGATGCCAGTTCAGTGGTCCAGAGAACAAACGTTCACACATGAGGTCAAACGTCTTTAGTTCGAGTCATGGATGCCCACTGTTATGGAGTTTCATACTAAAAGTAAACAGTCGTCCAGTGTTTCCAGGTTTTCAATGATGGTCTAGTTTAGTTTTTTTTATTTGAACACATAAATATTGGTACAAAGGAGCACCAGATATATATGCGCCGCACAAATCTCATTTGATTTGTGTGAGGACTGTGATACTGCTCACGTGCCCAAACCGAAGCAGGTAGTTTTCTTAAGGGGCCACACCTGGAGCCTTTGACCTAAAAATCTGATCCACAAGACAGTAGAGCATCGTGAGTAGATGCAGTCTCATGATCTAAGTTGAATTCTTGTTGAAAATCATGTAGTATTTGACATCTTGTATTGTACCAAAGTAGAATTTCTTACTAAGAAGCATTCAAAGATTGAATAAATGATCTTTAGATCTAGTACACTGGTACAATTTCAACTTCAATCAAGACACAACATAATGCAACGTCCTATTGTGGGACTCCTCAGCAGTGCTCATCCACAATCCCGACTCACGAGATTCGAACCCAAGACCTACCACAATAAGACGAAACAGCCGTCCAGTGGTTCCGGGTTTTCTTTGGTGTTCTAGTTTCAACTGATTCATTCTTTCAACTATAAAAATACTAAATCTTCATAAAAAAACCCTTTTGATTACTATTTCATTCTTGAAAAATCTGAACTCCACTGTTTCCAACTTCATTTATTGATTTGAAATTTAAGTTATTAACCGTTTCTTCATAATGAATATTCACATATTATGTATATGTGATAATCCCTTTGTACCAAAATTTCTAATCAATAAACAAAGTGAGATCACTAACCGATCAGAATTTGACAAGGATTGAAAACTTAGAAGTGTTGAACAGTCATTCTGTCCTAGAGTAGGACTCTTCAACAGTGTGTACACTCACAACCCTATAGAAGATAGGACAAAGAACATCCTATCTCAAGTACAAACACCTAATCTCTACATTATTGAGACGGGATCTAATGGTGTACATGTATAACTTTAACCAACCTGTAATATTGAAGAGTATCATATTGGAAGAAACAGCTGCCCAATGCTTCTAGGTTCTTAATGATGATCTGACTTAGTTTCCCTGATAATCTTCACAAACGCATATTGACAAATAGTTTAAAATTGCAACAAGTTTTATGGATATAAATAAAATGGTGTGATATTCTTTAACCGGAGAATTCGATTATAGAAATATGAAGTGAAACTGATGTTTATTAGATGGTAAGCCATTTATACGTTTATCTTTTAAATAGTATTTCGGTAAATAAGTATCTGAATTGATTTATTATGAACGACAATGAATAATTAACTCCTCCTGTATCCCATCCAGAGGCTACTACCGGCCCCAAGCCCAGATAAAGGAGGAGGATTGGGCACGGGGTTAGCTATCCCATCCCGTAGAAAACTAACTCTCTAAAAAATGCTAATCAGAAGAAAATTATTCAAACTATTTAGACTCTGCCCTAGGATTCAGAAGATCTTCATTTAGAAGAGTTATGACGCCTTCGGAAGTCACGAGGCTGATGCCTTTTCTGACAACCAGAGTAACCATTTATTTAGGTACATGGAATGCTCGTACAATGTTGGAGACCGGGAGAGTCTTCCAAATTGCTGCAGAAACAATAATCGTTCCTTTAATAAATACAATGATTGAGAGTAAACTGTCAGACAGAATTAAGACAACAGTGAATAAACCTCTTTCTCTAACTAAATAAAATTCATTTCATAACATTTAATTTTGAATAAATCAATGTAAAGTTGACCATTACTGATTTCAATTATATTATAGTTGTATTCATGAATTTCTAGTTACTTCTAAAAGAACGTTATGTAAAAGACCATGAGAAATAAGATTCTAGGTTGACATTTAGTACATTCCATGAAATATATGACTAAAAAGTATCAAGATCTTCAAAATTGAAATTAATTTTGAACCCAGGACCTACCAGTCTCGTGCCCGAGCGCTTAATCGACAGACCACTGAGCTAGCATACGATGGTGTTAATGTCTAACTTCAACCAATCCACGAAGTTGATAAACCATCCACCATTGTGTTCGGTGAGTTGATATCTCCCAACAGACCTAGTTGAACTCCACTGGTGACTGCTTCTCAGTAGAACTCCAGGAAATATCTCTCGAAGTCAGTCACTAGTGAGCATATGATTATTATCAGAAGGGATTTTGTGGAGATTTCAGTAATTTTATAGTTAAAATCATGAATCAATTGAAGTTAGACCATCATGGGAAACCTGGAAGCACTGGACGGCCGTTTCGTCCTATTATGGAACTCCTCAGCAGTGCGCATCCACGATCCCGCACTCACGAGATTCGAACCCAGGACCTACCAGTCTCGGTTGATCAGTTTCCTGGATTGTTTAAAGTTAGACATTATTACCATCGGACGCCGGTTCAGTGGTAAAATTACTTTTTCTGTGATGGATAATGCATTAGAATTGAATATTTCTAAGGATATGGATTTTTTATAGATTAGTTCAATTAGAAGATGGAAAACATGTAGAACTAATCAATTGTCTTGTTCTAACTCAATATTCATAATCAGTGAGTATCCATTAATACATTTCACGAAGAGCATTAAACCTTTGATCTTGTGCTTTAGGATACACATTTTCCAAATTCAATCAATAAGTTGGATGGTGGCCAACACTAGAATCCAAATAGTTCATTTTATCCTATTTGGGATGCGTAATTTAGATATACCTACATCTCAAAGTTGATGTTTACATCAAGACTCAATCAAGGTGGCTTTCTATTCAAACGGAGAATGCGTTATTAACTTAACTAATGAGTCCAGACAACCACTCAATCGTATAACGAGTATGAATATAATCTTTTAGTGGCATGAATCTCCCCATTGATATTAAGGGCGGGAATTAGTAATTATCATTTTAGCATATGTGCATTGAGTAAATTTCACTGATGTTGCCAGTATATATTCTGACTTTATACGATAGTAAAAAAGCTGTTAAAAGTCTTGGTGTAAGTTTTAACACGGATGTAATTACATCAAGCTGATGAGTCCTAGATTGCAAGAAACGTGCTTCTTGGATCCCATCCCTGGCCAGAATCTAAGTCTACTTATAAACAAAAGTATCATTCAAACATTTGTGTCATAATTTTCCTCACTAAAAAGCAAAATAGTTAAAAATTCCACCACAGTTTCCTTAAACAATGAACTAATTATTTTTGCAACCTTCCTAATGTATAAATTCACTTGGTATTGTTTGTTTGAATCTTCCCATTGATCAGTCTCTTATTTGCATATGTGCACAAGCAAGTGGCTATCAGGACTCAGTAGCTGAATGAATAACGCTATGGCGTTTGAAGTGAATGATACTTGGTTCGAGTCGTGAAGTGAATATCAACTCTGAGATGCAGATACATCGAGCTGACGAGTCCCAAACAGGACGAAACGCGCGTCCTTCATTCTACTGCTAGCCACTATCCATCTTTACTTATCATGCTTGTGAATTAAGGCTGTATCAAGGCAATACGTACAGTATGCACATATTATCAATAAGAGACTGATCGATTACAGTTCTAATTATCAATGGGAAGATTTAACCAAAACAACACTAAGTGTAATCTTTTTCATATTGACTTTTATGGTTTCTAAAGTAGACATTATATTTACTAACTAAAAGAAAAGTACAAATGGTATATACTGAGGTGTGGCATTTCTATATATAGTTTATAGGTAACAATCTTTATGATGTTCATTTCATATACTTTATAAACGATTCAATGAACATCAATGAACAGCTAAAGAATAAGGTAAAGAGGCACTACAAAATGTCATAAAGTACAAAATGTCCCACTCTATCAAAGAAGTATATAAAAAAAACCCAGATATATACAAAACAAAACCTCTTTCTAAAAGGGAAAATCATATAATGTTAAATAAGGTCAAATCCATTAGAATACATGATGTACCCTGTTTTATGCATTGACAACATTGTATACATTATTCAACAATGAACAATGTAACATCATGACATGACATGATAACTACATAAATAAAGGAATACACAACAATGACAATGTATCATCAACGACAATTAATAGCCTATCATTTCTTGAATTAATCCAACTAATGGTTTCTAATCAGAAGGGAATTATATGGAGATCTTAGTAAATTTATATAGTTAAGATCATGAGTCAATTGAAGCTAGACCATCATGGAAAAACAATAAGCACTGTATGACCGTTTCATCCTATTGTGAGACTCCTCAGCAGTATGCATTCAGGTCTGTTGTGATAAATGTGATAAATGGTTGCTCTATTTCGTTGATTGGTTGAAGTTAGACATTAACACCGTTGGATGTCATCCGGCTCAGTGGTCTAGAGGTTAATGACACGCGCACGAGACTGATAAGTCCTGGGTTCGAATCTCATGTAGCGGGATCGTGGATGCGCACTGCTGAGGAATCTCACAATAGGATAAATCGTCTATCCAGTGCTTCTAGGTTTTCCATGTTGGTCTAGTTTCAATTGATTGATAATCTCAACCATATATAATTATTTCTAAATTAACATAAATTCTAAACATAGACATAAATATAAGTTCACTTATAAACAAAGATGGATAGTGGCTTGCAGTGGAATCCAGTCTGACGCGCGTTTCATCCTATTTTTGGGACTCATCAACTAAATGTACCTGCATCTCAGAGTTGATGTTCACTCTGGGACTCGAACCCAGTACCGTTCGCTTCAAATGACATAACGTTATCCACTCAGTTACTGAGTCTTAATAGCCACTTGCTTGTGTAATGGGGTAAAGTTTTAAATTCACTTAGTATTGTTGGTTTGATTACATTTACAGTAATATACAATTATACAAACAAACATGAATGAAAACAAACGTTGCCAATCAGATAGATGGTAGGTTCCTTTATAAAAAACAACATACTATGAAATCCATTTATAACAAATATGTAAATAATTACTATCATAAAGTATAAATGGAAATATGACATTGTAGGCGAAATAGGATACATACCACTGATTACTAAATCAAAACGACGAGTATAGTAGTATTATTAATATACATAGATAGCTGTCAACTAATATTTCATTTTAATATTATACAATATTAAAATGATCATGTTGTATGAAATACAGTTAATTAATATATGTATCATTTTCAAATTATGTTAGACCACCATTGAAAAACTGGAAGCATTAAACGGCTATTTCATTCTATTATGCGACTCCTCAGCAGTGCATATACATGACCTCTCAAACGGGATTCAAAAATGAGGTTAAACATTAGCACCATTGAATATCGGCTTTGGGGTATATAGGGTTAGCGTTCACGCGAGAGACTTGTGCGTCGGCTAGTGGATTCTCACTGTTGAGGAGTCCCATACCGGCACGAAACGGTCGTCCAGTGCTCCTAGGTTTTCAATGGTGTTCTAATATTGATCGATTCATGGTCTCAGTCATAATTCAAGAATCTCCACAACCTTATACTAATTGTTTTAAATTATTGAAAGTTCAGAACTAGTATATACATACTTTTATATAAATAAATTTCGCAGTTATAAAATCACTATAGAGACATAATTATTCATTCACTGTTAAACATATATTTTACATCTTTCTCTTTAAATTTACTTAATTTACAAGCAAAGATAGATAGTGGCTAACAATGGGATACAGGACACATGTTTCATCCTATTTGAGACTCTTAAGCTGGATATATCTGCATGTAAGTTGATGTTTACTCTGTGAATCTAACCCAGTACCGTTAGCTTCAGACGCCATCGCGTTATCTAACTAATTAGCTTTTGCAATCGGATGAAGTTTAAATTGTTTTTGTACTGGTTACTTGAATCTTCTCATTGATGTTTAGAACTGCGATTGATCAATCTCTTATCGATATATAAGGATGGTGTACGGTTTACCTCGATATTGACTTAAGTCACATACATTTTAAATTGACGAGTCTCAATGTGGAAGAAACACACGTCAGGAATTCCACATGATCCACATGATCCATTAATGCTTGAAATGCTTATAAATTAACGCAATATCGAGGCAATCCGTACAGGATGCACATATTCCATTAAATGACTGATCCATTGTAGTCCTAAACATCAATTGGGAAGATTCAAGTAAATTTACTAAACTTACCCTTAAAATTAAGTTGTCGATAATAAAAAGATTGAAAATATTTACATTCTATATCCTAAACAGTAAATGATAATTCCACATTATTTAGTACAAAGAGGTAACGAAAATATAAACCTTCTTGGCGAGACAGCAATTTATCGACGACTTTTGAACGAATCTCTGGTGACCTTGAGAAATATTAACCAATCAGGTAACAGATAGTATAGGGTAAAAATATGTTATACAAAACCAAAGAATTAAAGCGGATACACTACTTTTATATGGTCCAAAAATCTGTCAACGTTAGAAAAAGGTTCAAAGGTCCTAAAATCGTTATGCATAAAGTTGAGGAACTCATCCATATGGCTCCATAATATTTGCTCTCTCGAGCCATGATAAGGTCGAGAAAACTCTCTCAGCCTCGACCACATAGCTTCATTATTGTTTGTGTGTACTCCAGTTGTGTAAGTTTATCATTTTTCTTATGGAAATGTCCCTACAATACTCATACTACCGAATAGCCGAAGCTTCAGTAACATTTACGATTATTGCAGCCAATGTTACTAGTGCTTTTATTATACAGTTCGCGGAACTTATTATAATATGCCTAAGTCTCAATCTAGATAGAGCGATAATGATTCCTATTCTAGCAAGCGTATTCCTTCAACATATACCACATCGAAGGACAACATCACGATAGTCTGCACAAGGTCTACAAGTCATTTAATACTCGTAATTACAAATACAGGAACTTCTTAGTAGTTTGATTTATTGTAGCCGCTTCATTGTCAAATCTTCTCTAAAAATCCTCTATGAACCTATCGTATATGAGTATCAGGTATTGAAATCGCTGCTCATGACCTTGAAATCCTTCAAATGCTTCTGATTGACTAGTTCATAAATTATAGTCTTGTCACCTTCTTCAATGAAACCATCTAATTTAGGTAATACAATACAATACATTCCCAAAAAGGAAACTCAACTAACAACAGAATAATTTTTCTTCTATTTCAATGGATGAATTCACATGTAGATTTTTTTGAAAAAGTTATGTTACGTCGTTTTTTTTGTTGTTGTTGGTAAATTGAGAGACAAGACTCTAAAAATACCAAATTTAATTGCGCTTAACTAAACATTAATTCTCTAACAACAAAAACAGTTACCAAGTTGATGTTTGTTTTTCTTTCTGTTTTTTTTGTTGTTGTTCAAAGTAAACAATAAAATCGTTTTATTTTTATAAAATTGAAAAACTAAAAACAGTTAAAAATTAAAAAAAAAAAAAGAAAAAGAAAAAAAAAAGAACAAAAAAGAGAAACTAACTAATTCATCAAAGAATGGGGAATAAAATGTGCCTATTTGTATAAATATATCCCTATATGTATATGTTTGTCTGTAAGTGCGTGTGTGTGTGAATGTGTGTGTGCGTGTGCGTGTGTGATGTTGCTATCATGGTAACATGTGTATCTAAGATTCCATTGAAATTAAATGATAAGAAATTGCATGTTTTCATCATTTTCTAATTTAACCCGTTTTCTCTACTTCTTTTTTTTGTAATTTAAATGATTATGTGTATTAATGATTGAATAATCAGTGGGGAAAAAAAGTTTTTTTTTTGTAATTTTGATCCATTTTTCAACACACAAAAAGAGAACTAAGCAAAGGAAAGACTTTTCACTGGTTTCACAAATGGATAATAAAGTTTTCTAATGAGTGTAGAGAAGAGAAAGGATTAGTATAGCTTTTATAGTTGAGATCATGAATGAATTGAAGCTAGATCACCATGGAGAACCTGGAAGCACTGGATGACCGTCTTGTTCTATTGCGAGACTCCTTAGCAGTGCATATCCACGACCACGCCTCGCGAGATTCCAACCCAGGACTTATCGGTGTCGTGAGCGTGGATGCCTATCCTCTAGATCACTGAGCCGGTATTCAACGGTGTTAATGTCTGACTTCAACTAATCCATGAAATTGAGCGACACATCCATCATTGGCTTTAGTGAGCTACCATCTCACAACAGACCTGATTGGATTCCACTAGTGACTGCTTCTCACTAAAGATTAAAAGTTCACTCACAAGATCGATAGTTCGTGGGTTCGAATCCGACGAGGCGTGATTGTGGATGTGCACTACTGAAGAGTCCTACAATAGGATGAAACAGTCATCTAGTGCTTCCAGGTTTTCGATGGCGGTTTAGTTTCAATTGACCCATAATCTTAACTATTAAAAGAATATTAATCATTTGATTTCTTTTATTTTTATAACCTTGTAAAGGTGGAAAATATAAATATGTATTCAAGTATTGTTAGTCAATACGTCGTTAACTCAATTTTCAAGGTTCATATTTAGGAACTATTGAACATTGATGGATAGTTAGAAGAAGCAATGTGGTATAAGCGTTACGCTTAAACAACTCACTAAAAAGTAAACGGTATTAAAATTTTTCTGAACTATGGAGTCCAAGAACGTTTTCAAGAAGGAAACAGTAATCATTTTCAATATCACTGAAGAATAGTTATTAGGCTTGAGGAGAAGAACTAAGTACAACAATACGAAGATATGCTCTATCCAAAATATACGAAAATCAATGTCATTAACTTTTGTTCGGCAGCATTTATGGTTTATAAACCTTATACTGTTTCAAAGTATTCATGAAACGTTGAACATCTTTCACAGTGAGAAACAATGGTGATACTTTTGATTACTACAGCGTATCGAACTACTGGTTTGTTATAGTTTAAGATATCCACCATCTTCTGAATCCCCTACATAGAATAGAACTTTTAATGTTTCAGTCTTGTAATGTACATCATATAATTGAATCATAGTGAACAAAGTAAAACCTTTCATCATTCAATTGACTTAATATTGTTTGTTTGAATCTTCGCATTATTGATTAGGACTGCAACTGATCTGTCTTTTATTGACATAATGCATACGAAACGCGTGTTCTGGAATCCACTGCTAACCATTATCCATGTTTGCTTTTATCATTCATTTTGTGAAATGTTTTTGCCTTTACAAACTGAAACATTTAATTAAGTACCATTCATTGGTTGACCTAACCTTCTCATTTTAGAAAATGAAATCTATAATTAATTCTAGTTTATTCTTTGATCTAACTTTCCTATTCATTGAATAAAAGGTCATAGATTCAATCAAAAACTATCATTCACAGGTTTGTTTTGTATTAGTGAATAGAAGTTTGACTTATATTCCCTTAGTATTGTTTATTTGAATCTTCCCATTGATATTTGAAGCGAAAGGGATTGAGTTCGAGTCCCAGAGTGAATATCAACAAGTCTGAGATGCAGGTACATCTAACTGAGAAGTCCCAAATAGAACGAAACGCGCATCAAACTGGATTCCACTGCTAGCCACTATCCATCTTTGATTACAATGCTTGTGAATTAAGGCTATATTGAGGCAATACGCATAGTATGCACATATGCCAATTAGAGACTGACCAGTTGCAGTCCTCAACCACAGAAAATTAAAATGTAGTATATAAGAAATTGAATCATTACGACTAGGGGCTAAACATGGTATATAACAACATTAAGAGGACTGGTTAAACATGAGATTGGTTATTACGCAGTGATCCATCATTGTAATGAGCACAGTCCAACAGGAGGTCAGTTGCGGTTTAAATAGGTCATTGATAACACCGTAAATTTTGAAGTTGGCTGACATGGATCATTACAAGAGGAGTAGTCTGTGTATATATCTAGAGTGAAATGTTACCTAATGTGTTCTTTTAAAATTTTGCTGATAGTTGTTACATATATTTTTTCTCAAGACTCCTACTGAAAATGTCAATTCATGGATTTTATGGTAGATTTCGTTTAATAATTGATAAATCGCTCAAGTCTTCATGTTTCTCCTAAATCTCCAAACAATAAACACTAAAAATGATTGGTATACGAGTTGTGGAGATCGTCGAATTTTTAGAGAGATCAAAAACCGATAGAAGTTAAGAAACTGTTGAAAATATGGAAGTACTAGACAGCTGTTTCATGTGTATACGAGACTGATGGTTTTAGGTTTGATCCCTGGTCGCAGGGTTGTGGGTGTGCAGTTCTAAGAAGTCGCACGCTTGAACGTTATGTAGTCAATGAGATGTCAGTCAGGGAAAACTGGTTTATTGTTCAATGCTAAATTATATAGCCCTTTCGTAAAACATGAAAACTTTACGTTAAATACATTATTTGTCTATCTCCCTTCCTTTGTTGTTTATATGCTTCTTGATTCTTTCAATTCATTTTTTCTTACAATTGCTAACTGTTTCTGTTCCTATCCTATTCAAATTAATGTTCTATTGACAGGCATCACAATTCCGATTGATGTTACATACTACTTATATCTGTCAAAATAGGTAGCATCTGTCCAATGGCTTTAGGTTTTTAACAGTTGTCTAATCTAGATCGGTTCTTGCTCTTATTTAAGATATCAGAAAGCCAACTAAGAGTAGTCACGCAAACCTGTCTATTATTCAGACACTTAACACACGTGATTTTCTTAATAATTAAAAACAAATCACAGGATGGAAAGCTTAATACATAAGGCTGGGTCAACCATGGAAAGTTCGGTAGAAATATTTCAGTATGATGCTTAGAAACCTTTCAGATTTATTGTGAACTCGTGGCAGGCTTCACTACCTAGCTCCCAAATGTCCTGGTACGACTGAGGGTGGGGAAAGTTTGCTATCCCTCTCGAAATAACCTCACATAGCCACGAATATACAGTCCCTGCCATGGAAGTCCCACTCACTGCATTCTTGTGACATTACTGTTGTTTACGAAACTAAGAGAACAAAAAGCGAATGTCTGGCTCTTTAACCGGGTTGGTGGACACGGAAAGTCAACCTAGAGAAGTTGGAAAACCGTCATTCCAAACCAATGGTGCACATGGGCTCCAGGATCCTGAGGGAACAAATGGTGTATGAATTAATCGTTGGTCACCGGCTACCATGGGACTACATCTTCTCACGATGCTCTACTGCCTTGTGGATCAGATCTTTATGTCAAAGGATCAGGGTGTGCCCCCCTAGTTAAACCACTTACTTCAGTTTGGCCACCTGGGCTGTATCATGGCCCTCATACAAATGAAATGATAATTTTTTGTTTGGCGCATTTATATATCTGATGACCCTTAGTACCAATATTCATGTTTTTAAATAAATAAAAACAATGATTCACTGAATTAAAAAAATAAGTTTATAAAGTGAAAATGTTCACAGCTGCGAAGTTTTTACAGCATTTTGATCGAAAAATTGGTAGACCTCCTGTAACTACTTGTAATTTAAAGAATTTTATCAGTAAAGTTGAATTATGGTTAGCAGTGGAAAGCAGGGCGGTGGTTTTGTGCTTTTCAGGACTCATCAGCTGGATGTACTTGTTAAACAGTTTTAATAGTCATTACCTCCCGTACACTAGGCCCGACGCGTTATTTACTCTGTTACTGAATCCGAATAGCCACCGGGTTATTTGTAGCTACTCCGGTTGATGATCGTCTTTCATCCCACTCCTAACTGCTATACAACTCTGTCCATAAAACGCTTGCAGCCTAATAACAATATTGAAACAATCTGTCCACGATGCACATTTGGTAACCAAGACATATAACTTATAGTTCTGAATATGAAAATTACCAACCTTTAATTGAATCTTCATAGTTATCAAACAAGTTAGTGGTTATATGTAATAAGTAGATTAGTGGATAATGCATTGACATTTGGAGGGATGAGCACTGGTTTCGAGTCTTGGTGTGAACATTTTGACCTAAGTAATTGATGTGTTCCAGATAATATGTAATGTACCTCCTGGATCTCATTACTAGTCACAGATCAAATTTACCGAAGTTATTAAATTAGATAGTGTTCATTTGGTTCAGTTAAAAACACGAATTTTTTGATAATTCCCCGAAACAAATAATCATTGTAATGAATTGTTCTGTAGGACTTTCGGTCCCACACGCGAGCGCTTAACCTCTAAACCACTAAACTAACGCCTAAAGTTGATATTAGAGAAGAGTCTCAAATGTGGGATTGTGGATGTGCACTTATGAGAAGTTCCATACAAGGTCGATACGCCCATCCAGTGCTTCCAGGTTTTCATTGGCAGTTTAGCTTAGATTGACTCGTGAATTCAACTGTTAAAAATACTATAATCTCTATAAGTCTCCATATTGATATATGCATATATATTCTTATATATCACGAAAAGTGTTTATACTCATTTAGTTTATTTATTCATAGACTATATTTGCAATAGATCTGTTGGAATTAAATTATTAGCATGTAAACGGCATGTCCTGGAGATATGATTAATTTACTGACAGTCTTTTTTCTAGTTTACTGTCTATTTGAAAATCTAGTAGCGCTGAATGGATGTTTTGTTTCGATGTGATCTCATCAAACAGCATTAACTCTCAGTGCTACATAAGATCAAATATAAAATGACATCGGAAGCTACAATTTTCAAACTTCACGAAATTTATCCTTTGTTGAGGATTGATTAAAGTTAAAATTGTAGATTATCGAATATAGTTTCTATGGCTTGGTAATATTGTGCTCCATGGAATACATAAATACCAAGTATTCAATGAAACCTATCAACGTATATTGGTGATGAGTCTCATAATCGGAGATGATGTTTTAGAATTTCCATTTATTCAAAGAATCAGTAATAATCAAATTAACTATTACGAAAATATGCAGGAATTCTAAATAGATTTTCATTCTACTGCATAGGAATTGTTTATACTTCGCCCCCCCCCACATCTAGTTACTTTTTCTTGCGTGCTTAAGTAACGTTCAGTATTTGAAGCACTAACGCTTGTTAAAACTACAAAAAACATTATATAAATGACTTAGTATGAATTTTTATGGTGAGAAAAGTGGTAAAAATAAATATCTTTCGATCGACTCAATGTAAAGATAAATGTTTTATGAAACATTAGAAGGGGGTCACAGTTGATTGATCACTAGGTGGTGATCAATGTCATGCGTGTCAGGTCAAGATTACAGGTACACCTTACTGACGAGTGCCAAGTAGCACGAAAACCGGGTCCAGGGTTTCCTGTTGACCATCTCCAACCACCATCTTACCTCAATTAGAAAAAAGGGTTTGTGGATATTATAGTAATTCCAATAGTTAAGATCATGAATCAATTTAGGCGTTCGTCATCAAGAGTAATAAGTCCTAGGTTCGAATCTTGCAAGGTGGGATCGTGAATGTGCACTGCTAAGAATTCCCATAATAAGACAAAACGGTCATCCAGTGATTGTAGGTTTTTCATAATGGTCTAGCTTCAATTGATTCATGATTTCAACTATGAAATATAATGTTTACTTTTGAATTAAGCATAGACAATTATACTAAGTTTAACTAAATAAAAAATAATCACATATATTTAATAATTCAACTTGAATAACGCCTTTGTTTTCATAGATGTTACCCTAATTTATTTGACCAACAATTCGACATATATAATTGACAACTCATAATGTTCATCAATTCAATATATCTAATTAACTAACCATAATGTATATACAAACTAACATATACACACATACATAAACAGAAAGACACTTTATAAATTGAATGTTGCCAAAAGCAATATGGATAATATATACAGTTACTACTATTACTACTACTACTACTACTGTCATCACTAGAATTACAGTAGAGAAAGTCAGTTTAGAATAGGCGATCAAATTTGACCTTATTTGATCAACATAATAACTAAAACAGAGTGTGAGTGTGTGTGTGTGTGCATGAGTATTAGTTTCCAAATAATTACAGTTTCTTTTTGTTTTATATTAGTGACAGGGTAAATGGAATAAAAGAAAATATAAATTGAAAATTGATTATACTTTTCATTTTTAATGTAAATAATGAAAAGTAAAAGTCAAGTGGTAAATTTTCAAGGACATAGATTGGTTAAAAAAAATATTGGGAATTAAATATTAATATGAGAAGGGTTTTTGTGAATATTATAATGGTCTAGAGGTTAAACTCTCGCGTGTGAGATTGATAGGTTCTGAGTTCGAATCTCGTGAGACGGAATCATGGATGCACACTGCTGAGGAGTCTCATAATAAGACAAAACGGCCGTCCATTGCTTCCAGGTTTTCCATGTTAGTCTAGTTTTAATTGATTCATAATTTCAAATATGAAAAATACTGAAATCTCCACAAAGCCTTTTCTAAACATTATATGATTTGAAAATCCCTGGTCTAAATGTTATTCTATGATGAAACAAAAATAGGTCATTTAGTTGACTTGAGTTCTGACTTCATATTAAACGTTAGTACATTTGATACTGTTCTTGTATGTAGGCTAGAAAGAAATTCACTCATATATGTATATACGTATAATGTAGCCTGAGATAGAGTTTCCTACACTAGTAACTATAATTGAAACATATTATCGATAGAACTTCATTAAGACATGAAAGACTAGATAATAAGATGGTGGTTGGAGGTGGTCAACAAGAAACCCTGGACCCGAGTTTCATGCTACTTGGCACTCATCAGCAAAGTGTACCTGTAATCTTGAGGGAACTGGTGCTCCTTCAAGGATTCGATCCCGGTGTCATCCAGCTTCACAGTCAGAGGCATTACCACTCAGGTGTTCGGGCCATGACTAGATAATATGATATCAGTAAGTTTGTTGATAATATTCTATATCTTATAAATAAAATTAGATGCTATGTAAATAACTGAAGTAAGGTAGTCAAAGAAAGAGTCAAATGATGCTTAGAATAGAAATTTGTCTTAAAAGCAACAGATTGAGACGATTTTGTTCCTCATATAGAGAAAAACATTTTAAAGGTTCGACAGGGGAAGGGATGACAATGAAAAGAATTCCATTACGTAAATTTTATATCAATACAAAATATGTATCATTATTAGCTAAATATCGTCATAAGTCAAACATTCAATTAGTCTCTGAAGATAGAAGTATCAATATGGGGATTTATGGATTTTGTAGTATTTTAATGATTGAATTCATGATTCAATCGACTGAAGTTACACATTTACACTGTTAGATGTCGACTTAATGGTCTAGAAGTTAAGAGTTCGCACGTAAGTCAAACAGTTTTGGATTCAGACTCCATGTGTGAGATTGTGGATGTGCGCTGCTGAAGAGTCCAATGTTATAACAAAACGACTGTCTGTTACTTACAGGTCTAGCCCAGATAAATATGCCATTTTTCGTATGTATACTGATAGTATACACTTTTCCATTGAATTATCAATATTATAGAATACATTATAAGAGTCTTTCTAGAACGTTCTGGAAAACATCTTAGTTAAACTTTCTAATGACCATCAATGAAGTAACTGGTTTAAATTAATATTTTTTTTTAGAAATAAACTTGAAAATTTTTTAAGTTTTTACACTTTTCTTTTAAGCAGTTGAATTTAATCAGCAACAATGAAAACTAATTTAAACGTCACTTTAGCTTAACCAAGGGATCAGATACTATCAAATTAGAAACTATGATTGTATGGATGTTCACACTCCTTCAAATATTCTATTCCATCAAGAATATAATTTGTTTGATTTATAAATAACATTTGAAAGTGTAGTTTTATCAAAATCTAGCAACAAATTATATCAAAGGTGAGGGGGGCGGTTTGTGAAGATTTTAGTAATTTTATATAGTTTAAATCATGAGCTAGACCATCATGGAGAACATGGAATAGCTGGATGACCCTTTCGTCTTATGATGAGACTCCTCAACAATACTCATCCACGATTCCACCTACCAATTTTTAATGATTAACACTCTTAAAATTAATTTTACTCAAATTTTAAAACAAAAACAACAACAACAACAACACTTACTTCACTATTTCCTCATTGATTCTCTCTCTATCTCTCCTTCTTAATAGATTGATCTATTCAGTTTGTTTATTGTTTGTTTTTTTTTACAAAAGGATTACAACACCAGTTGAATGAACCCTCCTTCTTTATTGATTGGTTACGATTTTATTCTCTTCGTTTGTTTTTTTTTTTGCTTTTCCCAGAAAAGATTAAAAATAAACAATCTTCAAAAGGTTATGAATATTTCCACAATATATTAATAATAATAATAATAGCGTTTATTTCCTCTTGTATAGTTTGTTGCTATGTTTACTTTTTTCCCGTCCGAGAAAAAAAATTTTTTTTTGTGTGTGTTGTTTCCTTTTTTATTCTATCGATTGTAATGAAGCTCAGAAAAAAAATGTGTAAATACTATTAGTAGTATATGTCTTCGGGTTGACAAATGTATAACCATGGGATAGTATTACTAATCATTATCATCATTATCATAATAATCATTTTAATGGATGATGTAATATTTGGTATATATTTGAGGGTATCTATGATATATTTTATATCATTACTTGTGTATGTGTATGGGTATGTATGTAAGTTTGTATGTAGGGATGTAGGGATGTCACAATCACTTCAATCTATTCATATTGATTACCTATATAAGATATATTCAACATGCATTCATTGTACATTGTAATTTGTAATAATGACATAATGACTAATTGAGTACTTCAATAAATTAATTCTCCTTTTTCTTTTTTTTAATATGAATAATAAATTGTCCTATAATTATTTAAAACAATTTTTCCCATCAACATGTGTTGCTAAGGCATAATAATATTGATGTAAGTTCATTTGACGTGGTTGTATATATATATATATATATATATATATATGGTGCGTGCGTGCGTGCGTGTGTGTTCGAACTTTTTATAAGATCTCATCTGATTGGCTGATTTCAAATAGTCATATTACTTACTATTTTTAGATGATAAATAAATTTTTTGTCCAATATTCAATATTCTATACGAATATTCGTCAATTTTAGAACGAATAGCTTGATAAAAATTAGGCACCAAATATAGAGAAGTAATTTAATGTGAAAATTATATTTGAAATAGAACAAAGGGGGTTTTGTGGAGAATTTAGTATTTCATAGTTGAAAACATGAGTCAGTTGAAGCTAGACGACAATGGAAAACCTGGAAGCACTGGATGGCCGTTCCGTCATATTATGGGACTTCTCAGCAGTGCGCATCCACGATCCCTCACTCGCGAGATTGGAACCCAGGACCTATCAGTCTCGCGCCAGAGCACTTAACCGGTAGACCACTGAGACGGCCGGCATCCAATGGTGTAAATGTCTAAGTTCATGTTTGAAATAGTCTCAGCGATTGAAACTTTAATAATTTCCTGAAGAAGTTCAGACAAGTTAGTTGGACGAAACATTGGAAATATTTAAATTTCAATCGCTGAGACTAATTCAGATATAATTTTCACATATGATGATATTCAATATTATTTCCACAATTATTGTGCTAACTCAAGGTTATTTATGTAATGGTATTTAACATTACTACATGAGACGTTGTGAATGTGAGTTTTTTTTCTTATTATAGGGAATTAAAGAGTAAACATGTACTAGAAGAAGAGGAAAAAGTCTTGCGTAAACTCACTCTGAAGAACAATGAATAAAACTATTCAGTAATAAGTTTCCTACTTCTTTTTGTACTCGAACCGTATCTTTGAATTTTAAAAATATGTCCGTTGTGCCAGTACACCTTGTTCTTACGTCAGAGGGATTTACCAGTCTTGACTATTATGTTATTATCAGAAGGGGTTTTGTGGAGATTTAGAATTTTCATAGTTGGAAGCATGAGTCAATTGAAGCTAGACCACTAAGGAATGGATGCACACTACTGTGGAGTCCCACAATAGGACGAAACGGCCATCCAGTGCTTCCAGGTTTTCCTTGGTGGTCTAGCTTCAATTGATTCACGCTTTCAACTATTGTGTTATTGTTTCAGATTGCTCCTGTTTTCAAGTGAACACTAATATAACATGTTACACTTATATTTTTCGAACAAAATAAAGCAAAACTGATTGATCACTGGGTGGTGATTAATGTCATACATGTCAAGTATTTCTTACTGTAGGTCGAATGCTATCGATCAAGTTGCAATGTGTCCACTAGTCTAGGTGGCTTGACACTGCGTGAACTATGTTGAGATAAGATGGTGGTTGGAGGTAGTCAAAATTTATATTGATTATAACCAAGAAATAACTACTTTTTCTTTGAAAATATTCAAAAGGTCATCCGAGATTAGTTTTTGATGCATGATGAATCATAATTATTTTGAAAGAATTATAAAACATTATAAAATGGTCAATTTTATAGTAATTTTAATAGTTGGGATCATGAATCAATTAGGTGCTCGCCCGCGAAGCTGATAGGTCCTGGGAGATCGTGGATGCGCACTGCTGAGGAGTCCCACAATAGGACGAAACGGCCATTCAGTCCTTCCAGGGTTTTCTTGGTGGTCTAGCTTCAATTGACTCATGCTTTCAACCATGAAAATACTGAAATCGCCACAAAACGCCATCTGATTATAAACGAGATAGTAGTTTATTAGTTTAAAGTAACGGGACATCATCATTTACAAAAATACGAAATTAATTACAAACCGTATAAAGTCTTATAGACGTTAGGAGAACTCTACCTTTATCACTTCAAAAGTAGATATTCCATTGAATAGTTAAAAAACCTTTCACAATTGGTTTGAGAGGGGTAGATATTTCGCACCGTTGAAACTTCCGTAACTGAACTAATTTTTATTTTAAATCAACAATTGATTTTAGTCAGATAACTATTGGACGACTGGGAACAACTAAATATATGACTATCTCCACTATTGGAATAATTAGCAGTAAATCCATATGATTCTGTCATGACCCAATTTCATGACCTTGAGATTTCAAAATGAAGGGATAAATCTAAAATTAGTAAAATCAATCAAAATTAGTGATTAGGAGACTAAAAGTTATTTTGTTTTATCAAGTCATTTTAATTCTATAGGCAAAGATGGATAGTGGCTAGCGGTGGAATCCAGGATCCATGTTTTATCCTATTTGGGACTCGTCAGCTGGATATGCCTGCATCTCAGAGTTGATGTTCACTTTGAGAGTCGAACCCAGTACCGTTCGCTTCAAACGCCATTATGTTATCCACTTAGCTACTGAGTCCTAATAGACAACTGCTTGTGCAATCGGGTGAAATTTAAATTCACATGGTGTTGTCTACTTGTATCTTCCTATTGATGCTTAGGACTGCAATTGATCAGTCTCTTGTTAACATATGTGCATCCTATGCGGACTGCCTCGATATTGCCTGAAGTCACAAGCTTTATAAGCAAAGATGAATAGTGGCTAACAGTAGAATCCAGGACGCGTGTTTCGTCCTATTTGGAATTCATCAGCTGGATGCGCCTGCATCTCAGAGTTGATGTTCACAAGTGACTGATCAATTGCAGTCCTAAATAACAATGGAAAGATACAAGTAAAAAATACCATACGAATTCATTATAATTTTGTTTGACAAACATAGTTATACAGATCATATACAAAATAAGTGAATATATGATCTGTCAGATCTTCTCTTTCATATATTGTCAGTAAATAAGTCATTGAAACAAAACTAATCTAACTTAATCAACTCAAGCGTTCAGTAGAACAATATGATCTAACTACTGACAGATCTATCCGATTGAACAACATAGTTTATTAAGAAGTGTCAAATATACTGCATAGTCTTTTCCTCACTCACTCACTCACTCACTCACTCACTCACTCACTCACTCACTCACTCGCTCGCTCACTCACTCACACACATACATTCATATCAAATAAGCTAACTGATACCACAATAAATGATATTAATGATCCTACCATATTGAAATAATGAATACTACTATTGTCATTACTATAATTGCTTTTTTTAAAAGAGAATGGAGATGGAGTAGTCATAAAGGCAATCATAGTAATCATAATGTAAACAAATTTGTTTGTACAATATTTCATAGATAAACAAGTTGTAAACAATAAACAAATCAACAATTTAATAGATTAATAACCATTATTCAATATTCAATTATTAAAAACCTGAAAGTATTCAACGACCGTTTCGTCCAAGTATGGGATTTTTCAACGTTGTTAGCAGATAACTTCATAGGAGATAAAATAAAATATCTTCGATATCATGGTGAATGCTCAACTTAGAGATGAATTAGTTAGAATTAAGTGACTGTACAAGCTTAACTTCAATCAATCAATCTATAACTGTATAATGATAATTTCAATAGTTCAAATCATGAGTTAATGGAAGGTAGATCAATATGGAAAACCTGGAAGCACTGGATGGCCGTTTCGTTCAATTGTGGGACTCCTCAGCAATGTCCATCCATAATCCCGCTTCACGAGATTCGAACCCAGGACATATCAGTCTCGCGCCCGAGCGATTAACCTCTAGACCACTGAACTTGCCGGCATCCAGCGGTGTTAATGTCAAACTTCAACCAATCCACGAAGTTGAGCAACCGTTCACTATTGCCTTCAGTGAGTTGATATGTCACTGGTTGAACTCCCCTGGTCACTGCTTCTCACTATAATTCTAGGTAATACCTATCGAAGCTAGTCACTAGTGATGATGATGCTTTAAACTTTGTTATGATTATTATTACTCTTTTATTGCCGTGTTGACGTATGACGCGATAAGATAGCCAATCAGAGAGCAATCCAGAGTACTTGTCGGTCCTACTTTCTGCCTAGCCCAGCCAGTTAAGTTCAGAACAGCCTCTGCGGTATGAATCATTATATTTCAAACATATTGAGTTTATATATCCAACAAACTGACCACATCGTACTATAAAAATTAGAAACAACACTTGTACAAGGCCTAGCCAAATGTGGCTGTGAATAAGGGGAACAGTAATTAATAGACAAGGGATAATTCATGTATGGTTAATCGTATAACAATAGTTGATAGGTCGAAATAAAGCATATAATAAGGGGGGACACGTATATGAATAGTTTAGTTACTTAGCGATTATACGATAAAAAATATCTACGCCTAAGTATTGGTTCATAGATGGTTCACCAAAGTTACCATTGTAGAATTCTCTTCAGGATATAACAGTTTCATTTATTCATTATCCTCAGTTTTGGTTTATCCAAATAAAAGAAAAAAAATTAGGGCGTTGTCTTCAAAATAGTAACGACAGATTTTTTGTTTTTTTTTGTTTTCTATAAACATCTTACTTTACAGTCAATGTAAGTGAGAAAATATAAACAAAATATTTTTCTCTGTTTTTTTCTTGTTTTAAACTAAGAATAATAGAGGAAAATTAATATGGATTAGAATGTAGGCGAGGTGGTGAGTGGGATGTTCTATTTTTTGTTTGCTTGTTTTTGTAATCTAAGGTAGTAGTAGTAGTAGTAGTAGTAGTAAGTTGTAGTAATAGTGGTCGTGGTGGTGGTAGTGGTAATAGTGCTAGTAGTAGTAGTAGTAGTAGTAGTAGTGGTAGTAGTAGTAGTAGTAGTGGTGGTGGTGGTGGTGATAGTAGTAGTAGTAGTAGTAGTAGTTATATATATATATATTTCATAATTAGGGTGGATTTATGTTTAAGTATATATTGATTTAGTAAAGAGTTGCTAAGTCGAATATTATTAATTAGGATAGGATTTATGAATTAAGGTGTTACCTTAATTTATCACATCAAGTGGTAATTACTGAAGTTACTGTGGATTTAGCTTATAAGAACAATCATATAGTTAGTTACTTTTAGGTAACTCGTTGCTAAGTGTTCATTTTAGTTTAAGATTAACTAAATTAAATATTTGAAAGATATTCTGTACAAATGATAGATCTTAGACAAGATTCAAGAAAGGAAGAATAAGAAGACATCAATTAACAACAGCCGAACATAGGCAGGGAAAGTCAAGACACATGCTGAATGCACAGAAGTAAACAAGCAAGTGAAGAAGAGCATTAGAACTGACAAGCAGATATACGTAAAGGAGATAGCGGCAACAGCTAAAAAAAAGCTACAAGAGAAGGAAATGTGAGACAGCTATATGACACAGCGAAGAAACTAACAGGGTATTATAGTAAACCAGAGAGACCCGTCAAAGACAAAGAAGGAAAGCCAACCAATAGAATTCAAGAACAGAGGAACTGATGGGTGAAGCACTTCGAGGAACAGTTTATTAGACCAGCTCCATTGAATCCACAGGAAATCGAAGCAGTACATACAAACCTTCTTATAGATATCATTCCACCAACGATAGAAGAAATCAAGATGATTACCAGAAAAAATAAAGTGTGGGAAAGCTGCAGGATTTGGCAACATACCATGTGATACACTAAAGTAGGACATAGAAGTAATTGCAAACATGCTGCACGTTCCATTCAGAAATATTTGGAAAGGAGAACAAGTGCCGATTGACTGGAAAGAATTATACATCATCAAGATACTAAAGAAAGGAGATCTGAGCAAACGGGAGAACTACGGAGTCATCACACTACTGTCAGTACCGGGAAAAGTTTTCAATGAAGTGTTGCTGAACCAGATGAAAGACATAGCAGACGCCCAACTTCGAGAACAACAGACTGGATTCCGTTAGAATTGGTCGTTCACAGATCAAATTGCGACACTACAGATTATCTTTGAACAATTATTTGAATATAATTCGTCACTATGCATCAACAATCTTGATTATGAGAAGGCATTTTACAGTGTGGATAGGAGAAAATTATGGAAATTACTTCGACAATTTGAAGTGCCTGAGAAAATCATCAGCATCCGGAAATCATACGACGGACTACAATGCAAAGTCATGTATGGAGGACAGATGACAGATGCATTACAAAAGAGGACCGGAGTCAGACAAGGCTGTTTACTCTCCCCCTTCCTCTTTCTTCTGCTGACTCGCTGGATCATGAAGACCTCGACATCTGAGGGGAAGCACGGAATACATTAGACATCTAGGAATCAATTAGACAATTTCGACTTCGCAGATGACCTAGTCCTGCTATCTCATACTTACTTACTTACTTACTTACGCCTGTTACCCCTTGTGGAGGAGCATAGGCCGCTCACCAGCATTCTCCATCCAACTCTGTCCTGAGCCTTCCTTTCCAGTTCTTTCCAGTCAACATTCATCCTTTTCATATCGGCTTCTATTTCACGGCGTAGTGTGTTCTTTGGCCTTCCTCTTTTCCCCTTCCCTTCACCATTCCAAGTTAGGGATTGAGTCGTGATGCACATTGGTGATTCCCTCAATGTATGCCCGATCCACTTCCAACGTCTTTTCCTAATATCCTCTTCAGCTGGAAGCTGGTTTGTCCTCTCCCATAAAACGCTGTTGCTGATAGTATCCGGCCAGTGGATGTTGAGTATTTTGCGTAGACAACTGTTTATAAATACTTGTATCTTCCTGATGATGGCCGTAGTAGTTCTCCACGTTTCAGCTCCATGCAGTATAACTGACTGTCTTGACGTTCGTATTAAAGATTCTGACCTTGAAATTGGTTGAGAGTTGTTTTGAGTTCCATATGTTGTTCAATTGTAGAAATGCTGCCCTTGCTTTGCCAATCCTCGCCTTTACATCTGCATCCGATCCTCCTTGTTTATCAACGATGCTCCCCAGGTACTTGAATGTTTCCACCTCTTCCAGAGTTTCGCCATCAAGTGTGATTGGGTTGGTGTTCTCCGTGTTGCATTTGAGAATCTTGCTTTTTCCTTTGTGAATGTGGAGGCCTATAGATGCGGAGGCTGCTGCTACATTTGCTGTCTTCATCTGCATTTGTTCGTGTGTATGAGAGAGGAGGGCTAGGTCATCTGCGAAGTCCAAATCATTTAATTGATTCTGAGCTGTCCATTGTATTCCGTATTTCCCGTCAGATGTCGAATTCTTCATAATCCAGTCAATCACCAGAAGGAAGAGGAATGGGGAGAGTAGACAGCCTTGTCTGACTCCTATCCTTACTGGAAATGCATATGTCAGCTGTCCTCCATGCACCACTTTGCACTGTAGTCCATCGTATGAGTTTTGGATAATGTTGACAATCTTTTCAGGAACTCCATAGTGTGGAAGAATTTTCCATAATGTTTTCCTGTCCACGCTGTCAAACGCCTTCTCATAGTCAATAAAGCTGACGTATAGTGATGAGTTCCACTCAACTGATTGTTCAACGATGATCCGTAGTGTCGCAATCTGGTCTGTGCACGACCGATCCTTACGGAATCCAGCCTGATGATCCCTAAGTTCGGCGTCTACTGCGTCTTTCATCCGATTCAGCAGCACTCTGTTGAAAACTTTTCCTGGTACTGATAACAAACTGATACCTCTGTAGTTCTCACATTGGCTCAGATCTCCTTTCTTTGGTATCTTGATGAGATATCCTTCTTTCCAGTCCGTTGGCACTTGTTCCTCTTCCCAAATCTTTTTGAATAGAAGGTGAAGCATGTTTGCAGTTACTTCAATGTCTGACTTCAGTGCTTCTGCTGGCATATTGTCAGGTCCTACCGCCTTCCCACTTTTGATTTGTCTGATGGCCATCTTGACTTCTTCGATTGTTGGTGGAGTGTCATCTATTGGAAGGTCAGTGTGGGCTGCTTCGAAGTTCGGTGGATTCAATGGGGCTGGTCTATTCAGCAGTTCCTCGAAGTATTCTGCCCATCTTTTCCTCTGTTCCTGAATCTCAGTGATTGTCTTTCCTTCTTTGTCTTTGACTGGTCTCTCTGGTTTGCTATATCTCCCTGCCAATTTCTTCGTTGTATCATATAGTTGTTTCATATTCCCTTCTCTTGCAGCTTTTTCCGCCGTCATTGCTAGTTCTCCCATGTATTTCTGCTTGTCGGCTTTAATGCTTTTCTTCACTTCTCTGTTTGCTTCTGCGTAGTCTGCTTGTGCTTTGACTTTCTCTGCTCATGTTCGGCTGTTGTTAATTGCTAGTTTCTTGTTCTTCCTTTCTTGAATTTTGTCCAGGGTTCCCATAGAGATGCATTCCTTGTGATAATGCTTCTTAGGACCAAGAACCTCCTGACACGTTGAAGTTAGTGCTTCTTTTATCCCTTTCCAGTTGTCCTCCAAAGTAGTTTCTTGTTCTTTCAGTAGATCCTGTAGAGCTTGGAACCTGTTGTTGAGAGTTATCTTGAATTCATGGAGCTTGTCAGTATCTCGAAGGAGGGCTGTATTGAACCTTTGTAGTGCTGTTTGTCCAGTTTTCCAGTGTTTCTTAAACTTCAGTCTCATCTTGGCCACAACCAGCCAGTGGTGATCTGAAGCTATGTCAGCTCCTCTCCGGGTTCTCACATCTTCCATTGATCTTCGGAATTTTTTGTTGATACAGATGTGATCTATCTGGTTCTCTGTGGTGTGGTCCGGTGAGATCCATGTAGCTTTGTGTATGCGTTTGTGTGGGAATGTTGTGCCGCCTATAACCAATTTGTTGAATGCACATAGGTTTGCAAGCCTCTTCCCATTTTCATTTCTCTCTGCTAATCCATGTCGTCCAATTACATCTTCATATCCTGTGTTGTCCACTCTAACTTTGGAATTTAGATCTCCCATCAGGATGGTGAGGTCCTTTCGTGAGCACTTCTCTATAATTGATTGAAGCCTCCCGTAGAACTGATGTTTATCATCGTCGTTGCTATCATTGGTGGGTGCATAACATTAGATAACGTTCATTGTGATCCCTTGCTTCTTTGTTCGGAATGATGCCTTGATTATCCTGGGTCCATGAGATTCCCATCCCACAAGTGCATTTCGTGCTTCTTTGGACAGCATTAGAGCAACTCCCTGAGTGTGTGGCGCATTTTCCCCTTCGTGACCGGAGTACAGCAGCATCTCTCCTGTACCTAGCCTTTGTTGTCCAGTTTGTGTCCAATGGGTTTCGCTGATTCCGAGTACTGCCAAGTTGTATCTCCTCATTTCCATTGCTATTTGGCTGATCTTTCCTGTTTCCCACATTGTCCGGACGTTCCATGTACCTATAAAGAGTATTGCTCTGGTTGTTAGAAGGTGCATCGGTCTCGTGACTTCCGAAGAATTTCGGCTTTCATCATGAGACGTCATAAATATTCCATCAACTCCCAAGGCAGAGTTTAAATTGTTTGAATTATTTTTTCTGGTTAGAGTTTTTTTAGCGAGTTAGCTTTTCTACGGGACGAGGTAGCTAACCGCATGCCCAACCCTCCTCCTTTACCCGGGCTTGGGACCGGCAGTAACTTTAGAAGAGCTACAGGCGGAGTTTGCTATCTCATACACACGAATAAATACAGATGAAAACAACTAGCGTAGCAGTAGTAGGAGAGTAGTTTCTTAACTACAACACTCAGAACACCAAGCCAATCACATCTGATGGCAAAACTCTGGAAGAGATGAAAACATTCAAGTACCTGGGAAGCATCAATGATCAACAAGGAGGATCTGATGCAGACGTAAACGCAGGGATCGGCAAAGTAAGGAGACGACATTCCTACAATCGAAGAATATATAGAACCCAAAACAACTGTCGACCAATATCGGAGTTACAATCTTCAATACGAATGTCAAGACAGTCCTAATTGGGGAGCTGAAACGTGGAGAACTACTACAACCAGTATCATAAAGGTACAGGTATTTATAAAAATCGTCTATGCAAGATATTCAATTTCCGTTGACCGAATACCATCAGTAACAGCCTTTTATGGGAGAGAAAAAAACCAGCTTTCATTTGAAGAGGAAATTAGGAAAAGACAGAGAACTCATGCTTTTATTAATGGGCTGAATACAAGAAATTCAAGTGACAATATCAGCAACCTTGACAAACGTTCCAAAAGTATCCACAATCGAAGAATTAACTACTGAAAAAGACTTACTATTGAAATTTCAATACAATCTCCATTATCTTCATAAAGAGTTGTGGAAATGGATGTATTTTTCGTTTAACAATCTATTTACGGAAATATAATGACACTTAAGGAAAGATGCCTTATAGTCAAGTGAATGAGTTTCTTTATTGAATACTTTCCAGCTTTAAAACAGAAGAACTAAGACAATATTGTGTCAATGCGTACACTGTACACATATGCCATTAAGAGACTGATCAATTGCAGTCCTAAACATGAATGAGAAGATTCAAATAACCAAAACAAAAACAAATTAAACTTTATTCAATTACACAAGCAGTTGGCTATCAGGAATCAGTAACTGATTGGATAATGCGATGGCATTTGAAGCGAAAGGTATTGGGTTGTAGTCCAAGTGTGAACATGAACTCTGAGATGCAAGTACATCCAGTTGTGAGTCCTATACAAGACAAAACGCGCCTTGTCCTGTATTCCACTGCTAGCCACTATCCATCTTTGCTTACCATGCTTGTGACTTCAGGCAATATCGAGACAGTCCTTACAGTATGCACATATGCTAATTAGAGACTGACCAGTTACAGTCCTAACATATCGATGGGAAGATTCAAACAAATAATACTAACTGAATTTTTAATTTAATTAGTTGTAATGTAACTATACATATTGATTAATTTAGTCTAAAAAATATCTTTTAAGGTATATATATATATATGGTAATGAATAACTCTCAGGTTGTCAAGTTATAATGAAAACCTCCTTACGACTGATTTAATCACTATGAAGAGATATATATGTTATTTGAAGAAAAACTCTGGTTTCCGGACTAAACTATATTTTTTTCATAACTATACACAAACAATAGTACATCATATTCTACATAAGCGGTTAATAAATGATCACCATGTTTTACAATATATGTTCATGTTCTTTGATTCAACTAATGTTAGGTTAAGCAGAGATGGATATATCGAGGTATATCGAAGGTATATCGAAGGTATATCGAGGCAGTACGCACAGTATGCACATATGCCAATTAGAGACTGACCAGTTGCAGTTCTAAACACATCGATGGGAAGATCCAAACAAACAATACTAAGTGAATTAATGTAAGGTTAGTTTTAAAATAGATCAAGAATGTTCTTTCCCCCCTCTCTCTCTTTCTGAAAGCACATAGATACAAACAATCTGAATTCATATCTGTATGAACAATGTTGGTAGGTCAAGGTTATTCAAAAATTTATCTTTACAATAATCTTTATAAGTATATAGTTATGAAGAATGTTGGATTTTATTGAAATCTTGAACCAACGACATACCTATCAAGGGCTTTCAGGTTTTCGCAATGTTAATCTGATTTAGATCGGTTTAAGATTTCAATCAAATTATTCATATATGGTTGTGAATATTGTTAAGTTTAGATCGATATCATGAATGGATAAATGTCAGACTATCATAGAAAACCTGGAATCACTGAACGATCGTTTCTTCCTAGTATGGGACTCTTCATCAATTCGCATCCACGATCTCGCACATGGGACTCGAACCTAGAACCTTCGGCCATCCAGTGCTTTCAGAGTTTAAATGGTGGCCTAACATTTATCGATGCATGATCTCAATCTAAACTCAATAATATTAATCCATTTACCTTCGTCATAGTTCAACTCAGATTTGTTGAGAATAAGATTATTGTGAGTTTGAAAAGATTTCAATTTAAAATCGTAACGTTCTGATTGTTTGATTTGTAACTGATTTCTTTGTAAGTTTAGTCACTCTCATTTTTTCTTCCTTCCACGACGACTACCTTTCTACTTTATCTATGAACATGTGATTAATTGATTTCTCACTTACGGGTTGATAAATCAAATCTATGTTTGTTTGACCATTGACTGCGTATTGACATTATTCTAGAAATTCCCTGATATACCTGTATCCCAAGTTTCACTCACATCCATAGTTGTCTACATAGACTGATATCCATGATAACATGTCAGGTCACTCTACTATCAGTCTACTTTTATGTCTGTTTATATGAAGGGAGCGTCTTCTTTGTTCATTGCAACGCTTCTCTCCCTAGGTGTAATTTATTCTTTAGATAATATTGTATTTGTTCCTCTTTGTTGCTGTGTTTTTATCTATGTGGAATCACAAACAAACAAACAAACATTAGTGAAGAAGCTACGAAAGGTGACTTTGAAAGGAATTAGGCGTTGATGATAGCGTTCGGAATGATAATGAAAGCTTCGTATTTAAACATCTAGTTTATAGAACACATTGTCAACGAGCTGCATAACTCTCCTCATCATTTCCTACATTTCTTTTCAGATGACATTATTCTATGATGAAAATAAGTTTTCGAATAACAATCTTTATTCCTGAGGGAAGTTGTGATTTATTAAACCAACTAAGCTGAGATTAAAGGTGTATTGGATGTTAGATGTATTGTATCATAATTCTGACTTAGTGACGTTATGACATTGTGCTCGTTTGGGTCTCAATAAGTATACGGCCAAATCTCTTGCGAAGTTCAGTTGAAGAGACATACACTAAGATCAGTTAGTAATACGATGACTCACGGTTTTTCATCTAATCTGAAATTCAAGCATTAACAACCACTGATTTTTATAGTTTATATTAGGGAATGCTAATAGTTAGGTAATTACTGAGAAAAAGGAAGGACTGGATAGTTGTTTTATTCAAGTAAGGGAGTGCTCAATAGTCTTCATCTATGATACATTACTTTCTGATTTCACAATCAATGTTCAACTTTTAGACACTAAATACACATTCACAACTCCAATCAATTCATGATAATGCATATTCGCCTTACAACCTAAATTTGATTTCCATTGAAAAACTGGAAGAACTGCATAGCTATTTCGTCCCACTATAGGACTTCCTAGCAGTGAGCAACACACGTGTCTGGTGAGAGACAGTTATCAACCAAAGACAATGCAAGATGGTCGGGAAACATTGTGGATTAATTGAAGTTAGACATGTGCACAATTAGTTTCCAGCTTATCTATCTGGGGATTGAACGTTCTCCGTGAGATCGAAGGTTTTGAGTTTTATCTCTGGTAGGGTCACAAGTGGGCACTCATAAGGAATCTAATACTGAGACAAAAATATCTTTTTAGATCCATCAAATTTTCAATGAATGTAAAACTGAAGTCAGTTTGCAGTATTAATAACATTCAATAATGTCCAGAAAGTTCTCCATTCATAGAGATGACTCTACTGCGTTATCATCGCTCACAACCTGATCATCACGAATCCTCCATTGTTAACTATGTTCATTCATTTGATACCATGGACAGGACAACACTATGGAGACTTCTTAGACACTACGGCGTGCCTGAGAGGATAATCAATATTTAACGGAACTCCTATAATGGATTAAACTGCCAAATCGTCCATGGAGGACAACTCACCGACTCATTCGAGGTGAAGGCCGGTTTCAGGCAAGGTTGCCTACTCTCACCCTTTATTTTTCTCCTGGTGACCGACTGGAACATGAAGACATCAAAATCTGGAGGGAAGCACGGGACACAGTGGACAGCTAGGATGCAGCTGGACAATTTAGACTTCGCAGATGATCTGGCACTTTCATCACACACTCAACAACAAATGCAGGATAAGACAAACAGTGTAACAGCAACCTCAGCAGCAGTAGGTCTCAATATAAACAAAGGGAAATGCAAGACTGTCCGATACAATACAACATGCACCAATCGAATTACACTTGACAGAAAAGCTTTTGAGGATGTGAAAATCTTTACACATCTGGGAAGCACCATTGATGAAAACGGTGGATCTGAAACAGATGTAAAGGCGAGGATCAGCAAAGAAAGAGCAGCATATCTAAAATTGAAAGACATCTGTAACTCAAAAAAACTGCTAACCAACACAGAGTTCAGAATTTTCAATACAAATGTCAAGACAGTTCTACTGCATGGGGCGGAAATCTGGAGAACTACGAAAGCCATCATTAAGAAGATACAAGTGTTAGTTAGCAGTTGTCTACGCAAAATACTTCGGATCCATTGACCAGACACTATTAACAACAACCTACTGCGGGAGATAAAAAACCAGATTTCAGCGGAGTAAGAAATCAGGAAGTGCTGGATGGGAGTGGATAATACACACATTGATGAAAACACCCAACTGCATCAGAAGACAAGCTCTCACATGGAATCTTGAAGGTCAAAGGAAACAAAGAAGACCAAAGAACACATTACACTGAGAAATGAATATTAATATGAGAAAAATGGACAAAAGTATAATAGAGCTAAAAAGGAAGTCCTAGGACAGAGTGAGTTGGAGTTGCTGGTTGGCTGCCTATGCTCCATTGAGAGTAACAGACGTAACTAACTAAGTAAGTAATTAATTAAGTAAGTAAGTATCTATGTTCATTGTCCAAATTAAGAACATTTCGTCATTTAGATTCGATGCTTTAAATTAGTTCACATAGACTTAAAACAGTTTAATCTAACCAGATTTATTAAATGTAAATAGCAATTCAGCTATACAACTAAGTTACATTAACATAATAAGCAGATACCTAATGTACGATTCATACAATACTCAATTTGAAGGAATTATTATCTGATAAATGAAATGAAATCAGTAATCAGAAACCAAAAATCATTTCGTTATATACTACTTAATGTTACTTAAATTGTATAGATATAGATAGTTGATCAAGGTTATGAAAAATAAAACTTTAGTAGAAAAGATTAATGTCTATAATGATATCATCTAGAGTATAACGATTTTATTAAAGACAGAATGTTCAATACGAATGTCAAGACAGTCTTATTGTACGGAGCCGAAACGTGGAGAACCACTACAACCATCATCAAAAACGTACAAGTATATATACACAATTGCCTACACAATATACTCAATATCTGTCGACCGGATACCATCAGCAACAGCCTACTGTAGATGAAAACAAGCCAGCTTTCAAGTGAAGAGGAAATGAGGAGAAGATGTTGAAGTTGGATAGGACATACATTTTGGAAGTCATCAAACTGCATCACGAGACAAACACTAAATTGGAATTGTGAATGGAAACGGAAAAGTGGAAGACCAAAGAAAATATTGATTAGAGAATCGGAAGTAGACATATTATAAGCAGAGATCTAATGTACGATTCATACAATACTCAATTTGAAGGAATTATTATCTGATAAATGAAATGAAATCAGTAATCAGAAACCAAAAATCATTTCGTTATATACTACTTAATGTTACTTAAATTGTATAGATATAGATAGTTGATCAAGGTTATGAAAAATAAAACTTTAGTAGAAAAGATTAATGTCTATAATGATATCATCTAGAGTATAACGATTTTATTAAAGACAGAATGTTCAATACGAATGTCAAGACAGTCTTATTGTACGGAGCCGAAACGTGGAGAACCACTACAACCATCATCAAAAACGTACAAGTATATATACACAATTGCCTACACAATATACTCAATATCTGTCGACCGGATACCATCAGCAACAGCCTACTGTAGATGAAAACAAGCCAGCTTTCAAGTGAAGAGGAAATGAGGAGAAGATGTTGAAGTTGGATAGGACATACATTTTGGAAGTCATCAAACTGCATCACGAGACAAACACTAAATTGGAATTGTGAATGGAAACGGAAAAGTGGAAGACCAAAGAAAATATTGATTAGAGAATCGGAAGTAGACATATTATAAGCAGAGATCTAATGTACGATTCATACAATACTCAATTTGAAGGAATTATTATCTGATAAATGAAATGAAATCAGTAATCAGAAACCAAAAATCATTTCGTTATATACTACTTAATGTTACTTAAATTGTATAGATATAGATAGTTGATCAAGGTTATGAAAAATAAAACTTTAGTAGAAAAGATTAATGTCTATAATGATATCATCTAGAGTATAACGATTTTATTAAAGACAGAATGTTCAATACGAATGTCAAGACAGTCTTATTGTACGGAGCCGAAACGTGGAGAACCACTACAACCATCATCAAAAACGTACAAGTATATATACACAATTGCCTACACAATATACTCAATATCTGTCGACCGGATACCATCAGCAACAGCCTACTGTAGATGAAAACAAGCCAGCTTTCAAGTGAAGAGGAAATGAGGAGAAGATGTTGAAGTTGGATAGGACATACATTTTGGAAGTCATCAAACTGCATCACGAGACAAACACTAAATTGGAATTGTGAATGGAAACGGAAAAGTGGAAGACCAAAGAAAATATTGATTAGAGAATCGGAAGTAGACATATTATAAGCAGAGATCTAATGTACGATTCATACAATACTCAATTTGAAGGAATTATTATCTGATAAATGAAATGAAATCAGTAATCAGAAACCAAAAATCATTTCGTTATATACTACTTAATGTTACTTAAATTGTATAGATATAGATAGTTGATCAAGGTTATGAAAAATAAAACTTTAGTAGAAAAGATTAATGTCTATAATGATATCATCTAGAGTATGACATTTCGTTCTTTCAGCGCTATAATGTTGTTTAGGAAGAAAAGTACTAAACCTTTTACAGAGAATTAATAGTACTATCTAAACTAACTAATCAAGTACTTGTCGACCCATCATATATGAACTCTACCTTATTCATCTTTGTCCGCTTTCATCCGAATCATTCTTTTTGACATAGAACGTTATATATTTCATACAGTTATTTGTGTAAGAGATAACATAAATTGTACACACACACACACACTACACACACACGCATAATCAATTACACTCTTATCCTCTCCCTCTCTCTCTCTCTCTCTTTCTCTTTCAGGGTTACAGAGATTCTAAAGGCCGAAACTTTTTGATCAACTAGATCGATAAAAGAGGAAGTCGGTTTTTCTTCTTTTTTTTTTGTAAAACCTCATTACTGTTTGATCAAATTTATCATTATGTTATACAATATCTAGATTCGGTTTTAGATAGATTGACTATATATTAGCTTTGGTTGATGAAAATGGATAAATTTTATTTTAAAGATTTATGAGAAGAGATCAAATTAGATTGATTTATATAGTTGAGATCATGAGTCAATTGAAGCTAGATCAACATGGAAAATCTGGAAGCACTGGACGGCCGTTTCGTCTTATTGTGGGACTCGTCAGCAGTGCGCATCCATGATCCTGCTTCGCGAGATTGATTTAAGTAAAAAAACAATCTTCGTTGAAATACTATTATATTGTCTTAAACAATTGCTCAATGACCTAACGGGTATAGGTCAATGTTGACTTTGGGAAGAGTAGAAATTTACATTTACCAGTTAAATAGATAAAGCAAATAGTGAATAGGTAAATGAAATTTGACCAAATTATTGAAATGTACTCAACAACTTTGCATAGAATGCATATATGCCAATAAGAGATTGATCATTTGTAATCCTAAAGAACAATGAGAAGATGCAAGTAAACAACAACAAGTGAATTTAAACTTCACTCCATTACACAAGCAGATGCCTATCAGGATTCAGTAGCTAAAAGAATAACTAGATGGCATTTGAAGCGGATGGTACCAGGTTCGAGTCTCAGAGTGAACATCAACTCTGAAATGCAGGTATATCCAGCTGACGAGTCTCAAATAGGACGTAACGCGCATCCTGGATTCCACTGCTAGCCACTGTCCATATTTTCTTATAAAGTTGGTGACTTCAGGCAATATTGAGGCAGTCCGCATAGGATTCACATATGCCAACAAGAGACTCATCAATTGCAATCCTAAATAACAAAAGGAAGATAAAAGTCCACAACACCAAGTGAATTTAACTTTGAAATTAGTTCTTATATGTTTTATGATTGATAAGGTAGTTTCAGTGATTGATCATTATTGACTGTCATCAAAATAAATGAGTACTATATCATTCATTGAATTAATCCATCAACTTAAGAAATTTACGCGAAATAAGATGAGACAGTCATTGTGATGGTTTTCCAATGGAACTAATCTATAAATGTTTATTTTGATGGAGTTTTGTTCTCTGAGCTGGATAGTTTGGTCGTGGAGCTTTCATCGTCATGCTGATGATGTCTTTCAGAATGGCGATGATGGCTCCACGACCAAACCATCCAGCTCAGAGAACAAAACTCCATCGGAATCACCCACCTGAGCTACAAATCTTCTCCACCATATCATAAATGTTTATCTAAGTATGTATATGAGTTTAATTGTCAAATTAAAGATGAATAATCAACGTCTAATGGTTAATCCAACTCCGCCTGTAGCTCCTCTAGGGGTTACTGCCGGTCCCAAGCCCGGGTAAAGGAGGAGGGTTGGGCATGGGGTTAGCGACCCCATCCCGTAGAAAATCAACTCGCTAAAAAAACGCTAAAAAAACGCTAATGGTTAATCAATCTTTATCGTCCATTTATAGTAACATCACTTGGAGAAACCGATATTATTCTTGATATTATTCGAGCCCAGGATCTACCAGTCTCGTGCCAGAGCACTTAAGAAATAGACCACTGAGCCGGCCGGCATCCAATGGTGTTAATTTCTAAATTCAATGTTCAACTTCAAGAGATATTTCCTGGAGTTCTATTGGGAAGCGGTAACACGTGGATTTCAACCAAGTCTGTTGTGAGATATCAACTCAATGACGACAATTGGTGAACAGTTGCTCAAACTTCGTGGATTGGTTGAAGTTAGACATTTACACTGTTGGATGCCGACCGGCTCAGTGGTCTACTGCTTAGGTGCTCTGGCACGAGACTAATAGGTCCTGGGTTCGAATCTCGCTCGTGGGTGCGCACTGCTGAGGAGTCCCACAATAGGACGAAACAGCCGTATAGTGCTTTTTATGTTTTCGATGTTGGTCTAGCTTCAATTGACTCATGATTTCAACTATGAAAAGATGTAAAATTGTTAAGAAATCACTTAAACATCCATCTTTCATTTGAATTTACTTTGAAATAAGATATATCTTCGTGAATATATCTTCATGATAGTAAACGGTATACATTGCTCCTCATTAAGAATAACTTGTCCTGTATGAATATTCTATCTATGAAGTTCTTTGTTATCGATTAGAGGAAAAATGATGGTACTAGATCAGCAGTCATTATGGTCCAAGGTCATAAGATTTTCACTTAACTGCATTTTAGGAATATTTCACAATGTAGAGGTAATTTACATCAATAACTGTTGCAAATCAAATGACAATTAACAACTTTAGATAGTATTAGATTATCCTTAGTTGAAACGCTACAATTGAATGTATTTGCATCTCAGAGTTGATGTTCACGAGTCCCAAATAAGGCGAAACGCGCTCCTGTGGAAATAGCTGTATCGGGCGTACTACTAAGCAACTTAACCAACGAGTGAGTGAACATCTACCAGCATGGTTTGGGAAGGACAAGATAAAAACAATATCCAGTTCTATCTTGACAAATCTAATTGATAATGGTCATAATGCAGATAAATCAAATTCATTTCAAGTGATCTATCGTAGACCTCCATCATTTCTCAACGGAGTTCGTTCCCATCTCCTTCATATAGCAGAAGTCATAGGAATTCGTACATTTCATCCCAATTTATGTGTACAGAAGAAATTTACAACCTCGCCCCTATATCTTTCATGACCAGATATAATTTAACAAATGACATTATTTGTTTGTAATTTTCCGCCTCTTTCCGTACTGTACTCTTCACTATCTAATTATTTACATACTTCTTATTACGTAATGATTCTAATACTTTGTTATGACTATTCTAAGTCTATTTATTCATGTTTGGCTTCCTATTTCCAATGTTTAACTAATGCGATGATAAAAATTTTGTTATCGTAATTTAATATTCTTACTACTATTCGTACACTTGTCTTCCCACTATCAACGTCTGCTCTTACCTTTTATACTCGGTGACGTATTCTATTTCATTGTGATTATTGACTCAAATGGCCTTGAATAGTCTAACACTTTCATATAAATATTCATATATATCAGAGTAAAACTTCGCGTGTAGCTCCTCCGGGGGCTGCTGTCGGTCTCAAGCTCGGATAAAGGAGGAGGGTTGGATATGAGGTTAGCGACCATATCTCGTAAACAACTAACTCGCTTAAAAAACACTAACCAGAAAAATGCTAACCATATTAGAGTAAAACCTGATGATAATGATCTAATTGAAAACAATATTGTTCGCTTACTTATGTTGTTCTAATTCTTTTAGTTGAAATCATGAATCAATTGAAGCTAGAACAACATGGAAAACCTGGAAGCACTGGACGGCCGTCTCGTACTAATATGGGACCCCTCAGCAGTGAGCATCCACGAACCCGCACTCACGAGACTCGAACGCAAAACCTATCAGTCTCGAGCCAGAGCCCTTAACCAACAGACCACTGAGGGTGACAGCACCCAACGGTGTTTATGTCTAACTTCAACCAATCCATGATTATGAGCCACCGTTCACCTATGGTCTTCAGTGAGTTGATATCTCTACAACAGACTTGGTAGAACTCCACTGGTTACTGCTTCCCACTAGAACTGAAGGAAATATCTCTTGAAATCAGTCACTAGTGAGCATATGGTTATAGATCAGAGGAGGTTTTGTGGAGAATTTAGTATTTTTATAGCTGAAATCATTAGTCAATCGAAGCAAGACCACCATGAAAAACCTGGAAGCACTGGACAGCCGTTTCGTCCAATTATGGGACTCCTCAGCAGTGCTCATCCACAACCCAACGCTCGCTCAATGGTCTATCGGTTAAGGGCTCCGGCTCAAGACTCGTGTGTCCTGGGCTCGAATCTCGCGAGTGCGGGATCGTGGATACTCACTGCTAAGGGTCCCATTATAGGACGAGACGGCCATCCAGTGCTTCCAGGTTTTCCATGTTGGTCTAGCTTCAATTGACTCGTGATTTCAACTGTAAAAATACTAAGTTATCCTCAAAACCCCCTCAGCTCTAATTTTCACAATGAGAGTCCTTAATATTCTAACATACTAGATTTCAACGCTGGCTACTATCCGTGTTGGATTAAAATGAAATCATTGATAAACAAATAAAGACAGATCGTTTTATAGATTAATATCAACTGTTGAACCATTTTAAATAAGGAGAACTAAAATGAGTGTTACATTCTACATAATATGAAAATACAGTCTTACAGATTTGATCATAGACATTACAATAAGCTCAGCGCTTTACTTCATTAGGTTTCAAAGATTAAAATATATCATGCTTGAAACTTCATTTCATTTATGATACAACATAACAAACACATTGCCAACTCACTTTTTACTAGACTAATCTTTAAAACAATATACAGGTAAATGTACCTGCATCTCAGAGTTGATGTTCACTCTGCGACTCGAACCCAGCACCTATCGCTTCAAACGCCATCGCCATTGCGCAAGCAAATGACTATCAGGACTCAGTGGCCAATTGGATAACGCGATGGCGTTTGAAGCGAAAGGTACCAGGTTCGAGTCCCAGAGTGAACATCAACTCTGAGATGCAGGTACATCCAGCTGATGAGTCCCAAATAGGACGGAACGCGCGTCCTGGATTGCACTGCATGCCACTATCCATCTTTGCTCACCATGCTTGTGAATTTAGGCTATATCGAGGCAATACGCACAGTATGCAAATATTCAGCTAACTTAAAATCTGGAAGGGAAGCGGAAGATCAAAAACTACATTATGCTTGGAAATAGAAACAAATGTGAAAAGGATAAATGTTAACTGGAAAGAATTAGAAAGGATTGCCCAGAACAGGGTTGGATGGAGAATGCTGGTGGGCAGCCTATGCTTCCTCGACGAGGGGTAACAGGCGTAATTAAGTAAGTGGTAATCCAATAAGACTTAGTAGAATAGGAAACATTGTTCTTTTTGTAAAAAAATTAAATTTCAGATATTTTGGCATGGATAGTTTGCAATACACAATGACAATATGTAATCAGAAAAAGTTTTATTGTAGATATGACAAAAATTTATTAGTTGAGTTCATGAGTCAATTAAAGCAGATCATCATGGAAAACCTAGAAGCACTGAACGGCCGTTTCGTTGAGTAGAATGTTGAATGACATTGATATCTCGAAACAATCGAAGCTTGCGGCAACTATCGAGAACCAGGAAGCACTAGATGCCTGTTTCACCCTCAGAAGTGTTCATCCACGACCCTATATCATGAATGTAACCCAAAACCTTTGATTTATCGCATGAACGATTAATCTCCAGGCCGACGAGCTGGGATCCGGTGATGCACAAGTCTATACTCAATCGCTCCACGACAATATGCGACCATCTTTCATTGTCTTAGGTGAGTACCTTCCTTAAACCCAGTACAGTTGAACACAACTGGTCGCAGCTTCTCAATAGAATTACGACAGTTTCCTCTTCAAGCCAGTTACTAGTGAGTGCATGATAATTATCAGTATAGAGTTGTGGGTGATTTAGTAGTAATAAAATTGTATAACTTTTTATAAGAAAACACTTGAGTAAATTGGTCTAGTGGAATCTTGTAACCTGCTACAAGATTATGTACGAAACTTTAATCTTTACTTTGGTATATGCAACAGTTAGTGTGATTACTCGGCTACTTGTTAGTAGAGTGGGTTCCTAATAGGCTTACAAAGTCTAGATATATTGCGAAAAAGGCACAATATTTAGAGGATACCGACTGTGCATCTGGTCAGGGTATCAACCTGTATCAGAAGGACAGATTTTTTTTCATGGCTTAAGTACACTTCATTTGGTTTGGTAACTGAAGTTGTGTAGTAAGTTTCGGTCTCCCAAGTCGCATAACTGGTAGGGCAATCATAGATGTAGCAAGTGCATTCATAACTAAATCATACAACCTCTGAGAGCAAGAGGTTCAAATATGCCATTTGTATTAAAAATTCTGATGTTGGAGTTGGTTAACAGTTGTTGAATTGACCTTCAGATGTTCTTCAGTTATAAATATGCTGTTCTTACTTTGCCAATCCACGCCTTCACATCTGCATCAAATCCACCGTGTTCATCAATGATAATGCCGAGATATGTAAAGGCTTTTACATCCTTCAAAGCTTCTACTTTAAGTATCATTTGATTGATACATCCTTCAATTAGTAACCTTATATATGTGCCTAAATTCACAATCTTGATTAGATTTCTAAGTAAAGGTTAGCAGTTGAATTCAAGACATGAGTTGTATTCTAACTGAGATTCATCAACTGAATACACTTTTATCTCAATGTTGATGTTTTCATTGAGACTTCAATCCATTATCAATGTTAATTCATTCATTGCTAAAACTATCAAGTTCATGGAACTACTGTGGTGTGGGTTACTATTATCTACATAAGTAGTATATGGTGATGGTCGGGCATTGAATGTATTTCAGTAGAAGAACGGGAACGGCACGCAATTGGTACAAAAATGCATGAGCAATTATAATCGGAGACAATAGACGGATATTTACAGAAGAAACAGTCAAATTGAGACAATGGATTAATATTTTGCAAATTAACTGTCCGCCATATAGTTCCAATATTCTAATCAGATATTCTGTAATGTTGTGCTAAAGTACATTCGATTCTCCCCACTCGTGTTCTTGTTCAATACACTACTACTCTGTCCAACAGTTCAACGTAAAACTTTTTAGTGTTTGTAATAATGAACATTCAATTCGTATTTCTATATAAATATCAACATTGAAGTGAAGATAAATATAGCTGATCACCAGTATAGAAAAAGAAAAACTAAACCAGTGCCCTTGATTCATTTACTGATCAATAATTCTTTAAAGTAAAACATATCACCTACTGATTTGTACTATTGCTTAAATTGGCTAGTAGTAAGTACCAAGCTATACATATACGTAAATATATAGATATATAAGTGTCCACTTTGTACTGAAATAAGAAACTGAACAATTGTTCATATACATGTATATACTATCAGAATTGTCAATACAAATGTCAAGACAGTTTTACTGTATGGGGCGGAAACTTGGAAGACTACAAAAGCCATTATCCAGAAGATACAGGTGTTTATTAACAGTTGTCTACGCGAAATATATGTCGGATACATTGTCTAAAAACTATCAGGAACAACCTACTGCAGGAGAGAATAAACCAGATTCTAACAGAGGATGAAATTAAGAAGAAGCTCTGGCAGTGGATAGGACACACATTGAGGAGAGCACCCAACTGCGTCACAAAACAAGCCCTCACATGGAATCCTGAAGACCAAAGGACAAGAGGAATACCTGAGAATACATTACGCCGAGAAATGGAAATAGATATGAGAAGAATGAACAAAAATTGGATAGAACTAGAAAGGAAGATATAGGACAGAGTGGGTTGGAGAATGCTGGTTGGTGTACTATGCTCCATTGTGCATAACAGGCGTAAGTAAGTAATTAAGTAAACCTATTGGTTATTATTGGCCTTTTATATCTATAATCGACAAGATAGGTCAAACAACCACATGATTGAAAGTCCATTGAATAAGACAATCAAAAGTAGTACAAGGATGAATGAAGAAACTAATATCAATAAAGACCATTCAATTATAAATAAAACTGTTAGAATGAAATGATATAACGGTTATAGAATTACCGGAAATTTATTACTTCTATGTGAAGTAATTTATGATTATGATGTTGTCAAGATCAACATTGAAAACTTCTTTCAGCAAGAACATTTTAACAATACAAAGTGTATTCACCTGATTTATAAATCTTTTTTGCTATTCTATTCTATCAACATGATTTATATGTTATAAGCAAATATGGATAGTGGCTAACAGTGGAATCCAAGATGCGCGCTTCATTATATTAAAGTTTTGTCATCTGGTTGTAGCTGCATCTCAGAGTTGATGCTCACTCTGGTACTCGAACCCAGTACCGTCTACTTCAAACACCAACGTGTTAACGACTAAGCAACTGTGAGCTGCATGGACATCCAGTTGATGAGACCCGTATAGAACGAATAGCGCATCCTGGATTCCATTGCTAGCCACTATCCATTTTTGCTTGTGACTTAAGACGACGTAAATATGCCAATAAGAGATTGATCAATCGCAGTCTTAAACATCAATGGGAGGTTTCAAGTAAACACTACCAAGTGATTTATATGTGATCTGAAATTATTAAATTATCAACAAACATTCCTTGTAATCCTATCTTCATCTTATAATGAACATTTCAATAGTATCTATGTAACTTAATGTATCCATCCTTTTCTTTCATTGTTTATACAATAAGCTGATATCATTATCATGTTTATTCATCAACTATCTAATCAATAATTGTAACACTCAATAGTGTTAATGTTATTTACCAACCGGATTGATCATTACATTTAGAGAACAATCTACAAAAGAAGGAAAATTCATTGGATTACTGTTTTCTCTACAACTACTATCATAGTGTGGTCTACTTATATCTATATAAGTAGTATATGGTGATGATCAGACATAGAATGTATTTTGGCAGAAGATCGATAAGGAAAGAACTAAATTGAAGAGCAATTAGTGAGAAACTGAATGAATAATAGAGTTAAAGAATATGAATTGATATTTACAGAAGGAATAATGAAGATTTAGACAATTGATTGTTATTATCCAAATCAACTGTTTACTGTCTGTCATTTTAGCTTAAATATATTCGGTTCTCCCCATCCGTGTTCTTGTTCACCACACTATGACTTGTAAGCAAATTGTATATGGATCAAAAATATTCAATTAACTTTATAACATATATTATTGAGTTCATGAACTAGTTTTAAGGTAGATAACCACTAAAAACGTAAACCTACTTGACAACTATCTTATCCTAGTGTAAGACTCTTCAAGTGTACACATCTGTAACACCTCCATCGTGAATTAAACAAAAGATATTTAGTGTCGTTAAACATCCAGATTACTACTGTGGAGTCTTATACCAGGATGAAACAGTTGTCTAATACTTTCAAATTTTTAATAGTTGCCTAACTTAGTCCGTTTAATGTTCACAAAGAATGATTAGCGGGAGAAAAAAAAATCATCCATCTGTATTCTTTCTTTTTATTCTTTATTTTCTTCTATTATCATCATTAGTAATAATGAATAGTTGAAAATTGGAAAAGATAATATGAACATGATGTATACTTGTACATGTACATTGAAACAATGAACATATGTTACATCATTATAAACAGTAACAACTATTACCCCTTCATAAAAGGGTAACAGGAATAAGTAGTATATAAGTAGTATTGTTATTAACCATTTAATAAATGATTTGAATAATTAACAGATGGATATGTTGGCATAAAACAATCTAATTCTTTTTTTTTTATTAGATCTATAGTTTGATTGTTTATTGACAGATGGTAATTTAAATGTTTCGCTTCTTTTTAAAACTATGACGGATTACATTGAATAAAATGAATTAAAACAAAACTTTTTTAAAATTTTATTATGTTTAAAATTTAAAAAAACAAACAAACTTTAATTCAAAAAGCAATATAAGTAAAGATGAATAGTGGTTAGCAATGGAATCCAGTTTGATGTATGTTTCGTCCTATTTGGGACTCGTCAGCTGGATGTTCACTCTGGAATTGGAACCCAATACCTTTAGCTTAAAACGCCATCGCGTTATCAACTTAGATACTGAGTCTTGATAGCTACTTTCTTGTGCAATAGGGTGAAGTTTAAATTCACTTGGTATTGTTTGTTTGAATCTTCTCATTGATGTTTAGGATTACAATTGATCACCCCATCACACAAGCAAGTGGCTATCAGAACTCAGTAGCTGAGTGCATAACGCTATGGTGTTTGAAGCGAACCGTACTGCGTTTAAGTCTCAGAGGGAACATCAATTCTGAGACGCAGGTACATCCAGTTGACGAGTCCTAAATTTCACAGCTCGGCAATATATATCTTTACATAATAAGGGAAGAAATAATAAAAAAACTAATTGAACAGAAACATTTCTTCACCTAATCTATATTCGTAGTATCAAATTTGTTTAATGCATTGTTAACGGATTACTGTTAATTATGTTTTAATGTGACCGATAGTTAAAGTGTCCCGATATCGTGTGCATTATATTGACAAAATTTCCCGGAACTAGGTCCAATGTCAGCTGATACTCATTAATGATTTCTTCCCAATGATCAGTCAATGTAAATATGGCAGTTCTACTGGAAGTCAGTCTTAGTTTGAATAGCCTCAGACTGAGAAACTGGCTGACAGGTGTACATTCATCGGAGAGTGACAGTTACTTCAGTATTCCAATTACACCTTTCTGATAATTGAGACTAGCACAAAACTTAAATAGGTTTTAATACAGACTATTTCCAAATACCATAGATATAGTTGCTCAACTTTACTCTGGCTATTTTCATATTATTACAGTAATGTGATATAATCATATATTTATTATTTTATTTAAACACAAATTTAAATACATAGCGGTACCAGATAAATATGTGCCACACAAATCTTATTTGATTTGTGTGAAGACTGTGATACTGCCCAGGTGCCCAAACCGAAGATGGTAGTTTTCTTAGGGAACCACACCCGGAGCTTTTAACCTAAAAGTCTGATCCATAAGGCAGTGGAGCAACGGCAGGAGATGCAATCCTATGGTAGCCAGTAACCGACGATTAGTTCATACGACATTTGTTCCCTCAGGATGCTGGAGCTTATTTGCACCATTGGTTTGGAATCAGGGTTTCCCAACTCTCCTACGTGGACTCGTCGTGTCCACCAACCTGGTTAAATCGCCGGAAATTCGCTTCTCGTTCTCTCGATTTCGTAAACAACACTCCCGCCACTGTGAAAAGGTAGTGAATAGGGCTTCCCTGGCAGAGGCTATATATGCATGGCCTTGTGAGAGCATTTCGATAGAGAGAGCGGACTTTCCCCACTCTCGACCGTCCCAGGACATTTGGTGGCAATGATATACTACGAAACGATAGTAATTCATACACTGATATAAACTAAAAGTTTTAATTCATAACTTCTAACTAAAAACACTTGGGACTTCAAATAAAAACTGATTGTTCAAAGTGTTCATTTTTCTTAATCTTCAGTTAGTGCTCTTTCTCCCTATCTCACACACACATACACCCACTCTTCCCTTCTGTCTTATAGTCTTAAAGAACATTTGACTTATACATATAAAGGACAAACACTATTTTAATATATATTTTTAGAATTTTACCAAAGAAACATGAAAAACGAACACACATACACACATATAGATTTTGATCTGTTTCAATATCTAGGGTAATTTAACGAATATTTCTTCTTTTTTTTTTCTTAACAGTTTTACCATTTATAAGTTGTAAACAGATGAACTGACTGATTAGAAAGTACATTTTCCCCCTCCATCCCACCTTGCATCCATTCCCCTTCCCCCCACCCAAAAAAAAATTTAAAAAAATAAAAAATGACAATAATGTTTCCTTCATTTCTACTAGCTAATTGATTTGGTTGTGTCATAGATTTATCTTTGTTCATGGTTTTGTTATGAATAATGGTTAAAATGTGTTGATTTGACTTCCAAGAACTACAACGGAGGCTCCAGAGGCAAATAAGGAGCCGAAGAGTTTCCATCCAATCAGAACATGATGGCGCTTTCTTCAATATCAACGTGGCATGCTACTATTGGACAGTAGCATAATATGTCTCTTTGAGGATTGTGTTGATTTAACAAATGCTAATATCTAGAAATATCTATGATTTTCTGTACATTTCGATTCTTACCAATTAAACACTTCTTCAGCTTTACTTCTATCTTCTGATTTGCGACGGTTCAACGTTTGACTGTCGTGGTGGTAAACTGTATGCTGCTTCATTCAAGTGGTGAATTTAACAAAATGATCATTGATAAGCTAGACACGATTATAAAGCTGTTTTGTTTGAGTTCGTAACTTATTAGCTATAAATGAACACATGAGCTTACTAGTGACTGGAATCAGTAGTTTCAATTCATAACAGTAAACGCATTACATTTTGAGTTGGTATCCAATGTCTCATCTGCTATAATCAGTATTACTTAATTTCGACATGTTGACGTTAGTTCACAATGGAAACAATCTTTGAATTGAATGATTTTTGTAGAAATATTCAACCAAGATCTTAAGATTAAACGTTATCAAAATCGATTAATAAAAGTTGTCACTTTTTTAATTATCAGAAGTGGTTTGGTGGAGATTTCAGTAATTTTATATTTGAAATCATTAATCAATTGAAGCTAGACCAACATCGAAAACCTGAGAGCACTCGACAGCCGTTCCGTCCTATTGTGCGACTCCTCACCAGTGCGCATCCACGATCCCGACTCGCGAGATTCCAACCCAGGACCTACAAGTCTCGTGCCAGAGCACTTAACCTCTAGACCACTGAGTCGACCGACAGGCATCCAACGGTGTTAATGTCTAACCTCAACGACTCCACGAAATTGCGCGGCCAACTTCCATTGTACTGAGGTAGATACCTGTCTCTACCTGACATGGATTAGCTCTACTGGCCACGACTTCTCACCAGAACTTCAGGAATTACCTCATGGGGCCAGTCATTAGTGAGCATATGATTGTTATCAGAAGGTGTTTTGTTGGGGTTTAAGCCATTTTATAATTAAAATCATGAGTCAATGAAAGTTAGACCAACATCGAAAACCTGGAAGCACTGGACGGTCGTTTCGTCCTAGCGTGGGACTTCTCAGAAGTGCGCATCCATCATCCCGCCCCTAATTTCCAACTTTGTGAGCTATTTACTTAGTCATAATATTTTATTAATAAATGTGATTATATTTATTATATTTAGATTTATTAGGAAGATTTCAAATTGGGTTATATCTTTCTTTTTTTGTTTAATAGTTGTGGGATTATTGTTTGGTACAAGTCAATGACCAATCGAATTACATAATTACCACGCTTAATTTAGCTATTCTCTCATTGGTTACTTTTCCTTTTAATTTGTAATTTTATGACGTTTTTCAAGGTCAGTGGGTTGTATCCCAGATTAACAGATGTTTTGTCATGAATCTGATTCTCTTCAAACTTAGTGGAATGGTACTTATTTATTTAAACATATAAATATTGGTACAAAGGGGCACCAGATATATATGCGCCACAAATCTCATATGATTTGTGTAAGGGATGTGATACTGACCGGGTGCCCAAACTGAAGCAGGGCCACACTCTCAGCCTGTGACCTTAAGCTCTTATCCACAAGGCGGTGAAGCATCGTGGAGAGATGCAGTACCATGGTAGTCGGTGACCAACTATTGGTTCATACGCCATTTGCTCCCTCAGGATACTGAAGCTCATGTGCACCATTGGTTTGTAATCAGGGTTTTCCAACTCCCCTAGGTGGATTCATCGTGTCTACCAACCTGTTTAAAGTGCCGGACATTCGCTTTTCGTCCTCTCAATTTCGTAAACAGCACTCATGGTGTGAGAAGGCAGTGAGTAGGACTTCCCTGGCACAGGCTATATACGCGTGAGAGCATTTCGAGGAGATCAGACTCTCCACACTCTCGGCTGTACCAGGGCATTTGGGGACGAATAAGATTGGAACTATATGGTCACTTAACAAAAGCAAATGCTTTCTACCCACCCATACCTTAGACGGACATATTGTGATACATTACTTATTCAATACTGCCTGAAATGTAGTTGACAGAGTCTCCACCCTAGAAATCAGACTTCATCTCAGCTAGCATCAACTGTAAACACGTTAAACACATTATTTTATTCAGACGCCGTCAAAAAGTGCCGCTCATCTGTTACATAAAACACAAAGTTATTTCCTTTTTTTACAGTCACTAGGAGTGTGGTGGACGAGCTCACTGATGAGGTAAATCAACTTCTTGTTTAATACTAAATTACATAGCCCTTTCTTAAAATATGGAAACCGTACATTAATTACATGCTTAATGTTTCTTTCAATTCTGTTGTTATTACAATTCCTGTGTGTTTCCCTTCCTGTTCTCTCAATCTTCTGCTACCAAGCATTTTACTTGTGATTGGTGTTACACACTACTTATATTTATCATCATAAGTAGCATTCATCACAGGAAATGTAACTTGTCAAATACAGATTACTCCATGCTATTTGAGTTCCAATTCACTAGATTTTAATCAACTTCATAAATTATGTTTCGGCACTCCATTCAACATTATTTCTGCATAACAATCAACGTTATAAGCAAAGATGGATAGTGGCTAGCAGTGGAATCCAGGACAAGGCGCGTTTCGTCCTATTAGAGACTTGTCATCTGGATATACCTGCATCTCATAGTTGATGTTCACTCTATCCATCTTTGGTTACAATACTAGTGAAATAAGGCTATATCGAGACAATACGCACAGTATGTACATATGCAAATTAGAGACTGACCAGTTGCAGTCCTAAACATCAATGGGAAGATTCAAATAAATAATACTAAGTGAATCAATGTTATGCTATGACATAGTTTCCAGTGATTATGGATCAATGGATAGTGATGAAAAGTATGTCGGTGTAGTGTCAGTAATGTTGATGGAATTCTATCGACCAAACTGTAGTTAGTGACGACCATTCGAAGTAACTGAATAACATGTATAGTTGGAGTCAACCAGGATACAGGAAATCTTGACTAATCTATATTTTGTCCCAATTAGTTAACATTACTGATAGTTATATATTCACATACATTTCAATGTAGTTGATTTTGTGCAATTACACAAAAAATTGACTTTTAACATTAGTATCAACTATGGTCAAACAACTAAACATTACCCATTAATATAGTATATAGTATGGTAGTTAATTATGTATTCATACCAATACAACCACATTATATACTCTCTTTTTTAGTTATATCCATACATACTTTGACATAAGCTAGTATACAATCCAATGTCATCATATCAGTTAACTAAGTCATTACGTAATCTATGTATATAGTATATGTCATCTATTCTAAAATTGATTCAATAATATTCTAGGTATCTGGGGTATATTAGTAAAGAGAGGGAGAAACAGAGAGAGAAAGAGAGGGAGGGGGAAGTATGCATATTACGAATGGACAAAAGATAGACAACTTATTGGAATGAGAACTAAATATGAAATCGGTATTTGTTGATTGAATTCTAATATCTATCTATCCCATTTAGTTACGTCATATGTACTAATGTACAATCATGTCTAGAATTGTAGGTATAGTGTTTTGTAGTTTTCTGGTGTAGGATAGAAAGTTGAAATTATTGATTCATTCATTGAAAGTATCTATAAATAGATTATGTGCTAAATATTTGAATGGTTTAAATAACAAGAAATGACATTTGTTTAGTTGTTTATTTGTTCTCAATTCCTTTATAGTCATTGTTACTTTGGAAATAGCAACCAAACACAATCTTTACAAGGTTCTATATTTATTAAATGAAGTAATAGAATAATGTCATCATTCAGAAGAGACAAGTGTTTATGAACAGATGTCTACGGAAAATACTTCGGATCTGTTGGTCAGACACTATCAGTAACATTCTATTGTGGTAGAAAACAAAACAGATTTCAGAGGAAGAAGAAATCAGGAAGAAGCACTGGATGGAAGTGGATAGGATACATATTGAAGAGAGCACTCAACTACGTCACAAGACAAGCCCTCATATGGAATCCTGAAAACCAAAGGAGAAGAGAAAGACGAAAGAACACATTACACCGAGAAATGCAGACAGATATGAGAAGAATTAACAACAGCTGGATAGAACTAGGAAAGAAGGCCGAGGACATAGTGGACTTTTCAGCACTGTGCATCCATGATCCCCCCTCGCGGGAGTTATATGCTCTCTAGTGACTGGCTACATGAGGTTATTCCTGGAGTTCTAGTGAGAAGTCATGGCCAGTGGAGCTAATCCATGTCAGATAGAGACAGGTATCTACCTCAGTACAATGGACGTTGTTCGCGCAATTTGATTCGTTGAGGTTAGACATTAACACCGTTGGATGCCTGTCGGTGGGCTCAGTGGTCTAGAGGTTAAGTGCTCTGGCGCTAGACTGGTAGGCCCTGGGTTGGAATCTCGCGAGTCGGGATCGTGGATGCGCACTGGTGAGGAGTCCCACAATAGGACGAAACGACCGTCCAGTGCTTTTAGGTTTTCCATGGTGATCGAACTTCAATTGACTCATGATCCTAACTACATAAGAATGTAGTATGGGACTCCTAAACAGTATCTATTCACGGTCCCACATGTGGGATTCGAACCCAAGACATTCAGTTTCGAGTGCGGATACCTGATATCTAGACCAGTAAGCAGTCAACCAATGGTATTAATGTCTAACTTAAACCAATCCACGATGTTATGCCACCACCTTCCATCGTCTGAGGTCGATTACTGCCTCACACCCGATACGGATGAACTGCACTAGCCACAGCTTCTCACTAGAACTCCGAGTATTACCTCTAGAAGCTATTCACTAATGAGCGCATGATAAATATCTCTATAAGGTTGTGGAGGTTCTTTTTTTCCTGGTTAGTAGTACTATCAATAGTAAAAATTCGTTAGCATAGCTGATTAAAATACTATTCACTGTTTATTGTAATGAATAATTACCTAATCAATTAATCAATCTATAATTTGATGAGTACTAAGGACGAGACATAAATAGTGTTGATCATTACCCAGTGATCAATCATTGTTGATATATCAGTACTCCAGGAGGTCAGTAGCTATTCGAATGACTAAGTGATAGCGTGTCTCGCAGTAACATTGGGTAAAGTGAGTTTAAAATCCCACTGTGAGAGAAATATCAGTTCGTTAGACGCTAGGGATATAATTCGATGATGAGATTGAGCCCCAACATAACTTAGGTCAAAAGGTTACTACAGATTATCTTCAACAGTCATGTGTTAAGTAAAGTACACTGAGATGTCTAGGCAGTTTAGTTGCCATGATGTTCTGAGATTGTGACTCCAGTTCCTAACATTTATTCGATATCATCAAAGAATACTGTAATATATAGTAGTTTGTGCCTAGTTTGTAAGCAGTTTGCTATCTGTAGTACATTGCAAAGAAAATCGAATGTGAATTTGTGGTTGGTAGCTCACTCAGACAGTGTGAGGATCTAGAAAGTAAGTGAGTAAAATAAAGGGTCAGTAAACAACTTAGTAAGCAAATAAGTGATTAAAACAAACAATTGATACTCAATAATGATAGAATTTGAAGGCGATCCTTTAAACTCATGATGGTAAACTTTGAAGGATGGAGTTCAGTCAAATTACACGCCAACGATGAATGATATTCACACAATATCAGGCATTGACGAAACTTAGATATGTGAATCGCAGTTCCTGAATTTCCTGGAATCTATCCACAACATTATTCTGTGCCACATCATGTTGAATACTCACACTGTAGTGAACGAGAACACAAATGGGGACAACCAAATGTATTCAAACACAGAATTACAGAATCTTTTAGTGAAATCTGAGAACCATACAGTAAATACTTCATTTGCAAAATGTCAATCAATTGTTTCAAACTTGACTGTTCCTTCTGTAAATATCAGTCACTCATCTCAGAATTCATTGTTCCTTCATTTCCACACCAATCATTCTTTGTTCTCGTTCTCTTTCTTTTGATCTTTTTAACCTTCTACTACCAGACACATGTCACTTTCTATTGATAATATATACTACTTATATCTATCGATATCAGTAGCACACATCACAACATCGATATGAGGTAACTATCTAAATATTTCCGATTTTTAGTGGTTTTCGAAATAAGTGAATTTAACATATATTAGCTGTACTCAGAAATTTATTAAACATTGGTAATATAATGTTACGTCCTCGATCTGTCTACCCACTTTCGTGAAGAGGATAACTTGTTTAATATAGATTAAGACTTTGACGCGAAAGGCAGACTGCCTTAATTTTTGAGGCTAGTATGCATGAGTTCAAAGTGAGATCAACTACTTTTGATAGAGAGACGAAAACTATTCGATCACCTGATTGGCTGACAGGCACGTGCAAGAAAGAGAAGATAAGTCAAATGGAACACAGCTTGATCTGTTTTGAATTCCGATCTGGTACCCGATTTTCAGATACATGAATAAATAGATGACTAACCCGAACATAACGTATAACAATTAGGAAAATACAATTATGTCCAAAACTGGAGGATTACAGTAGAAAATAGAGTACAACAAGTTACGTCTAAATTACAATAGCTTTGGAGCAGAAAAAACTATGGCAGTGTATCATACATCAAACGAAAGCTTATTATCCGTAGAATAGACAAGGGACAAAGGTAAATGTTACTGTTCTACACGCTGTGAATTAAATGAAATAACATCCCTGAAAATAGTTTCCGTAGTTTCTCAAGCTTCCTTATTTCCCTGTTCACATCATTTAAGAAGGGAGAATTTTTTGGTAACGTCCAGCGCTTCACATGGAAGGAAAACATTTAGACCAAATTGTCACCTGAAATGTTGGATTTTAAGATGATAGAGAATTTTTGCAGCTCAGGTGGATGTTTTTAGTAGACTTTTATTTATTCTCTAAGCTGGATGGTTTAGTCGTCAAGCTCTCATCGTTTTTTTAAAGAACATAGTCAGTACAATCTCCGAACATTTTCCTTCTACCTAAAGTTTATCCTGATTTTATTGTTTTGAATGAGAGCATAGGTGAGGAGAACCGACTGTGTACTTAGCATAAATTACAAAGTTGCTTAGTAAAATACAAAAACCATACTCTGATACTCTATTTATAAAATGTTCATTAATTGTCTCAGGCTTCATTGTTCCTGAATTCTCACACCAAATGCTTTCTATTTCTCTTCTTCATCTTCACAATCTTTTGCTGGCAGATATTCTATTCCTTACTCACGATATATATACTACATATATCGATATAAGTAGCCCACACTGCAATATAGTTCAGAATAACAATGAAAGCTCTATAAATTCATTTAGTATTGTTTGTTTGAATCTTCCCATCGATGTGTTAGAACTGCAACTGGTCAGTCTCTAATTAGCATATGTGCATACTGTGCGTATTGTCTCGATATAGCTTTACTTCACAACCATTATAAGCAAAGATGGATAGTGGCTAGCAATGGAATCCAGTTTGACGTGCGCTTCGTCCTATTCGGGACTCGTCAACTGGATGTACCTACATCTCAGAATTGATGTTCACTGTAGGACACGAATGCAGTACCTTTCGCTTCAAACGCCATCGCGTTATCCACTCGGCTATTGAGTCTTTATAGCCACTTGCTCTATGATGAAACTATCTAGATCAATGAACAAAAACGTTATCAAAATGTTAAATGTATTATAAATTATTCCTTCAAGTCATATATCAACTTGACGCTCAAAATATTCTAAACCAATATCGATTAAATTTTTGACCGTTAATCGTTTGTTTTTTTTTCTTTCTCAGTTTTCACTAATTAACTTCAATACTTTTATTCATCTTGGTTAACGAAGATAAAAAGACAACCAATAGAACTATGGAAATCTTTTACAAAAAAAAAGAGAGAAAAAACGAAGAAAATTGATCGATACATCCATCATTGTCTTCAGTGAGTTACTATCGTGGATGTACACTGTTGAAGAGTCCCATAATAGAACGAAACGGCCATCCAGTGCTTCCAGGTTTTCCATAATGATTTAGCTTTAATTGACTAATGGTTTTTATTTTCTTTCTCTTTCTCTCCCTCTCTCTCTCTCTCTGTTTCCACTAATTAACTTGAATACTTTTATTTATCTTGGTTTAAGATGGAAAAAAAAGACAACCAATAGAACTATGGAAATCTTTTACAAAAAAAAAGAGAAAAAACGAAGAAAAGAAGAAAAAAAGAAAAAAACAAGGGAAAAAAAAGAAAAAAAACGGTAAATGTTTTATATCACTTCAATTTGGTTCCTCTTTTTTTTTATTTTTACCTAACGCTTTCAACTATGAAAATATTAAATCTCCACAAACCCCCCCTCATCCCTTCTGATAAAAAGAAAAAAAAAAGTTTTACTTTATTATAAAAATGTAATAAAATGTTTTAATGTTCAATCATTTTTTTTCCCCGAAATATTTAAATTTTTCTTTTTATTTGGTATATTTATATATGATGATGATGATGATTGAAGTGATTGATAGTCAGTTTGTTTAAAGTGAATGAAATGATAAAAGGGGGTTCGAACTCTAAATCATTGACTAGAAGTTTATATTGCCATGATTTACTAATCGTTCATCTTGATAACCGTTATAATACCCAATCTTAACGATGTATAAAATCAGAAGGTAAATAGAAGAGGCAGCTACAGTTTTTTATTGATAAATGAAACAGGCCATAAAGCAACAAGCACATTAGTAAATATCAACAAACGAAGTAAAAATGACATCCAGTGGAGATGGCGGATAAGCCAACTCACTTTAACCAAGCGTTAATCAATATTTATAATCAGATATAGGACATTTCAGTAGTGCCCTTCAATGAGTTGTCACTTCGGACTCGAACCCAGGACCTTCGATCACGTGCTTCGCTCATTTTTTTTTGAGTGGGTAACTGCCTCACACTCCATATAGTTGATCAGTGGGGTTCAGTTCTCGGAGTTCTAGTGAGAAGCCGTGGCCAGTGAAGCTAGTCCGTATCAGGTAGAGACAGGTGTCTACCTAACACAATGGAAGACGTTCGCGCAATTTTGTGGATTTTTTGATGTCAGACAATATTACTGTTGGATACTGGCTCACTAATCTAGAGGATAGGCGCCCTCGCGCGAGACTGAATGTCCCGGGTCCAAATCATGCATGCGAGATCGCAGATACACACTGCTAAGTAGTTAACAGTCGAATTCATGAATCAATTAGGACGAAATGGCCGTCTAATGCTATCAGGTTTTCAATGGCTGTCTAGCTTTAATCGGCTAATGATTTCAACTACTATACTATTAAAAGAAAATCTTCACAAAAATCGCCTTCTGAATGTTTGTTTTTCGTCTATATTCTAAATATGTCTATACAATACATGCACTTTTTAAAGTACATTCTAAATATTTACTATTTATATGAACATATAGAAAGTACCATTACATAATCACTTATCAGTTCGTACTAATCGCTTTAATAAACTATGATAGAAAAGTAGAAAAACTAATACATTTTTATCATTATACGGATGTAGAGATGGTTAAGTATTTGATTGAGAGATCATAAATTGATGATTGTTAAACTACAATTGAATAGCTGGAAGCATTGGATGATTGTTTGCTTCTACCTTTTGTTGTATCCCGTGGAGATTTATGAATGGTAACTTTGAGGACTACTTACGGACCAATGTGATATGTATATTTCCTATTGTATAATTGTTAAGTAACTTAACTATTTTTATTCGTGTTCCTTTTATTATGAGCTTTATTTTAACCTTTAGACTATTATTATACGATTTACCATTCTTGAGTTATCCCTAATCCATTAATTACTGTTCCCCACATTCACAGCCACATTTGGCTACATCTTGTACCAATGCGGTTTCCTATTTTATGGTACGATGTGGTCTGTTTATTTGGTATATAAACCCAGTATGTTTGAGAATAAGGATTCATAATGCAGAGGCTGTTATTGGTGTTCTGAACTTAAGTGGTTGGGCTAAGTAGATAGCAGGACCGAATAGTGCTCAAGACTGCTCATACGGCTTTTGTGTATTATTGGGCGATCAATGAATACACTGCTCTCTGACAGGCGGTCTTATCACGTTCATATTTACTAACTGGGCAAACAAGTATGCACTCAAGCAATCGATATAACACCTTTTTACCAATTAACTGGAGTTCATTGATCAAATACATAAATTTCAGCAGATTTTTTTCTTGTTTTTCTTGACAACAGATATGTTGTAATAATACGACAAGCAAACAAGTGACATGATGTACCCATGGGGTATGTTAATTATTTAGTTTTTGATTGACGTTAGACCACCATTGAAAACCTGAAAGTACTAGATGGCTATTTCATCTTAGTATGGGACTACTCAATTGTATGTATCTACGATTTCGCCGTGGGATTTGAACCCAGAAACTATCCTTTAGACCGCTGACATCAACTAATCCACGAAATGGCGCGATAATCTTCCATTGTGTGAGGTAGATACTTGTCTCTACCTGATATGGATCAGCCCCATTAGCCACGGCTTCTCACTAGAACTTCGATAATTACCTCCAGAATCTAGTCATTAGTGAGCACATGATAGACATCATTATAAAAATGTTTGAGGATGGAAGTATTTTCTCAGATTAGTTCACGAGTTCGTAAACAAATACGCATATTTATGCATAACCGACTAAAATCAAAATGAAATATTGTTTTAGAACAGTTTTGTGATATTTACTTGGTACTGTTTTATTGGATCTTCCCATTTATGTTTAAGACCGTTATTGATCAGTTTCTTATTGGTATATGCTCATACTGTGAGTGTTGCCCCGATATAGCATTCTAAGTAAAGATGGATAGTGACCAACAGTGGAATTCAAGATGCGTGTTTCATCCTATTTGGGACTCATCGAGTCGATGTACCTGCATCTCAAAGTTGATTTTCACTTCAAGACTCGATTCTAGTGCCGTTCACTTAATACTCCATCCCGTTATCAACTTAGCTACTTAGCAAGAAACCTACGTCCTCAATTATATTGTTAACCACCATTTATCTCTTCTTATAACACTTTTGTTATAGCTTAGATTATTAGGTTAGGTTCAAACAACATTGAACTTTCAACTTATTGTTTGGTCGTTATCATTCTATCGATTTTCTTCGTTCTATACTAAAATATGAATATCTATTCGTTTAACTAATATTCTATAAATCTGACCATAAAAGGGTAAACGAATGGTTAATACAATTGATGGAACTAAAAGGATTTTTTTCTTTCCTCTATCCATTATCACATTATTATTAAGTAGAGCAATAACATAATGAATGATATTCATGATAATGGATTGAAAAAAAGGAAGTTATTCACTTCTCTTCATATCCTACAATGAACAAGTTATACATAATTGACAATATCATCGAACTATGATCTCATTCTCAACAAAAAATAGTAAGCTTAGAAAATAAGCAGATACTTTTTGTCATATATTTTAAACTACTGTTTAAATAAATAAGTAGGTAAATGAATAATGTAAAAATGTTTCTCAAATATGAGGGTAAGTACATCAATCGTGTATGTATATATTGATGAGTGTTTTTCAAAAAGAGAAAAGCATTTGAAAAAGACAGAGCAAACCCACACCATATATTCTTTTCCACCCTTTTAATCCACTATTCTAATTTGATATAAAGGAATAAAATTATGAGTGTGGGGTTGTAGAGTTTATTATGATTTTGATTGAAATCATGAATCAATTAATATTAGACCACCATTGAAAACCTGGAAGCACTATATGGCCGTTTCGTTCTATTGCGGAACTCCTAAGCAGTGCGTATCCACGATCCTGGAATACTATCCCACAATAGAATGAAACGGCTGTTCAATGCTTCCAGGTTTTCACTGGTAGTCTAATATTAAACGGTTCATAATCTCAGACAAAAATGGAATAAAATTGGTCATATATAAGTTTTCTGTAATATAAAACAGCAATAAGAAGAAGTCCATGTTTAAAACTATACAAATCGGCTTTATACATGTCAAACCATCCTTATAAAGATCACAGCGGATCCAAAGTAAACAAAACATGATCAAATTGAACCCTGATTTTTTAAAAAAAGGGAGACGTTTGAAAGTGAATGCCATTCTGTTTCCAAGGTACAGGAACTTGATAATGGCCTCTCCACTGTATTGTTTGTTTACCAGTGATCTCTAAGATAGCATTATCACACTATGACGTAGCGGTTTTATAACAGTATTGGTTTTCCGAAAATACATGCTCAAACATTTTGAGGATGTTGTCCTAAATAGACACCTTTGCTTCCAAACAGTATATGAAGGTGGTGGTCATACTCACTTGACCTGCTAGTCCTAAAAGTGCCCATCCTTACATAGTTAACGAATCATGGGGTTGATTGGGCCTCACAATGCGTTGATTGAGAACTCAGTGAGCTTTTGGAACATCGACTTCGATCAACAATCCTACTCTGTCTCAAGCTATAGTATGTTACTCTACTCCTCCCAAATGTTTCCATCCTTGCTGATTGTCGGTTGGTGGGATTTCTGCTTTTTTAATAGGCAGGGCATCAATAGTGTATGCTCTTTCAGTCTTTATTAGATTACTTTTATTTAACGATTCAATCTCGAAGTTAGTAAGTTCTAATAGGGCGCTTCAATGATTGAGGGTATCTTTAAGTTAGCCTCTGCTCTTGATATTCCATCTGTTTTGCTACGTCACTTAGTATTAAGGTCATGTCCGAGCCGTTATCTGACAAAACATACATATTCACATATCTTGTATGACCGCGTAATGCAGTGGAATTGCAACATGCTTGCTTAACTACATGGTTCCGTACTATGAAGAATTTAAGGATGTGATCGTTTACGACCATTGATATAGCACCTCATGGATTGGTGACAGTCTGTTTCCCGATGATTAGACTTTAAACTTCTTCAGCATTTCAAACCTGCCGTTTTAATCCACTACTAGTAACTGTAGACAGGACGAAGTCTCGTGAGCATTAGAACAGATTGAATAATACTCCTACTCGTTACTCAACAACGGATGGACCTTAGCGCGATTCAAAGTGTGTTGGACATTCAATTATGTTGTCTGAGCTTTGTGTTTTCTACTTGATAGTTGCCTATAAGTATTTGTAGAAACTGACAATATCTTTTCTGGGAACTGTAATGAGTAGGAATTTTGACTCAAATTCTTTTTCAAGATGTCGTCTGCCGCATCCGACCATTTAAATTATGTAGTTCGTGACATTTGCTTCCCTATTGGTTTCATATTAGTAGAACAGTTCAAGTCCTCAAAACGCATACCAAATTAACACTGGGTAACTTCAAACAAGAGCAAAAAATGTTGAATAATATTGAGGTATGGTGGTGGTTAGAGGTGGTCAACAGGATTTAAATCATGATGCATTCGATCAGCACTAAGAAGGACTTGACATGCATGACATTGATCACCACCCAGTGATCAATCAATTGTGAATGTTGAATAATGTCTGAACATTAAATTATTTTATCGTAGATTTGTTCTGAATATTATCCCAACATACTTTTATGAAATACTTGAACACATTTGAATTCCGTAGCACCCGAAAAGACTGTCATGATAAATAATAGAAAATTAGAACAACATATGTAAGCGAACAATTGTTTTCAATTAGATCGTCATCAGGCTTTACTCTAATATACATGAATATTTATATAAAAATGTTAGACCAATCAAGGCTATTTGAGTCAATAATAATCACAATGAAATAGAAATACGTTACCAAGCATAATAAGAGAAACTTCGTTAAATGCCTCACTAGTAGAGCAAATAAGATCTGTTCTGTTGATACTTTAAGTCAGGAACTGGAATTTATCTATAACTCACTGACTGAGATCGGCTACCCTGCTGCGTTCATCAAAAAGTACATGTATGATACAAGGAAGAAATCGGAGATTTTAACTGTTCGTAAGAAGCCTCTATACATAAAATTACCATTCAACGGGGATGTAGCTAGTGAAACTCTGAAAGATAAGTTACAAAAGTAATTAGTAGAACTTTCTACGCAGCCTATCTTGCATTGACTTTCTCGAGTCGACCAGTGATGTCTACTCAAACGAAGGATAAGTTACCTGAGTTGGCCTCCTCCATGTGCATTTATAAGTTCAGCTGCTCCTGTGGAGATAGCTATATCGGGCGTACTACTAGGCAACTTAACCAACGAATGAGTGAACATCTACCAGCATGGTTTGGAAAGGGCCAAATAAAAACAATACGCAGTTCTATCTTGGCACATCTAATTGATAGTGGTCATATTGTCGATAAATTGAAATCATTTCAAGTGACCTATTGTATAATTCCATCGTTTCCCAACGGAGTTCGCTCCCGTCTACTTCATATAGCAGAAGCCATAGGGATTCGTACATTCCATCCCAATTTATGTGTACAGAAGAAATTCGTAACCCCCCTATCCCTTCCATGGCCGTACATAACTTAATAATTGACATTATTATTATTTGTAAAAAATTTTATTTTGGTTATCATTTTTTGTTTGTTTGTAATTTTCTACCTCTTTCCGTTTGTATTCTTCACTATCTATTTACTTACATACTTCTTATTACGCAATGATTTTAATGTATTGTGATTATTATTCCAGACTATTTACCCACGTTTGACCTCCCTATTTCTTATGTTTAATTATTGATAAGACTTTTGTTATCGTAATTTACTATTCTTACTACTATCAGTACACCTGTCTTCCCACTATCAACTTGTACTTTTAACTATTATTATGCTTGGTAACGTATTTCTATTTCATTGTGATTATTATTGACTCAAATAGCCTTGATTGGTCTAACATTTTCATATAAATATTCATGTATATTAGAGTAAAGCCTGATGACGATCTAATTGAAAACAATACTGTTCACTTACTGATGTTGTTTTAGTTTTCACAATGGGAATCTTTAATATTCTAAATAATAGAAAGTAAAACTATTCAGACAGCTGGCTGTTATCGAAAAACAGAGTCTAATCTTGTAAAGATTTTAATAAGCGTTTATAAATTCCCTTAGTAATAAATTCATAGTCAGGCTTAACAACATCACTCATTCCGTTTTTTTGTGTAATTTATTACACTACTTACTAATAGTCAATAAGTTATATTGTTGTCCATCATTTTTTTAAATTGCAGCTAGCACTGGATTAGCTTTAATCGACTCATGATCTCAACTCTATAAAATTACTAAAATCTTAACAAAACCTCTTCTGCCAGTTAATAAGCGTTATTTAGTTTATCATGCTTTTGGTAAACAGTCCTCGTATGATTGTTGCAGGATATACTTTTTGTGATTATTCTTTAACTTGTTTAACCGTCTTAGGTTTCTAAGAAATCAAGATTTATCAGAAGGGTTTTGTGGAGATTTAGTATTTTTCATAGTTGAAAGCGTGAGTCAATTGAAGCTAGACTACCATGGAAAACCTGGACGAGTGCGGGATCGTAGATGCGCACTGCTGAGGAGTCCCATAATAGGACGAAACGGCCGTCCAATGTTTCCATGGTGGTCTAGCTTCAATTGACTCACGCTTTCAACTATGAAAAATCGAGATTTGTAAAATACATCAGTTATGTAATCGTGAGTAGTAGTAGTAGTAGTAGTAGCGTTTTAAAGACAAATCCTCTTGACATTTTCGTATAACACATCCGTTCACTCTGAATTACGATACTCCCATCAAACGTTCTTTATATAAAAAAGTCGACATGGACGCCATAATCTCCATAGTCACTGTCTAATTCATTAGACGTGGATTAATAAATGACTTATTCAATAGGATCAATTGTATTTGTACTAGATACCACAGAACGAGACCCGAAACTCTTAACTGAAACATTAATGAATAGCAGTTATTCATAGAAATTTATATACCGTTGGAAAGGTAGTAATACGATGAATTCTGTGACGTCTTTGGAACCTAACAAACGAGCCTATCTTACTTTACAATTTAGAGGTGATCCAAATAGTCTTATGTTAGAACGAACACTCAAATTAGCTACTAATAGAACATTTTGTGCAGCCCAGCACGTCATTATTGAAAATTCAAGGTCCATGCTTCACCAAAAACCTAAACAGCATATAAATGACTGTTAAATCCCATTGTGTCTATCATTTTACATGTATGCGCAGAAGCATATGCATAGAAGGAGTGGTCGTGAGCCACTAGTAGGGGTGGCAGAAAACATACCTAAGTTGTCACAAACACAAATGAATTCCAACGATTAAACAAAATCACAGGGTAGACAAATATCTTCCTTAACTGAGAAACATTTGGTTGAGACCGGTAATAAGGTTGATATCAAGTTAGCCTTTATAGTTCTGTACAAACGTTTTCAAGGGCGTATACTAAATTTTGTTGAAGCCTTGGGTATACGAAAACTGAAACCCTCTCTATATTTAAAAACAATTTGTTCTTATCCTTAACCTATCCTGGTAATAGATTTATTACCCAGCGTGGTTTTCACACTGTTCTTGTGTATATAATAATTATTATCTTTGTCTACCCTTACCTTTTAATTTGTCTAGTTGACCTTATATTTTTCATACATTATGTATTAACAAGTATATGTGCGATCAGATTGTTCGAAACATAGTGCACAAATATGTCACATAATTTTGATAACCTTCGTCCTCTCATCGCATTATCTAAATTCATAGAATACATGTATCTCAATGGCCTAGTTGAGATCCCTCGGATAGTGTAGGTTAAACTAGTTATAAAAATCAAATTATAAAATGGATCAACTTTTTTATGCAATTTTTAACCCGAAATTTAGTGATTAAAGGTTAACTGTCTAAAGCGAAGGACAGTAATTTGCATTGGGGATCATCACAAGTCTCCGTTATAAGCTCATGAGCAACATGTACGTTCTAAATGTATGGTGAGAATTCGGACAGGCTAACGATTCGTAATTTCATGTAACAGATTCTTATCACTCACATTCGGTGAGTTATATTTCATCATTTTTCAAAATCAGTGTGAATCTACACGAATACATGGAGAATTGAGTCAAATAAAAATATAGTGAGATTGAGGAGACCTACCAATTAAAATCGTCACATGTCATTTAGAACTTAAAAATCCAGTCACAAAATATCCCTCGAAAGAGAAAGATTGAAGTATACTTTATTAAAATATCAAATAAAATTCACATCAGGTTGATCCCTAAAAACACGACGACTAGGATGGATTGGGAGAAAGCAGAGTTGTTGTTCAGTGGCCCAGACAACTGGTTTCCAACTAAAATAACAAGTGAGAAGCCCACCACAACTATCAGAGATCAGCGTTTTACAGTGAAGCTCTGAATCACAAAAGAAAACGTATATACTTCCTGAATACCAAACTGTCAAGCAAAAGCAACGATGAAGGTAAATACCAGTGACAGAAACATATATACAGAAGGTAAAACTCAGATTTTATAAAGAATTTACAGTATATTTCTTAAAATAGTGACAAATTAAAAAAGGGTGAAAATTTATTTTTACAGTTTATATGTACATATTTACACAAGTGGCACGGTTAAAGAAACATGATTAGGAAGTTTTTTACTTAAATGACTGTATAGTATATGGGCTGGCAATAGGTTGGAAATAATCAGAAGGACAACGACACACTAGTTTACAACAACGCAGATCCCTCAGTACGTCTTCCACCATACCTAGAAACATAAGAAGTAAGAGAGAACAAATAACCTATTATGTAATCTGATGGTCGAAATTCTTCATCCCTGCAACCCGAAGCTGGGATCAGCCAAGTTAAGAAGCAGCAACTATCGCCAACCAAATCAGTAGCCAGTCCTAATATTTACATCAATAAAAACGACTTATTACCTCTTATTTGAGCATAGAAAACTTCACCATCAACATCCAATAGCGAAACTATATCGCCCACATGATACCAAACATTCTAGAAATGAGAGACTACTAAGATTAAGGAACTATAGACAACCTCATGATAGACACAACTGCGAAGGCTAATAAGAGCAGGAGGGTTTCCCAACTTTTGTGTCTGATGGACACTAAGGAATTATTATACAAATTACCTCTCTTTTAAGTATATGACGTCGGGAACGTGATTTTTGTGCGGTTCCTTTACTATTGTAGTTACCAAACAATCCTCGACCTCTGTTCGATAAAACTCTTGATCTCAAAGATTTCCTTGTTTGAGATGCTGGTTTTGTTTTTGGCAGACCAGAAACAAAACTGGATTCACTTCCGGGCTTTTTACATCGAGTCCTTGTTAGTGTTCGGGCAGACGTCTGGGAAGTCCCATCAGAATTAGACGCCTCTGATATGATATCTGGAACACCTACTAAGTGAGATAGAGTATAGTGAGTACTTCGAGCTTCCATATCGACATCAGCAGAAACCTTCTGGCTATCAATACACTGAAGCATAATCAAAATATAGTACCGCAATTGTTGAAAGATCACGAGTTGTTTCAGTGAATGAAAACACACTCTTCAATTTTCAATCTTTGAAAAAGACACAACGAGACTCAATCAAATTTCTGGGAAACTAAAATGGATTGAAAAAAACTAAATACCTTCTTTATGATCAAGTGTAGATCAACTGCCTTATTTCACTAATGGGTTTTGATGTTGAAGAACATTGAAAGAGCTTGGCTTTGAGGGATTTATCAAAAAAGGTTTTGTGTAGATTTTGGAAATTCTGATGGTTGAAATCATGAGTCAATTGAAACTAGACCACCATAGAAGGCCTGGAAGCACTGGATGGCTGTTTTGTCTTAGTGTGGGACTCCTCAACAGTGCGCATCCACGATCCCACCTCACGAGATTTTAACACAGGACCTACCAATCTCGTGCACGAACGCTTGACCCATTAACCATCAAACGGTGTTAATTTCTAATTTCAATCAATCCATTAAATCCAGAGAGAATGTTGAATTATAAGATGGAATACAAGTCTGAGCATCACGAAGCATACAGTAAGCGAAATTTTGCTTTCACTTAATTAGTCATCCACCATTCCTGTTGTAAGGAATTAGTTCATAATTGTGATAGTGATCTCTCAGAAGTCTCTTGAAGTTGGTTTTTGAACGATATATGGTATCATCTTTGAATACGTAGAGGATTAAATAGACTACTGTTATGACGGAGTGGTGACCGGAATGAGCATCCACTTTGGTAAGCGCACCTTAGATGGTTGCTTCATGTGGCCCTATAAAAACCCTCGAGTTCAGCTATTCTGTTGAATTTCTTGTTGTGGTGTAAACCTGCCTTATGTGGCTTGCTGACAACAGCTCCTGCTGGCATGGACAACCTACAGTAGATTTACCCCCAAAACCTGTAACACATTCTTCATAAAGTATCTTTCATCAGAGGTGTAAATGCAATATCTGGAGTAAGCAAGTATATAAAGTAATGTTGAGTAACTTTATGAGGTGCTTAGAAAATTAGTTTTGAAAAGCCAGTGAAATGTCATTGGGTCCTAGCCAAATCATCGAGCTGTCGGGACAAAAAGATAATCCATATTAGGTACTGACAGCGAGGTGTGACTTCAAAGTTTGCTGGTTCCTCACACCAATCACATTTCTTCGGAGTAGACCCTCACGCATTAGACACAGATAATCAACGTTAATGACCTACAGCTTGGTATTTGTAAGTGTTGAGGCTTCGATCGTCATTTACAGTTCACGTCTCTGGCAGATTTGGATCTTTTTGAAGTGTTCCCCGATTTCTAATCCTAACGCTTATGGTTTTCTATACTTTAACATCGTTCGAAAAAATGAAAAACGACAAATCCAGATTTGCTAGATCACCAATAAATATCAGGATTAGCGTAATCGGGCAGTGCACTCTCTCTGCAGTGAGGCTGTAAGATCAACTCGGTGGCATATGAATGAATTTGTGCAAAAGTGAAAAAACTACGATATTTACAGTTTGTATTATCAAAAAGCACAGTTGTGTTCAGGACCTGACATTTGTCATAGACAGTGGTACCATAATGTCATACCACACACTTGACGCAGCTCGGAGCTGTAGTGTGACTAATAACAACTAATAACTTAACTGTTATATGTGTCTGACACTTATCTACATGAATGACTATTGTCAGCAACTCTTGCAACTCAGTTACAAGTACTGCGGACATTTCGTTGAAACCAGATGATTTTACTTCACCACCATAGATTCAAACTGTAAATACTTCACTAAGTCACGAACCCACTGGGCTACCTAGGATTGGCCACAACTGTTGGTTAGAGCTTCCGAACAAAGACAGGCCATCGTTGTTCAGTTGAAGTTTCAGTTCGCTGAACTTGATTTTGCGTAGCCCGCTTTGGAGGCTCACAACTTTCGTGATCAGTTAGTATGTTGTGACTGGTGCTCATAAAATTTCAGGTGTCAAAGTTGTTGGAGATCGTATGTAATAACCCTCGCAAATCAACTAAAACATGTCTAGTTTGCATGCTGACTGCGGAACTATCTATCACTCATACTTAAAGTCTTACTAAAAATAGACGAAGTATCTGTATGTTGTAACATGCTTCGTTAATCGTTCACCTTGACAACCGTTATAATTCCAATTTTTACAGCGCATAAAACCAGAAGGCACAGAGAAGCTGCAAATACATTTTATTATCAAATGAAGCAGACCCAAAATTTACAAGCACATGAGCGAATATCAGCAAGCAACGAGCGAGCAGCAAGCGAGTGAGTAGCAAGCAATCACATAGGCAAGTAATAGTCAAATTTAGTAGGGGCACAGCAAAACAAAACAAAAGCTGATAATAGGATTCGCGTGTGCACATATATGAAGGAAGATACTTAAGCAAAAAACATTTTGACTAGAGTGTCATGTGCTCTAGTGGTCATACAGTACAGAGAATATGCAAATTGTTATCATCCAAATAACGATATCTGTTAAGTAAGTTATTAAAAAGGGCTTAACCAAAATTAACCCTAATCAAAACTGATTATAGGATAGTTGATAAAAGTAATTACAGATTCGACAAAACGATTAGAAGTTCACATTACCGTTTCAATATATTTGTAGATGTTTTGTGTTCACGTTTCCGAAGTGCGGCTTTTCCAGCAAAAGAAATAATACTGGCCATGGATGTTGCAAGCCAGGCTTTCTCACATGGCGCAAGAGATAATGTAAATAAGCGTGGGTGTCGATCAAAGAAAAGGGTGAGCTAAATGCACTCTAGATGTATGAGTTAGTGCCGTTTTTTGTTTTCACGATAGTTTCTGATGCACATTTATACCGAAATAATTATATTTTGTTTATTTGATTTTCAACTCGTTTTGTAAGTGTTAGCAGACGTCACTGTAAGTTTTTTTATTTGGAATATATCATTGTTAAACCATTTGTACACAATCAGTATTTTACATGGCATTCTGGACTAGTAAGTTGCATGAGTTATGACATTTGCTTGTTTACTGATGAGTAACTTTACTTTTTGTAGAACATTGTGAATGAATGATCAACATCAACCTAACGGATTTATCCAAAACACATGATCGATTGTTAATACCTGGAAAAAATTATATATTATTGTATAGTTTGTACTTCATTAAACTTCAATAAACATTTCCATGTATAACTCCTCGGTCTTTTATTTACGGCAATCCTGATTTATCTCGACAAAGCATTTATTGTCAACAACTATTGTTAAATTCTTTCAGAACTGAGTTCACATTGCAAAGTTAACTGGCAAAAATGGAATAGATGAGTAGAAACCTTTGGATACTTATTATTAAATCGCCTAACTTTTCTGTTATATCAGTAAAATCCTTAAAATTGTGGGGGAATTTCCGAGTTTTCGTGCAATTTCCCCATATTCATGAGTCAATTGAAGCTAGACCACCATGGAAAACCTGGAAGCACTAGACAGCTGTTTAGTTCTATCGTGGGATTCCTCGTGAATGCGCACTTTAGAGGAGTCTCACAATTGGACGAGACAGCCGTGCAGTGCCTCCAGGTTCTCTATGTTGGTCTAGCTTCAAATGATTCATGATTTCAACTATAATAATTAATAAAATCTCCACAAAACCCGCTTCTCATAATAATAATATGTTTACTAGTAACAGATGTCAATAGACATATCCTGGAGTTCTAGTGAGAAACAGTGACCAGTGGAGTACAACCAGATCAATTTTGAGATAGTAACTTAATGAAGACAATGATGGATTTGTAACTCAACTTCGTGGATTGGTTGAAGTTAGATATTAACACCATTGGATGCTGGCCGTCTCAATGGATTAGAAGTTAAGCGCTTGCGCGTAACACTGATAGGTCTTGGGTTGGAATCTCGTGAGGTGGGATTGTGGATGCGCACTGATGAGAAGTCACACAATAGGACGAAACGGCGGTTCAGTGCTTCCATCTATAAGAATCACTGGTAACATTAAACTATACTGCCGACCTTTGAACGAATCTTAAATGACCTTGAGAAATATTAGCCAATCAGAAGATAGTTAGTATACAGTTAAAATATATTATGCAAAACCAAAGAATTAAAGTGGAAACACTTCTTTTACATGGGTCAAAAAATTCTCAAGGTCAGATATAGGTTCAGAAATTCTAAAATCATAGTGCATACGGTACAGGAACACATCCATATGGCTCCATAGTAGTCGACCTCTGAAACCATGATAAGGACTCAAAAATTCTTTTAGCCCCGACCACATAGCTTCAATAATGTTAGTATATTGGTATGGTTTACGGGTTAGGGTTAGAGTTAAGATTTAGGTGTAGGGTTATGGGTGAGACTGTAAGTTATGGACAACCTTTGAGCGACGCTAGAGTGACTCTGAGAGTGTCAACATAATAACTAGGACCAAATAAGGGTTATAAACCTGTGTGAAGAATTCAAATTATGATTAAGGCTAGGAATTGTACTTAGGGTTTTCATCACGAACTGACATCAGCTATAATGCCAAAACTCTATTTATCCAAATGGATAATTGAATTTCGCGCCAAAATCTTATGATGACTTCTATTGTAGACGCTAAATTATCACGTCTTCCCTAAAACCCGCTGTAAACCGACCGTACGTAAGCATCAGGTGCCGAACTTAGCGCCGTGACCTTGAAAACCCACGAAAGCTTCTGATTGGCTCGGCAGTATAGTTTAATGTTACCGAATCACTAAATTCTCCACAAAACCCCTTTCTGATAAAACAAAGTATACAAAGTATATAATTAAAACATTAAAATAATATCAAGTTCACCTTTTACATTTCTCAAATATTCATTACAATCAATATAAGAACTTATATTACAGACGCAATGATAAAGAGTTTCTAATTTGAATAAAAAGTGCAGGAAATAACTCTTAATGAAAAAACGGGGGGGGGAATACATCTACAACATTTAAAAAATATCACAGTACTTTTGATCAATTAAATTTTATGATACAAATACAAAGAAAGAAGAGATAATTCTCTGTTTGTTTTACTTATTATAGGAGAGGATAAACCAACTTCCAGTAGAAGAACTTCAGAAAAGATCCTGGAAGTGAATAGAATATACATTTCATAAATCATCAAACTATATCATGAGATAAGCACTGAATTGGGAATCCTGAACAGGAAAAGAAAAAGCAGGAGGGGGGTAAAGTCAAGGATTATACCACATCAATAATTGAAAGTAAATATGAAAAAGATAAAATAGTAACTGGGATTAACTGGGAAAGATTGTCCAGGATAGAATTAGATGAAGAATGTTGATGAGTTGCTTATAGCTCCCCTATGAAGGGTAACAGATGTAAGTAAGTAAGTAGGTCAGTATGTTTGTTTTATTGCTTGTATAGACATTTTACAAAAAGAAATTACAATCATCTTTGAAGTAAAATATATAAAAAAATGAAAAAAAACCTCTAGACAAATAAACCAATCAAATAAAGATCATTAAACAATTTTTTGTTTTTTTTGGGGAAAACGTTCACCTTTCTACCATTAAATGTTGTAGTTGAAAGACAAAACTACGTGCCAATTCTAATAGTGTGACACAATCATGTTGTTCTGTTAATTCTGAAAAAAGCAATGAAAAAACAAACAAACATAGTTATTGGTGTGCAAAGATGGATTGTGGGTAGCAGTGGAGTCCAGGACAAGGCGCGTTTCGTTCTATTTGGGACTCGTCAGCTGTGTGTACCTTCATCTCAGAGTTGATGTTCACTCTGAGACTCGAACCCAATACTTTTCGTTACAGACGCCATCGCGTTACCCACCCAGCCACTGAGTCCTGATATCTACTTGTTTGTGCAATGGGTCGAAGTTGAAATTTACTTAGTATTGTTTGTTTGGATCTTCTCATTGATGTTTTAAGAGACTGACCAGTTTCAGTATTAAAAACATCAATGGGAAAATTCAAGCAAACAATACTAAGTAAATTTAAGCAAAGTTATTGTTGGTAACCTGTTGGTCATAACCGAAACAGTCTGGTACGGATGTAGATTAGCCAAAGTTGACATTATAATATCAAAAGGATGAAATGAAACGAACAAGATAAATATCAAATAAATTAAATTAATAGTGATAACAATGTTCAAGTCAGTCAGCTATAACGTAGGACCAGGCACATATATGCAACATTCCAAGTTGACATACCTCATTAGCACAAAAAAATGAACACCGGATTCATAGAAGTAGTTAATTTATTGGTGGTAATATATAAAAGATAGGTTGTATGTAAGGATATAGTATAGGAAGGAAGTTATGAAGCCATTTTAATCTCAAGGTCTAAGGGAAGATAAAGAGTGTATACACCTGTGCCATTGTGATCGATTCTGAGCCATGTCACTCACAGTCTCCAACCATTGGTTAAGATAGTCACGCAGACTCCAACCGAGTAGTCTGCATCTACCAATATGGCTCAAGGTAGAAGTTAGTAACTTCAAGGACTGATTCCACGTTTTGTTTTGGCCGTCCCTAACTTTCTTTCAACCATCGCCAATACTAGTTAGCATAGCACGTTGTGGTAATCGGTGTTCACGCAACAGTAACACACGCGGCCCAACCATCTCAGTTGATGAAGTTTCATGACCTCATCAACTGATTTAGCATCATTCCCTATTATCATATGTCTAACCTCACTATTATTTACCCGGTGATCCTAGCAGATGCGAGCAATATTTCTAAGACATCTGTGGTCAAATACCAGTAACTTACGAGTATCTTCCACTCGTAACAATGTTAATTAAAAAGGATTAAAAAAGGATCTGTGATAATGTGATCTATTGTCAACTATTTTACCCATGGACTGCAAGTACCGGTAGAGGTTATCACATGAATCCCTACTAAGTAGTTTGGATCCACCTACTTCGTTCAAATTAGTGATCATCTAATTTATGGAGTGATGTTATGTCTTAGTTTGACTGCCCTAGCTTTTTTTCTGATTTTCCACACCAGCTAACATAGTCTGTCAAAGTGGTTAGTGGTTTTCTATAGGTAATACAAATTCCAATCAATTCAGTCGATGAGGATTTACAACCTTATCAACTAACTTGTCATCTTTGCCTGTTGCCCTATACTTACCCTTAATTTATTCCCCTTGCTACTTTTTGTGTCTCGCATTGCACCACTTGACAATTAGTCAGTAGTCTGAGTTATATTCAACCATTTATACACGGTCATAACGAAAACTCATTCGTTTTTTAAAACTAATTTGCCCTGACATTTGCAGTTTTACTTATCTCTTATGTCATCTTTTGTGTGTTGTATTCTTTGTAACTTTGTATATCTTCAACGAACTGTTTCTATTAAAAACTTAGCAACCAAGCCATTTTCAGTATCTGTTGATGTTCTTCGATGGAATGATTGCCTTGTTTTCTGGCACGCTATCTATTTGACCGTAATTTTGACAACATAATTTGAGTCTGGAAGCCTTAAAGTTAAAGGTTAAAAAGTTGATTTTGTTCCATCTTATAAGTCCATACATATTGAGAGATTGGAACTTCTAAAATCTTATTTCTGAATCAGTAACACAAGTGTCTGATGGTCAATACGCGATGGATAATCTGAAGTCTTCTCCATTATAAGTAATTCTTTTAAATGAAGTGCCATTTTCAAAAGTAATCAATGCTATAATGAGTCATTACTGACGAATTCTTTTTACTGAATGAAAGAGACAGTAACTTTTTTGGGCCATTACTAAACTCCCATAATCTTTGGCATTTAGAGTGAGTAATCAGAGACTGTAATCTCAAAGGTAGTTTATATACAAAAAACAAAAAAAGTATCCACAGAAATACCAGTGACATTCTGTGAGGACGGTTCACAGGTGAAGTTGAAGAAGCTATAAGAAGTCAAGAAGGAACTGAACATATTTCATCCAATCAGCTTTTGGAAAAATATTACAGAATCACTACGTGTAGCTTCCCTATCGGACAATGCTAATAACCCTCTGTGTGCGGACTGGATCACTATAATGATGATTTCGTTTCTACTAAAAACTATAAACACCCGACAGTTTTGTACCATAATTGACACTGTTTGGAATAACATTCCTTCTACTTGTCATCTGTTTTCTGATTTTGTGACTTGGTAGGGTTCTAGAGTTCGAGTGCTCAAGTATTACGCGACATACTAAGAAACCAAATTCGAGATATAACACTTTCAAACTAGGGAAAAGCAGGCTCCTGAATATCATAATTCGTCGATATCTGCATTTCTTTTCAAGATGCTACCATATACACTACCTTAAGAAAAGTAACATTTAATCTTTCCATGGGATTTCAGTAAATGCTACCGCCAATTAGAGAACGGCGATCTACCGATCGGACAAATTATACAAGAAACCCGTACGAGCAGTCTAAAGTACTTCTAGGTCCTTCTTTCTGCTTAGGTCAGTCAGTTAAGTCCAGAACATCAATCTCAGCCTCTGCAGTATGAAATATTTATTTCAAACATACTGGGTTTATATACCAAACAGACAGACTACATCGTACCATAAAATAGAAAATAACATTTGTACAAGACTCAGTCCAAGGTGGCTATGAATGTGGGAGGTAGTAACCAATAGACTAGGTATAACTCAAGAATGGTAAATCGTATAATAACAGTCTATAGGTCAAAATAAAGCTCATAATGAGAGGTATACGAATACGAGTAGTTTTGTTACTTAACAATTATACAATAGGAAATATACATAACATATTGGCCCATAAACGGATTCCAAAGTTACCATTCATTATTCTTATAGGAACATAACAGATTTCTAAACCTCTTCTAATAATATCCAACAGTTTAAGGAACATAATGTAGTGAACAAGAACATCCCATGGGAACAATCAAATGTATTTCCATACAATACTACAGAATATCTTGGTGAGATCCAAGAACCATACAGTAGATACTTTATTTATAAAATATCCATCAATTGTCACAGACTTCGCTGTTCCTTCATTTCCATATCAATGACTCTCTGTTCTCTTTGATTTCCCTCAATCTTATACCTTCAAATACTTCACTTTCGACTGGATAATACATACTACTTATATCTATCAACATATCAGTAGCTTACACACACACACACACACCATAATCATACAATTCAAATTAATAACTTACCATTATAAAATCGTATAATTTCTGTTATATCCATATTATAATAAATGATAATATCACGATAATATTCAATTAATGCTAAAGCGAAAAATATTCCAAAATCATAAGTGACTAATTGACGTGATGCCCATATTGTTTCCCATACTGGAAAGATATCATTATATTGCAATTCTAATAATACAAAAACAAACAAACAAACAAAGAATTACTACTAATATTTAGGGTTATAAGTAGTATATTGATCATAGATAGATGCAAGTAAACAACAACAAGTGAATCCAAACTTCATCCCATTGCACAAGCAGGTGACTATCAAGACTCATTAGCTGAGTGGATAACACGATGGCGTTTGATGTGAACGGTGGTGGGTTCGAGTGAACATCAACTCTGAGATACAGGTACATCAAGCTGATGAGTCCCAAATAGGACGAAACGCAAGTCCTGGATTCCACTGCTAGCCAATGTCCATCTGTGCTTATTGAACAGTCACTATTAATATTTAGGTTTATAAGTAGTATATTGATCATAAATAGATATTAGTTGAAGATATTTATAAAAATCTAGTGGGAATCTAGAGAGCTGTTTCTTTATAATAATGAGATATCACAGCAGTGCGTAACCAGAATTCCCAAATTTTGTAATGAACGCTTAATCTTTTAAGCAATTATATATAGTTGAAATCATGAGTCCATTGAGGCTAGACCACCATGAAAAACCTGGAAGCACTGGACGGCTGTTTCGTCTTATTGTGGGACTCCTCATGATTTCAACTATAAAAATTACTAAAATCTTCACAAAACCCCCTTCTGATAATAATCATATATTCACTGGTGACTGCCTTCAAGAGGTATTTATTGGAGTTCTACTGAGAAGCAATGACCAGTGGAGTTCAACCGGGTCTATTGTAAGATAGTAACTAACTGAAGACAATGATGGATGTGTTGCTCAATTTCGTGGATTGGTTGAAGTTAGACATTAACAGTGTCGAACGCCGGCCTATTGGTCTAAAGATTAAGCGTTCGCGAATGACTGATAGGTCCTGGGTTCGAATCTCACGAGGCGGGATCGTGGATGCGCACTGGTGAGGAGTCCCACAATAGAAGGAAACGGCCGTCCAGTGCTACCAAGTTTTTCATGTTCGTCCAGCTTCAATGGAATCATGATTTCAACTACATGAAATTACTAAAATCTTCACAAAACCCATTTTTGATTTCAAACAATTAGTTGAACATTACAAGTTTGAGTTTTTTTAGCGAGAGAATATGAGAATGTCATCTTGAAGTAAGTCATTAGTAAGTAGGAAATTATCATTTAGACGAAGTGGTTTTATTGAGATTATTATAATTTGTAAGGGGAATGATATCAAAAGTTAAAATATACGATATGCTGATCTTGAGTGGTGCTGAATACGACATTTTAATGACTCTTACTGGCTGATAACTAGCTAGACTGTTAAAACTAAGAATCTGTTTATCTATGTATTTGAACACATAAATATTGATACAAACGGGCACCGAATACACATGCACAACACAAGTCACTTGATTTGTGTTTAAGCTATGATACTGACCGGGTGCCCAAACCGAAGCAGGTGGTTTCCGTAGGAGGCCACACCCGGAGCCTTCCACCTGGAAATCTGATCCACAAGGCAGTGAAGCATCGTGAGGAGATGCAATCCTATGGTAGCTGGTGACTAATAATTGGTTCATATGCCATTTTTCCCCTCAGGAGCCTATGATCGCCATTGGTTTGGAATCAGGGCTTTCGAATTCCCCTAGGTCGATTTTCCGTGTCCACCGACCTGATTCAAGTTTCAGACATTCCCTTTCAGTCCTCTCAATTCCGTGAACAGCATTAATGTCATGAGAGGGTAGTGAGCAGGACTTCACTATTAGTGGTTGTATACGTGTGGCCATGTCAGCTTTTTTGAGAGGGAAAGCTGGCTCTCCCCATCTTTGGTCGTAACAGGACATTTGGGAGCAAGGCACTCAAGCCTGCTATGAGTGTGTTAATAAGATAGTTGCAACGGTTTAGTGTATATAGTAGTTTTCTACATCGTGAAAGTCTATCAAATTTTTGGGTAAAAAATCTCATTCATTCAAGAGATGATCAGTATATATTTAGCCAATTTATTGAGTATTGGTTACTGTAATAAACGTTTTTCAATATTTTCAGAATATTTTGTGCAAATCTACTGGAAGATTCATTGAACGATATTATAAGATCAATAATTAAGATCCGTTTAAATGATCCAGATAAGTATAGGGGATTAGACTTTGGAATTTTTCCTCATGAAAGAACACATTATCACGGTCTCAATTGACTTGGCTGTATGGTAAAGTCTTATCGCGTTAGATTTACATTACGGTTGATATCGAAGTGAGTTTTAAGCACTTATATTATCCAGCTCTGAAGAATTCAGTCTAAACTTCATTGATCCTAAAAAACCAACTTTCAGACAATTTAAATAGGAGTGTTATCGTTTCATTCAGTATGCCTATTAGCTAGCATTGTATTTGAAACTAGTATTTCAGAAGGATCGAGCCCCTAAATACCTTGGTACGGCCGAGAGTGGGGAGAGTACGCTGTCCCTCTTCAAATACTCTCAAATGGCCACACGTATATACCCTCTGCCAGGGAAGTCCTACTCACTGCCTTCTCACAGTGCCGGGGATGTTGTTTACATAACTGAGAGGACGAAAAGCGAATGTCTGGCGCTTTAACCGGGTTGGTGGACACTCTCCGTGTTCACCTAGGGGAGTTGGAACACCCTGATTCCAAATCATTAGTGCACATAGGCTCCAGTATCCTAAGGGAACAAATGGCGTATGAATCAATTTTGGTCACCGGCTACCATGGTACTGAATCTCCTCACGATGCTCCACTGTCATGTGGATCAGACATTTAGGTCGAAGTCTCCGTGTGTGGCCCCCTGAGGACACCACCTGCTTCGGTCTGGGCACCCGGTCAATATCACAGCCCTCACACAAATCAAATGAGATTTGTGTGCGTATATGTATTTGGTTGTCGTTTGCACCAATATTTATGTGTTTAAATAAATAAATAATATGAAAATCAGTGGTAGATCCTCATAGTTCTGTTGCATTTCTTTATATTAAGATAATGAAGTTAAGGATCTGGTTGATTATTAAAAAGTGAATATTCTAGAATAGCCGTTGTATTGAAGCATAAGACCACTGACTGTATGAAAATGTTAGCTATTGTGAAAGCAGTATCGCTGTTATGCTGGTTGTCTGAGGCAAGTACCTCACTTCCATCACACCTCTAACCAATCAGCAGCAAGACTTCACCCTCTAACCTTGTGTTTGCTGCTTTTAATCTTACCACTGTTCAACCGACTTGCCCAGAATAGTAGGACTTTGATGAACGATTATTCCAACCAGTATAGCCCCATTAGTTCATCATGATAGGCTTGCCCGACCATTATATCAAAGTAGTAGTAACGGTCAGGTTGCTAATTAGCATTCGCCATCACAGCGAATTTGAATTGTTGAAAGAAATTATCCTTTTAGTGAGGTTTAGATCCGATATGACTTATACTTGGTACAATGTGAATGTGCACATTCTTCCTTAAACTAAACATTTCTAGGCTATTTGAAAAAAGTACACTGATAAACAAAACTGACAAATATCAAGTATTCATTATCTTCAGTACCTACCTCGTTTAAAGTCTAATAATAACCAACGATATGAAAATAGCAACTGTCCTTCTGGTACCTTTTTAGCTAGAAGATGATTCATTTCTGGATCAAAGATCTAAAATAAAGTAAACAGAACAATTCATTAGAAGCTTCATTTTGAAGTTGAAACCAACACACAGTTGATGTATAGTTAATGAAAGTAAATATGATTGACCGAAAATAACAATCAGCTGTATCTACCAATTTCCACTCTGTCAGTCAGTCAGTCAGCTATAACGTAGGACCAGGCACATATATCCATCGGTCCAAGTTGTCATACCTCATTAGCACAACAAAATGAACATAGGATTCATAGAAGTAGTTAGTGTAGTGGTGGTAATGTATAAAAAAAAGATTGTATATAAGGATATAGTATAGAAAGGAAGACAAATATGAAGCAACTTTAATCTCAAGGCTTAAGGGAAAATAAAGAGTGTATATACATTCATTATTGACAAGTAGTTTCGTGTCATATAAGCACTCATTAGATTCAGTTGAATCATTTTTAGGTGGAACGATTGCTACGAAATTAGCATATCGAACATCTTGTTTCAAATATAGTACAACACGATTCCATATATTTAAAGCAATGGTATAAATCTCCTTTTGTTGCATATTGACTTCATTCAATTGTTCACTAGTTGAGTTCCATGTATATAAACCCAATAAATATGGCCATACCTATACGTGATAGAATTAAAGGAAAAATATTGTGGATTCGGTCAGTCAATCAGTCAGTTACAACATAGGATCAGGCACATATATGCATCGATCCAAGTTGACATACCTCATTAGTACAACAAGATGAACACTGAATTCATAAAAGTAGTTACTTCAATGGTAGTAATATATAAAAGATAGGTTGTATATAAGGATATAGTATAGGAAGGAAGTTATGAAGCCATTTTAATCTCAAGGTCTAAGGGAAGATAAAGAGTGTATACACCTGTGCCATTGTGATCGATTCTGAGACATGTCACTCACAGTCTCCAACCATTGGTTACGATAGTCACGCAGACTCCAACCGAGTAGTCTGCATCTACCAACATGGCTCAAACTAGAAGTTAGTGACTTCATGGACTGATTCCACGTTTTGTTCTGGCCGTCCCTAACTTTCTTCCAACCATCGCCAATACTAGTCAACATTGCAGGTCGTGGTAATCGGTGTTCAGGCATACGTAACACGTGGCTTAACCAATCTGTGGCCAATCACATTTACATTTCACTATCAGTCAGTAGACTCAACTATATTAAGGTATAGATTATTCAGAGAGGAAAGATAGCTACATTTAACAAAACAGCCTCATGAAATTATTACACTTTCTTCCTTCTTAGAAGACGATCGAGATCATTTCTGGTAGCTCTTTGATCACTTTCACAGTATGCAACCATAACGTACATTCTTTTAACTTCAATAGAACTGATAATCACGAATGACAAAATGCTGCTGAGTTATCGGTCGGACCAGTGACACACGGAGACCGTATGAGCAGTCTAAAGTACTTGTCCATCCTTTTATCTGCCTAGCACAACCAGTTAAGTGCACAACACTAATCTCAGCCTCTGAAATATGAATCATTTATTTCAAACATACTGGGTTTATATACTAAGAATATATACCAGAATATGAAAGTGAATTACTACAGTGTAGCCTTTAATCACAAGTTTATTAATATATCGATTTATAGGTAAAATATTGACGTTTGAAACGATGGTCTAAGGGTTCAATTTTCAATGTCAACATCAATACTATGATGGGGTGCATCCACCTGACCAATCCCAAATAAGACAAAAAAATGTCCATTCTGGATTCCATTGCTATCCCCCCATCAAATATAATAAGTCTTGGTTACTACTTATGACTAATCTAGTATATTTTAGTGACATATATTTTATAGATCAGAAGGGGTTTTGTAGAGATTTCAGTATTTTCATAGTTGAAATCATGAGTCAATTGAAGCTAGACCACCATGGAAAACCCGGAAGCACTGGACGGCCGTTTCGTCCAGTTATAATCAAATTTTAATCTGGGTAAGAGTTTTTAAGTGGTTCACAATGGGATCATTTACAATGAAACGAAGGTATTCACTTTCAGCAACTTTACAATGCTGAGGTTGTTCATTCTCTCTATGATTAGCTTATCAACACAGTCGATATTAAGACTTACATCTTGTCGTACTGACAGGAAGCATGAAAACCCGGGTTATACTATACACGCCTGTGCCAAATCCTAAGCTGTTTATAACTAATTAATTAACTATAGTTTCTTCAGTTCCCCATTGTAAATGTACTAAGTGATAAGGAATAATTCGTTGAATTCATTGTTTTATTCGTGAGACTATAATGTATGAACGACATTTGAGCAACCCTACATTGACCATGATAATGTCCAGTTACTTACTGGGTTATAAATTGATATTAGGAATCGGGATTAGCATTTACAGCTGTACGTTAAAGTTAGAAGTTACATTTAAAGTTTTATATTATGAACCGACATAAGCTATAATGCGAAAATGCTATTTAGCCAAATGGATGGATGAATTTCGCGCCAAAATCCAAGACCAGTCATCTTAGATCTGATTGGTTCGTCTATAAATTATGATCCAGCAGTTTTATTGAGTCATTGAGAACTTTTCTGAATACAATGATAATAGTACGAGCTTTGTTCAATTGAAACAACAATAATTATGCAATGATTCTTTATAGGAATCGTAATTATTTGTAGGTATAGGTAGAGTGGATGATCAGGCCGATCATCACCACCCGGGTTACCGCTCACGTTAGATCATGGAAACAATCTTATGATCCGGGAGGCACGACGTGGATGTGCGAGTCGGGTTTTGACTCAACATGTTCAATTACATTAAACATTGCACAGCGTAAGCTATACTAATATTACAATAAAAATCCCACCTAATAAGTACTAACCCGTGAGTTTTAAAAAATAATAATGGCATAACCTTCCATTGGGAAATATGTTTCGTAGTGTTGTGTGACTTTTATGGTAATCGCAAGTCATTTCATCAAAAGAAAGGAGACAGGAGAAATATATGCGAAACATTGTGATTATATTTTTCTAAGTATCTCAGTAGTTAGATCCCCGGAAATCAACTGCATGCGGCTAGCAGATAGAATTAGTCTATTAAAACTAACCCAAAATTCATGTTAATAGATTGATATTTGAAAATATTGGCGGCAAAGAGGTTCCAGTAGGCTACTAATCAATTAGGTTTATACCAGTGTGGGTTTGTGTAGACTGTTGAAATCCGTTGAAATCACGAACTGATCAAAATAAGTCAAATATGAAAAAAAACTGGAAGCACTGAATGGTCTTTTTGTCCTAGTATGTGATTCCATAGGGGTTCATATCCACGATTCAAACACAAAGGGAAACCGGACAGTTGACTTTCTGTCTCCGACACAGAACTATTAGATCATTGAGATATTATCGAGTGGTATATAAGTCTAAGTTTAGTCGGTCCTAAATATTGTATAACCATCTTTGATTATTTTCGGTGGGTATCCTCCAGAACTTTCGTCTCAAAGCTAGTCATTGACAAGGCCTAAAAAATTGGATCTTATCCCAGCCATCTGAAATACGCATTATTTTTGCTTCACTCTCGAGTTGGCTTCCCCCGTCATCTCCAAAGCGCGTGTCATTTTGCTTCTCTCTCGTCTATTTGCTTCGTCACTCTGATTCCCTGGCCAAACCAATGAGTGTAGAAATTATATGTATTCTAAATCCATTCTCGTATTTGACTTATTTAACTCCGTTATTCACCAACGCGGATAAAGTCATTTATTACAAACGAGGATAGACAGTACGTATATTTTGACAACAAACAATCATTCATACGATAAAAAAAGAAACAGAGTAAAGCTACTGCAACATATAGGTAATCTCGACCAGCGAACTCAAGATAATTGGCAAGTAGTATTTGGAACACACAACAGAATTGGATGCCTCGCCGAGCGAACACGCAACAGAATTGGCGCACAAATCAAGTATTCGACGCCGCATTAACAGCCGATTAGTAATATTGATGTTCATATTACCTATTCATTCACATGTATATCTGAATGCTGCATCATCCATTACCTATCAAAACTATTCGATTACTGCGATTAATATTCTATTCCCATTGCATTTTACATCAGAACATAGAGTTTACAGCCAGTCTCTCAAAGATACACTCTTGTTCGTCACATTCATGTCAGTCTCACTCGCCGTCATCGATAATCATATGTAACGGTATTTTTATCATGCCTTAATACGGTTTCGTAACAAACGGGGTTCAGGGCATATCCCTTTAACTACACAAACTACGCTAGGTTTCATGACCACAAAGGAATACGACTCCGCATATATGGTCTTCACAGTCACTATCCTGTTCCTCTGGTCATTCTACTGATACATATTTAAAGATAACTCAACGCAAGCGAAAATGTAAACTGACTTCGCATTTTATTATCATTATCATTAGCAGTACAGCAATGAATATCACTCATTGATGCAGTCATCATTGTATGGCTGGATTATTTTTATCCCACATGAACTCCAGGTATGTTAATTCTAATCCGTTCATCGCCAATCGACACTATTTACTCTACTGCGGCTTATCAGAACATATTCATATTTCAGTGTTCTTTATCATCATATTCAGTCAGCACCACAGACCAATTACTGTCTGTTGAGTCTGCATCCGGAGAACTCCAACAGAGCCTCCAGAGGCTCATTAGGAGCCACAGCCAATCAGAATACGGTGGAACATTCTAGAGTTTCAACGTGCCGTGATACTATTGGTCGGTATCATAATATGTCGTTAATAGATTGGCTAACATCTATAAATACCTATGATTTTCTGTAACAAGATTGAACCTTGCAGTAAAGTGTTTCTCTCATACTCGTGTCTTCTCTCTGGTGTTCAGGTCTCTGAATAGTTCTAGCCTGGAGTTATCAGAATAGTTTAGGATCTGAATATGGCGTTCAATTTACAAGACGTATCAGTGGCGACGGGAAAATGACAATGAATATTTCTTTGGAGCAATTAGAAGCCCATGTGTTGCGTCAAGAAAAACGGTTTGAACAGTCTCAAATCAGAGACATGGAAACCCTGATGCAGAAATTCTGCCTGTCCGGGAGAAATCCTGCTTTTAGTGAATCACAAGTTTCACATACTGAATCAGTCATTAATGCCATTCATGAATTTAATTTTGATGGTGTAGCAGGTATAACTTTTGAGTCGTGGTTTAAGAAGTATGAAGATTTGTTCTATATTGATCTTCACAACCTGGATGAAGCTTCTAAAGTCAGAATACTTCTGAGAAAACTTGGGACTGTGGAACATGAACGCTACAGCAACTTCATTCTTCCGAAGAACCCACGAGATTTTAGTTTGGATGAAACAGTCAAAACCCTGTCTCAAATCTTCGGAGTACAAACATCTCTATTTAATATCCGTTATCAGTGCTTAAAGTTAACGAAAGAAGCGAGAGATGATTGAGTGAAACATGCAGGAACTGTGAACCGTGAATGTGAGAGATTCAAATTGTCGTCCACGTCTGAGGACCAGTTTAAATGCTTAGTATTTATCTGTAGCCTGCGTTCACCTAATAATGCTGATATCCGAACCAGAATCCTAAGCAAACTTGAACACTGCCCTACGTAACCTTGCAGGAAATAACTACCGAGTGCCAAAGGTTAGTGAACTTGAAGCATGACACCTCAATGGTAGAAAACGGTAACTGTTTCCATATCGTCAATGCAGTCGAGAGAAAATCCTTGCAAGGTTCCAGCACGCATAATTATCGTAATAGCGGCGACAAACCACCATCTCCATGCTGGGCATGGGGAGGCTGGCATTATAAAATGTTTTGCCCGTATAAAGGACATTGTTGCAGTAAGTGTCATCGAAAGGGCCATATAGAAACCAGCTGCAGAAAAAGAAACTATAAACGACATTTTGCAAAACCTTACTTCAAGAAATACGGGTCTGGGGCATCAAAGAAAAAAATATTGATATACATAACAAAGCTCAAAGTTGCCACCAAAGAAAGTGCGTAACCTTGAATATTAATAAACATCGTAGTCGACTTCAGCTTCATACAGCTTCTGACATCACTTTAATAAGCTCAGAAACTTTGAGGAAGAATAAGCGACCCACAGTGCATCAAACAACACAACTAGCACATAGTGCATCTGGCGGAAAGTTAAATATTGTTGGGGAAATACCTTGTATTGTGTCTAAAGGTGCGGTTACGACAAATGCAACCATATACCTTACGAAGAACCCAGGACTCGAAATATTGGGTCTAGATCTTATAGAAACACTGAAGCTAGCAGAACATTCAATTATTAGCCAATTAGTAGCCAGAAAAATACCGTGTTGCAAAGACATCACAACGTGTTTAAAGAAGGATTAGGAGAATGCACGAAGGCTAAAGCAGTGCTAACTTTAAAACCTGCAGCTACTCTCGTTTTTCCACCTAAAAGACCTGTGCCCTATGCTTCCCTCCCAGTGGTTGAACAAGAGATAGAACGACTTCATAAATTGGATGTCATTGAGACAGTGAATTTCTCAGAATGGGCTGCAACTATAGTGGTAGTAAAGACTAATGGTAGCATCTGTTTATGTGCTGATTACTCAACCGGGCTAAACGAAGCCCTAGAAACTCATCAGTATCCACTACCCCTACTTGAAGATCTTTTTGCTAAGCTGAATCATGGTAAGCTCTTTTCAAAGTTAGATTTATCGGAAGCTTATTTACGAATTCCGGTTGCTGACCGGTGTAAAAATCTGCTTACCATAAACACACACAAGGGCCTATTCAGGTATAATCGGCTGCCTTTTGGAGTCAAGACCGGCCTATCTATATTTCAGAAAGTGATGGCACTATGTTACAGGATGTTCCAGGTGCTGCAGCCTATCTGGATGATATAATAATTATGGGAGTAGATAAAATAGACTTAGAAAAGAAGCTCGACCAGGTGCTGTCCCGAATAGCCGAATATGGATTTCGACTGCGTGCAGAGAAATGTAACTTTTGTATGAAAAAGGTAAGCTGCTTCGGATTTATAACCGATAAAGATGGCAGAAGACCAGATCCAGAGAATACTCGGTCAGTGGGAACTACTCCTAGAACAACGAACGTCCCTACACTACGATCATTTTGGGACTAGTTAGTCATTATGGAGTTTTTATTCCTAACCATCATCACCTGCGTGCCCCCTTAAATAACCTTCTGGCGAAGAAGGTAAAGTGGGATTGGTCTGCGAATTGTCAAGCCGCTTTCGAGGAAATCAAGAAAATACTAGTCTCGGATTTGCTGCTCACTCATTACGACCCATCCTTACCCATTGTAGTCGCATCAGATGCTTCAAACCATGGCATTGGAGCAGTTATTTCTCATATCATTTCAGACGGATATGAAAAAGCCATATCGCATGCAGCTAGATCATTAACTACAGCAGAATGTAGCTACAGTCAGATCGAAAAGGAGGCATTGTCGATTATCTTTGCGATAAAAAAATTCCACAAGATGTTATTTGGACGCCAGTTCACCCTACTAACTGACCATAAACCATCGTTAGCCATTTTTGGGGTCGGAGAAAGGTATCCCGGTATATACAGCAAACAGACTGCAACGGTGGGGGACTACACCCTTAGGTTACGACTTTAAGATCAAGTACCAGCCAATTACTGATTTCTGACAAGCAGACGCTTTGTCTAGACTGATTGGTTCGCGAGTAAAACGTGACGAAGGTACATTGTTTGCAGCAATTGAGACTGAAGCAGAAGTACGTTGAGTTTTGGAAGACGCAGTCGATGGTTTACCAGTCACTTTCAAAGCTATCAAATAAGCCACGGTAGACGACGAGACATTAAGAGAAGTTAGCGGTTATCTCTTAACCAGGTGGTCAAACCGTCGTTTTGAAAAAGAGATACAATATTTCCGCCGGCGAGACTCACTCATGATGGTCGACACATGTACTATGTTTGGTGACAGAATTGTTGTACCAAAAACATTACGCCACAGGGTTCTGAAACAGTTCCACAGCGGCCATCCCGGGATCAATAAGATGAAAGCGTTGGCTCGAAGCTATGCTTACTGGCCTACAATGAATCAAGATATGGAATTCAAATGCCGCAAATATTCGTCGTGCCTGCAAGCAGCTAATAATTCAAAGAAGTGTGAACCACAACAATGGGAAAAGCCTAATAATTTATGGGAGAGGCTGCACGCCGATTTCGCTGGCTCAATAAGAGGAAGAATGTTTCTCATCATAGTGGACGCACTCACAAAGTGGCCACAAATGTATGCCATGGCAACGTGTACAGTTGTGAAACGATCAGCAAGTTATCCGAAGTGTTTAGTTGCTTTTGAGTTCCTGAGACTTTAGTAACCGATAATGGATCACAGTTCACTGCTGAATCATTCAAGCACTTCAGCAATTTTAATGGAGTTGTACATATACGCTCTTCATCCTATCACCCTCAATCAAATGGACAGGCTGAGCGCTTCGTCGACACATTCAAAAGAGCACTTCTGAGAGTGGAAGGCGAGGGGACAAGTACCAGATGGAAAATCCCCTGCTGAAGGGATGTTCGGAAGAAAAATTCGAACTGTATTCGACGCCATGTTGCCACATAAACAAGCGGTTGGACGCAGACAAAATCAAAATATCCGGAGTTTCAACGTCGGTGCTTAAGTGCCCGTCAAGTCATACAGCGGGAAAAATTGTTGGGAACCAGAAGTCATTAAAAAGAGAATGAGAAATGTTCTGCACAAGGTGTGCGGGACTTTCGGAAGGTGGATCCGACACATTAATCAAATACACAGAGAAAAAAGGATTCTAGACACCGTAGATTATGCCAAGTGAGGCTTCCGCTAGAAATAGTTACAGATACTCCGGTGGCAAGAACCCCAACAGACACCCATAGACATGTGATACCAAGGAAGTCCAAACACCGCAGAAAACCAGTTACGAAGCTGCAAGTAGACCCGAAGAAAAAATTTTATTCGAGGGAGGTGATGAGTCGACTTCCGGAGAACTTCAACGTAGCCTCCAGAGGCTCATTAAGAGCCACAACGAATCAGAATACGGTGGAACATTCTAGAGTTTCAACGTGCCGTGATACTATTGGTCGGTATCATAATATGTCGTTAATAGATTGGCTAACATCTATAAATACCTATGATTTTCTGTAACAAGATTGAACCTTGCAGTAAAGTGTTTCTCTCATACTCGTGTCTTCTCTCTGGTGTTCAGGTCTCTGAATAGTTCTAGCCTGGAGTTATCAGAATAGTTTAGGATCTGAATATAGCGTTCAACTTATAAGACGTATCACTGTTATACTTTATTTTCACGATTTTTCAAATCGCTCATATGAATCTGTTATTTCTCATCCAAGCAGTCACAGCATAAATGGATGTTAAATTTTTTGTACGCTTACTAATGTACTCATAATCACATAATATCATTTCAATTTTTTTCCACATCTTGACGTTTGACATTAAAAATCACGGTTTGTATTATCCCCTTACCACCATTTTTTTCGAAAATGAAGAATGTGAAAAAATTTTAGCGATTGATGATTGGTGAACTTGTTTTTAAAAATGTGTGCTCAAGTGAAAAGTGAACAAACATTTTGTCACCTGTAATAATTTTTTTTAATTGACTGTAAATGGTGCAGTTTTGCAATCTGATTCGTTCAAATCAAACTAGAATAAAGTGCTTTTATTGAATGTCGGAATTGACATTTTGTACATTCGGTTATTATTTACAATAATGAATTAATTTTGGCACTGTGTCCATTTGAGTCCATTTCATTACCCTGCTATACTGCTGCTGTTAGTGTGAATGTATATCGGGATAATTTTTTTTTTGTAATAAAGTAGAAATGTAACTAAAGTTATCAGTTATCGTCGTGACAAGTGTGGTAATTATAATGTGTAGATCATTGAAAGTTAACTTTTGAAAAAAAAGACCTGACAACTGTTACATAATAGTTGATATAATGGTGATTATTGAATTTCAGAAAAAAATGGTAGTCAAATGTTTAATACACAATTAGTAAACAAATTTTCCTTTATTTTTTTATCTTGTAAAGTATTGTTTCCGCATGGCTGTTATCTAACAGATGATTTCTGTACATCAATCGGCTGTTCAACTACTCGACGATCTAAAGACTGTACAGTTCAATTGGTGGTTTGACGACACTCATTCATGCGAATCATCAGTTTACGCAGTCGAGTGAATCTCCTTCAAACTGACAACGATATTGTCGTCTCGACTCCAACACTGACAGCATTTTTCACCGATATCATTGACATGAGTCCAGAGTGACACTCTTGGTTTCTTATGTTCTTTACGATAGTTTTCGATTCACTTATCGAACAAACATGCAGCACTCACCGTTCATCATCTTGTAGAGACTTGATCGTGGCAACATCACCCTCGTTCCAAAGTCTTCTACCCTTATTGATTTTCACAGCAGTTATCGTTTCTTCCAAACTGAATGCAAGTTGATCAGAAGCTTAGCACAACAAAACCACGACTTATCTTCATGATTATACTTCTGTACTTACAGTGAGTCTGTTAAATATTGATATAACTAGAAATCAACGCTTACGAACAGTTGTCAACGACACTTACTGACTTTCTACTCTGAACTGATGGCAGTACAGACATCGGCATCGATTAATAATACGCTTATCGTACTATCACTGCTTTTGCAGCGGACTCAGCGTTTCTCATCTGAGGACCTCAATCACTTTTCAAAGCTTTCTATTTCAACGCGACTTGATAAAACTCTAAAATGTCATGTTTCTTTTTCTATTATTCTATGGTTGATCGCTTAACATTCAACCAACCTCCTTGTTACGTGTTATTACTCGTTGTTTCCCGATCAGTTTCTGCCACCTCTTTTCCATTTGTCTTACCGCACGGAAATACCCATAGGATTCATATTGATCGTCTGGTAACCACCGGCGCGCGACTACTCCCAACATGATTGGTACCGATTCAAACGGCCGTTGAATCTGGTGGGGGAGTATTGTAATGCCAGTGAAATGACACTGGATATTGGCCAAATCATCCGGCAGTTGGTTCACTGAATATCAAACAGATCATCGATCCTCGTCAAGGTCAACGACAATCAACGCGCATCAGTCAAACATACGCCATTTACTGACCCACGCGGCAGTGGTTCTACATTCCCTCGTATCTACTTAAACCAATATATTTTTGTAATAACGTCTTTTGTGTTGTACAGTCTACAGAGCATCCATGATCCATTGATGCGTCGATGAGGCAATCCACGTAAGGTGCTTATCACGAGGTGTGACTTCGAAGATAGCTTATTCGTTACACCTTTCCCGTCTAACTCGAGTAGGCCTCCAATCATTCGACATAGATCATCAACGTTTATGGTCTACAACTCTAAAAGTTCATTTATTCACAGAAGACATTGGGTTTTTATAATATTTGAGAAGCCCTCTGATTTTGTTGGAAATTCTAGACTATTACTAAACGTAGTAGCAGTGTAGTAACCAACCAATCAAAAACTCTACATGTTACTTTTTAATTTTGTAATGTTTCTAGCAAATCTTTTAGTCGAACGTTGATTGGATAAAATACTTCTTAATGCTTCCTGAGCTTGTCATGTCTATTGCGGGAAATTTCATTAATCAATCCAACAAATACGAAGTGATATTCTTTCTGTCGATTTCAAGTTGACAACAACTCGATATTTGAGCAAGTGGATTAAATTAATAACAAATGCTATCCATAGTAACCCTTGAACATGTTTTTTTCAACTATCTAAAAGATATTGAATTGACTTGTACAATCTAAAAATGAACTATTGGAAAAATCCTTTTCTTTAGTATCAGTATTGATTCCTAATATTTCTGAAACTCAGTAGAAAAAGATGAACATAAAGTTTCGGTGATTTCTGTTTTTAATCCACATGTCGTCTGTACAGATATGTGCCCTATATCTTACTTATCTAAACAATGATGTTTATTCAAATTTAGAAAACAATGGACATCTGTGTCGATCGGAGAAGATCAACGACCATCGGAAATAAATTAAGGGGTCTATTTACAGATGAAATGGTCTTTCAAATGTAGCATTTAAAAAACGACCACATAAATAACAAAAGAGGAAATAATATTGTAAATTTAAACCAAGAAACAAAACCTCAGACGGTGTGTATAATTAAATAAGATAGATTTTGTTATTGGAACATTGAATCATTCGTTACACAAAATGAATCTTGAAGACGTTTGAAAATACTTCAAACTACTATGTAGTGAACAGAAGTGTGGTGTTTTTTTTGTACAGAAAAAGCGCTTCAAGAGATTTACAAAACACGAGTCAATGAATTCGAGCTTGCAATTTAAATCAAGAAAACGGGCTAATGATATTATCTTGGAGAATTACGGCAGTTGAGCTTTTCAATGTCTTTATCATGATTTATAATCAATAAGTAGATCACAGTGACGAAAAAAAGGATATTGTTTCTACAAGATCACAAATAGTAATTAATATCAATATCCGATGTTTGGAAAAGAAAATAGGAAGGTCAATTTTATTTTGATTCAATCAATTAACTAACTATAGTTGAAAGCGTGAGTCAATTGAATCTAGACCACCATGGAAAACCTGGAAACACTGGACGGCCGTTCCATCCTATTATGGGACTCCTCAGCAGTGCGCATCCATGAACCCACTCTCGCGAGCGAGATCCGAACCCAGGACCTACCAGTCTAGAGCCGAAGCTTTTAACTGATAGACCACTGAGCTGGCATCCAACGGTGTTAATGTCTAACTTCAACTGATCCACGAAGTTGAGCAACCATTCACCAATTGTCTTCAGTGAGTTCCTATCTCACAACAGACGTGCTTCTGAGGAGTCCCATAATAGGACGAAACGGCCGTCCAGTGTTTCCAGGTTTTCCATGGTGGTCTAGATTCAATTGACTCACGCTTTCAACTATAGTAAACACTAAATCTCCACAAAACCCCTTCTATAATTAACTAACTGACGTCTATTGTTCGAGATATAGGTTAACCATTGCCACACCTCATTTGTTAATCGGACTTGTTAATTAACTATAACAGTTAGTAGGCGATATGGCTTATGTTTATCGAAACTTGTCGATAAGATATTGATGATTATCTGGTGAAATCATTGGTAAACCGAGTTCTCCTCAATGTAGTTATAAAGAGACATTTTTAGGTGATCATGGTTTATTGTGCAAATTGTTGACACTTACTATTTAACATCATGAAACAACAAAATACTGAGTAGTTTTTTCATTATATGAAACAGTTGCTTATCAATACGCTTCTACAATTCAACTTTAGATTAAATCGGAAAGTTTCAGCACTAAAATCGAAATTTTAACACCAAAACCATTGAGTTTGAATGAGTCGAATAGATTACCCTCTTAAATCAGAGATATCATTCATTGCGATTGATGATATACATCATATAGTGGATATGGTTGAACTCTGTTTTGATCATTGCTTTTCATTAGAACTGTGAGGATAAATGCCTTTTAAAGTTACCCACCATAAAGGCACACCATGATTGTGGTTCAAAAGGGGTTTCTTTGTTTTCAAACAGTACCAAATTTCATGACTGGAAATTTAATTCAATCATCCATACGAAGTTCAAATTGTCACGGAACAGATTGTTTGTATAATGATGATTGTTCAGGTGAAGTAATAAGATATTGTCAATCAGTCTGTCGATTTTGATATCTTCTTGTATATCAATGGCATATTTTAATAATAATAGCCAATCACTTGGAATATATGGGAGAGAGTGTAAATGGTCAATCAACTATTACATTTCGATGGATGTTATTCGATTCTTTTTGGCCATTGATCACTGCTTATCAGTGTGAACAGATTGTGATTGGTTAGTTATCGCTCTTTTACAGCATCATACAATAAATTATTCCAAATTCGGTTTGTGGTTGTCAATTGAAGAGGCATCTTTAATAGAATAAATTATTGAACATTTCATCTGGAGACCAACTGAGCGTCCGTCCTATGTTTACTACTATTGTGTTAATAAAGGTATCTACCAGTTTAATGACATTGATATGATAGTAAAAATGAATAAAACATTCTACCTTTTTTTATAAATTAACAAAAAAGTTTGCTTGATAGGAATAATGACATACGGCAGCTTTCTATTATGTAAACACACAGGTCATTATGTAAGGAGATCTGTGTTATTCAACGCGTCGTTTTTAAAGCAATTGTAATAGGAGAGCAAATATCTTCTTCATGGAAGATAAGATTTTATGTATTGTTTTGAGTTTTTTCATTATGGATGTTTTGAACTTTAACCAGTCAGACTCTACTGATTAAACAGATTGTAATCACAACTGATCAACAAACGTGTACCTACCTAGACGTATTGTGTGAATGTTTAGGGTATTATATTTTATTGACATTGGCACTGAGTTTCAGTTTCAGCAAGAACAACCAATGCATTTGTCCAACAGAAGGATATATGTGTTTACTAACAAAAGCAATCTAGAAATCTATGATTAGTCTTCTCAATATTTATTAAATGTATTAACAGATTTTATTGACCCGGGATGTGAGATCACACAAGTCATCGTCATTGTATAATTGCTAGCGAAATTCATATGTCGGCTATCTACGTATATAATCATCAACGTATTCCTATTTGGTGAATAACGTAATTAAATATATGAAAAAAATGATCAGGTGAATGAGCTTGACATAGTACCGACATACAAAACCGTTTTCTTATTAGACAATAACAAAGAGGTTTATACTGTTTCTACCATTACCGTCAAATGAAATCATACATTCATTGTAAAACAAGGCTTTATCATTATGAGGTAATGAAATTGTAGTGAAAAAGAACATCAGTGGCTACAAATGATTTTATTTTAATAAGGAGTTAGAGAATTCCTCAGAACAATCTGAGAAGCAGCAAATTCTTCATTGGCAAAATGTAAATCAATTGTCTAAGACTTGAATGTTTATTCGTTTCCACGCTGATTATTCTCAATTCTCGTCCTCATTGTTTTTTCTTTCTATCTTCCTTACCCTCTGACATCAGGCATTTCACTTTCGATTCATAATATATATTATTTATATTCGTTGACATCAGTGGTCGCTTATCATCGCTCATGTTTGATGATTTATACGTTAAATTATGGATCTAGCTTGAATTAAGAATAATCAGTCGATCACTTAACTTGATCCCCTAATTGTTATTAGGATTATGAATAAGAATAACTAGTGGTATACACTACAAAATTGATTATTCATAATAATCCACTTAATAATTACTGAATATTTATGGATGGAAATTTTCAATTTTCTCATCTAATTACTAACATCCGGTTAAGTAGTATCTGATTGTATGCCAAAGACATTCGTTTCAATGGTCTCACCTAGCTGAAGGCGCTCGATTATGTATCCGCACTGTTCTGATCACTGCTTTTCATTAGAACTCTGAGAATAACTGCCACACAATGTTACTCACTATTAGGGCACATCATGATTGATATTCCAATCGGTTTCCTTGCTTTTCAAACGGTAATAAATTTTCTTACTCGCAATTTAATTCATTCATCAATGAAGAGTACAAATTGTCACGGACGGCAACAGGTATATCTAGTCATTGCTCTTCAGCTTGCGTCCAACTACATTGAGTATCTGGACAGCGACAATCTCTATTTGCAATGTGCTATAATGTTGAAGCACTTCAATATAATTAAAAAGACTAAAAATAGGTTCAGTTTTGACTTCAGACTGTGTGTGCCTCGTAAATCTGGAATTCCATGTGCAACGCTGAAATCCTATGTCACGTGAACTATTCTCGCATGTAGCCATCGAATCATCATTCAAACCGTAAGGCTCTTTTGTGATGCTGATGAATAAAAAACTTCTAGTTAACATCATTTTCAAGGGAAAGCTTTGAAAGAAGCTCTTGACCGTATTATACAAATATCAACAATAAAATCATAGAAGGAATCATAATCCGTCTTGATGACACCTCTTTAACCATAGTTTGTCGCTCACCACTTACCTAATACGTATTAATCAAGTAACCAAATATGGAAGTGTTTATCGAGGTATTGATAAAGTGTTTCAACAGATCACTCCATCAAAATGAACACTCACACCGGACTCATAGTTGAGTGCAATGATCACGAAATCACTTATGCGTAATGCCACGTACTTACGAATTAAATTTGTAGAACTCATGTGATATTATGCACCTTGAACTATATGAAAGCGATAACGCAAATGCTGAAAACAGTGTTTAATATTTTATAAAAAAGAATAACATCACCTATCATGTTAACAATCAAAAGCATGTACAAAGTATCATGAACTAACTGTCCAAATTATTAAGAAGACAAATGAAATTCTAAAGTATTTTAAGGAAAAGCAGAATTGAGACAACTTGTTCAGAGTATTCAAAGCGATTGATAAGACTTTTTCATGGATCATTCATTACTTCTCTTTCTTCTAAGTAACCATCTCCAAATTATACAAGCGATGCATATAAGAAATAGAGAGGCGACAAAAGGAATAACAACGTACAAGTACCAATGTGACTTGTGTTGTTTATTTTCTTCCGTTGTCCTTGTGGTCATATTCTGAAGAAAAACAAAGAATTAGCAGTTTTTAACAAATATCAAATATTTACCAAGTGATTGTCTGTTTCTTCTGTAGTCTTCATGTGGTTTTCGGTAACCTGAACCTCAGTGCTCCTCAACGTTGTTTCAATGTCTTTGATGGGTGTTGAAGAACTCAAATTGTTGACATCCGATTTCTTCTAAATAATTCAATGAGAAGCATTCATCTCTAAACATCAAATATCATTCTTTTAATTCATCATTCATGACAAATCATTCTCAGTAAAGATGACACAAGAGATTCTCATAAATAGTTGCAGAATTTGAGTTCGTCAAATCAATCAGGATATCTATTAGCGATTTGACAATCAGTGTGCTCAGTAAACACGATCCTACACCTAGTTGACAACCCCTTTGTGTGATGAAATATGTGTTCTGGATGTCACATCTAATCACAATCCGAATATAAAGCAAGACATATAAGGTACAGCTTCATTGAAGCAATCTATTGTGGTTACATAATTTTCAACAGGGTATCATAAATCATTGTTTCGGAATTCAACAATTGGAGTCTACATACTTTCACTAATTCTCCTAATGTAATACACAACTTTTAACTGTTTACGCTTCTTCACTTTACCTGGTTTCATCGGTATATTGTTACCATTGACATACATCTACGATTACATTTGGGACTTTCGAAATTACGGTGTATTCACTGAGCTGAAAACAAAATTCGCTTTGAAACGATAATGGTGAGCGATGCTTTAATTCATTGTTTACTGTTTTCACGTAAAGGAAACATGTACTCATATGTCGTCAACCTATACAAAGCTTTTATTTAGTCACTGAGGATGGCTAACATGCCATTTCTTATTGATAGCAATGAAAGTATTTTTTCCAGTAAAAACATTTGCTTAGAATGTGAAATTTGAGGTTATTGCAAACGACATATGAAGTTTACCAATTACCAACCTGAACACGGCAGTCATTGACTTTCAAGCCATGAGTGTCCGGATTGTTACTTTCTATACATGCGCTCCCTTTTTGACACCAAATACATGTCATATTCGCCGTCGTTGCATTTTGGCATGTTTCACTTGTGTTGTATTGCGAACAAATTTCTATGAAAAGAATAAGGTGAATTCCTTTGAAGTTAATGAATAGAAGAACAGAGAAATAAGAAACCTGTAAATATTACTCAATGACGTGATAGTGATTTCTGAGTTAAGTGACTTATCCATTTGTTGGAAAATGGTCAACATGCTGCATCATGCAAAACTCAGTACACCTTCAATTTCTCTTCTATTTCAAGACTGCAATTTTGGATTGAATGAAATTACTTTGAATAATAAGAACAAGTGACAACTTTTTGGCAAGTGGAAACTGATGACTTTTAATAACTGTTCGGATTCAGACATGTACACACTACGTTGTCACTGAGTTCAGCAAAGCGTATTGCAATGGACTTTGATGGTTTTACACTTTCTTTATATGAAATCGTTTTTGTGAATGAGATAACTGCCATAAACTCGGTCGTTCATAGACACAAAATTTACATTGAACTATGTTGATTCCATTAAACAACAAAGGAAAAGTGATATCGTTCTTCCAATCGTCAATGACAACTTCAATGCCTCAGAAAAGTTCTACATTATATATATCAAGATAATAACCAACACTTCCTTGTCAATGCACAATCGCTTACGGACACCTAATATTTTTCGAAACCGAAAGCATCCCATCATTCATTTTGTGACTTTATATTCAAGTAAACTTCATCAAGAAGAAAACTTTAATGTTGTTGTAAACCGGTCGTTATTCATTCTTAGTAATCAACAACGAATCAACGGGTAGTTATAAATAGTAAATTAAAAGTCATTCGAGACACATGCCTGGATATCATTTATTGAATGATACATGAGATTTTCAAGTTTGAGTGAACAAAAATGATGAATTTAAGTGCGAAAAAGTAAGTGCTGATTAAATCAAATTTCACGTACCTCCGATGGCTTCATACTCCACTAAAGTACCACTTTTGATCCACTTTGCCGGAACAGGTATCTCATGGTTTGTGACAACTTGTGTGACAAATTGAAAGGAAAAAAAGATTTAGAATTTTGTAATTTTTTTGAAGCGAAACAAATTTATTTGCTTCACTTAAGTAGAGGGCAAATCAAGGATCTGTAGTATTTTTCATTGCGTACAGAGTGATGGCTGTCTTGAAAAAAACTATGGTTTACATTGCTCTGATTTTTGAAACCGGCCCGTTAAATTATAAATGAAAGAGTTACGTTTCTGAGTTATTTAACGATGAAATCAGCCGGACGTCTGAGAAAGATGCGTTCATCCACTAACATATTATTTCACAATGCATATTACACGGAGACAACATTCAAATCTACAAATCAAGGAACAATGGTGATTTGTATATCAACCTGAGACGCGTGTTTCATCTTATTTAGGACTTATCATTTACTGAAAACCAGCACTATTCATTTCCATTTACATTCGGTTATCCACTTATCCAGTCAGTCCATAAACTCAATGACTTGTGAAACTGCTTGAAGCTTTAAATCATTTTTGAATTGCTATTGGATATTCCGATTGATGTTAAGTAACCGTATTTGATTCCACTGCTATTCCTCATCCATCTTTACGCACAATGCTTGTGACTTCTAGCAACATCCAGATAATCTTAACAGAGTGCATATATATGAACAAGGGACTGATCAGTTGCAGTATAAATCACTCATGTGAGGACTGAACCAAAGAATTTAAAATGACAATTATTTTCATTGTTTAAATGACTCAACAATGTACTTAAACCTGTCAATGCAGAACATCTGGCGGAACATTTGACGAACTTTCCCATATTCAATCATAAACAATTTATCTCACCTAATCACGTACACTCAAAATTCCTCTTCAAACTCAGCTTCATCTCTCAACAACACATGTTTATTTCAGTGAAGCAAGACGATTGAACATTTCGTAGACGAAATATCATTTTCAAACTAGCACTGCTTTATTTCTGCTTCATACAAAACACACTTTCTTTTACATTGAGTGTTGAGATGATCAAAGACTGCAAGTTTGATTGTATTACTGTGAGTGTGTGAATACATGAGTGGATATATTTTGAGTTTGATATAGTTATTCATATATCCATATCTGGGTGAGTCTACCGGTAATCCTAACTGTAAGAAGTTCTCAAAATATTTGGACAGTGTGTTTACGAAAATCATTCCAATTCCATTCTGCACAATGAGCCACAACACTTAAATGACATTTCCACGAACTGACTTTACGTAAGAAGCAACTGAATAATAATCACTGTTGGAAAGCTCTCTCTGATAAGATACATGGATTTTGTTCATTAACATGCTCATGACCTGGTACAAGTAGAGAGTAATATAAAACTAACTGGTGATTAATGATGTACGTCACCGTACATCAAAAAGTTAACGAGATTCGGCCTGCTTAAACATTTAGGTTACCTGTTTCCGTCATCTAGATACTTCAAAATGTTATCTAAATTTGTTTGTTTTAATACATCATTATGCCTAGTAATCGCACAACCTATTCAGGTGCATTTCTGAAAAGATTAAGACCTTTCTCTGTAACGGTTGCAGAAGGCAATATGCAGCGAGATGAATGTACATTATCCAGATGTTGATTGACTGAGTTGCAAACTTCTAAGTGGCGATCACTAAATATTTATCGTCAGGAAGGACGAAGAAGTAAGAAACGGAAACTTCCTGAAGTACATTGTGCTGAGAATTCTATATTGTACCAAAAACATAATATTGAATAAAGCTAATAATAATAGTAATAGTTGGATGAAATATTTCTTACCATCTTCACAATTTATTAGTCCAAGGATTTTCGATTGCAACTGACTTTCCTCGATTTTCGTAGGAATCTGAAAAAAGATTGTTGAATGTATAAGACAAGATCTGCTACCACACAATCGTTTATATGAAATCGAATGATTACTGGAGAAATGTATCATCATTTAGATCATCTCGTTAAAAGCCAACTAATCGCACTCACACTAGGCATACTGATATTCTCAGTTTACTTTCCATGAATGTTCCATCCAATCTGTATAGATATTCTTGTCAAATTCGGTCAAGTGTTATGAACTATCTCTCCATCATGATATGTGGCGATAACTTGTGAGATGAATATCACCGCCTATTGAAATGAAATGAGATTGTGAATATTTGACAGGATGCTGCACTCAGGATATTCCACAGTGAACATTCTGAACAGTCGATCGTCACTACATGTAATAAAACTCAACAGAATATGACTCTTTCCGTATAGTAGGCAAACATTCACAGCCAGTTACTATTTGGCACGAACAGGTTATTGTTTCTTCTGAAAGAACGTTACTTCTGATTATTCACTGTTCATACTGTAGTGAACAGAACACTAGTTGGGTACAATCGAATGCATTTAAGCGAAGATTACGGACTATCTCAATAAATTCTGATTACCAAACAATGAACAGTCAATTTGCAAATTAACAACCAATTGTTTCAATCTTCACTGTTTCTTCTCTTATTCCATTGCTCATGCATTTTCCAGACGTATGCGTTTCATTTCAGTTCTTTCCTCATCGGTCTTCTGCCAAAATACATTCTATGTCTGACCTACACCATATACTACTTATATGAATATAAGTAGACCACACCATAATACCACTTGCTTGATTAGCGTCACTAGAGGATTGATAATAGTGTCAACTAGTCCGCTTGCCTATTACACAATGTTGATCTCTTTCTATCGTGTTCAGTGTAACTAGATTCATTTGACAATATTGATCAACATGAAATAGTAGAATGATGTGAATTACTTGAAACAATATCACATTTTCACTAAATTATGCAACTCACGTTATCATAATAGAATGATACCTTCCCATTTGGGTGTATTAACCTCGTCATTGTGGCTGTAACCTCTACAGTAAGAAGAATATTGATAGTCAGGGATGTAATAGCATTCGTACAATATCCTAAATAATTCAATTTGAAACAATGGACACTGAGTACGCATGACATGATCTTAGGAGTGTTTGTCTACATATTGAACTTGAGAAATAAATTTGTGGTATATATATAAAGATTTCTATCGGTTAACTGATTCTGACTTCAGTGTCCATTTGTTGTAGATGAGAAACGAATAGCTTTAGATAACAATTTCTTAGTTTGCAACGTCAATATTTGGGAATGACTATGCGATGAAAGGATGTGTAGATGAATATAATGTGTGTAGCAATGGCTTTGTCACCAATGTAGAACACAATTCATTTATTTTGGAACACAGACTGTTTATCAAGTTTCCCTTAACCCTGAAATGATAATAAATCACTGCATTCATTTTCCAACAAGTAGAGTGAGATTGTGACTTCAATTATTCATGATGATTTATTTATTGCTTGTCAAATCCAGTCATTCACAGTTCATTTCAACTGTTCCAAATGTTTCAATGGAGGTACTGATTTGGTAAGTGAATTTCACATTCAATTCTACCTTCGTTTGCCAGAATAGAAGCACCTTCATTCTTTTGTTAGTATTTTGAAAGGTTGGATTTTTTTAAAATGAACAGGCAAAGTGTGAGTAATCACAGATAGTGAAGATGTAAGTGTGAAAGTTCCACGTGTGTGATCGAACGATCGATCAATGTTTACTCACCTGCACCATTAACGCTTATCGAAGAATTGCTTTGGACTCCTAATAATTCCTCTGAAATAATGAAAATCAAAAGGGATGTTTATAAATCTGAATAATGATTATCTATCTCTTTCAATAAATATACATTTTAACAAGGACTGCCGACTTATGCAAGTTGTCGTCTCCATTTCGAGGTCTAAATGAACCGGAGTAGTTAAATGCTAAATCATCTCTCATGAGAAAAGTCCAAGGAATATTATCAATTCAACAATATGATGAACGTTTCAACACAATCAACTGAGAAGAATATTTCACTTCTTTAAAATTTCTTCTAAAAACTTCTGAATGAATAATAGACGTTTAATAGGTATTCGACAACACAACAACAAAGTGTATTTTGGATCCCGTTATTCATCAATTCGTACGTTGGACCGAAATAAATGAATGTCACATTGATGTTTTAAGTGTTCCGGTATGAGTAAATCATCTTGTACTAGCGGACTGTTCAAGCACGTTCGTTAGTCAGCTGTTTCACGAAGTGCATGGATTCGAAATGCATAATCATACAAATATGATCACAAAAATAGTCTTCAATAACCGAATAATAACACACAGCACCTCCGAGACAATAAACATTCAAGAATCAAGTAAGTGCTATAAAAGGTCTAGTGGACTTCAAATATAACTTGATAATTCATAGGCTTCAATAATCCAAACCGCCTTCTGTCACAACATAGCTTACTATTGCACAAGTGATCACTTTTATTCACTCAGTCTACCATGAAGTATCGTGTAGATGAGATATCTTCTGTTTTGTAGTTTTCATAGACTGGAGGCTTGATAATTTACACTTTCGCAATTATATCACATGGTTTATCATTTCTATTAGATGAAGGTGTATATTTTCAGGTAGATCTCTGTTAAATTTAACGGTTTCACTTTACAGCATTCAACAACTGCTGCGATACACACACGTTCTGTTGCATAAACAACACAAACACAACAATCACTTTGTATTGGTTACCACTTCTGTAATCATCAAGATGAATAGTGAAGCTTTTATACAAAATAAGTGTGAGAAAAGTGATCAAAACAAAGAATAACTGAATAATATAAGAACTCACCCTCATCCAAAAACCAAGATTCAGACTCCGTATAGTTTTTTATGAAATTAAAAATACTTCCAATGTGAAACTTGTCAAATTCATCAACACTATCTCCAGATTTAAGTACATAATCTTCTTCATCTATTGAATGAAAACATGCCACATTATTGATAAATTTGTAATGAATGAATAAACAATTTTAAATAATAAAACTAAACTGTAGTTGGTTCGCTATAAAAAGTCAAACCATGTTGAACAATGAAGAAAAATTATTGAAAGAAGTTTTGCATGTTACAAGGAGCACAAAACTGATTCACTGAAGAAAATGGAATCAACTTTGACTCATTAACAGAAAATGGATCAACAAAACTCAATAATAATTTGAATTCAAAGAAAATTTATGACTTACAATGTTCGTGAAAATAAATTTTTTTTACGTGACTACCGTAAAAACTAAACGAGAATTGAGGACTACGGTCCTAAAATGTTGCAAACATATGGAAAAATATTTTTATTATAAAGTGTATTCAACTCACGCTTCTGTAAATTATCTTAACATTAAAACGGTCACTCGGAACTGCTTGAGATTGATAACGTTGAATCCTCATTGAATAATAATAATGAAGAGACTGGAATATGTCTATTAAAATGTATCTGATTACTTACATAATGATATGTGTCATTTTCAATAATGACATTCTCATAGTTGAGCAAATCAGGGTTTTTGCAGATGTCGTTGCAGTTGAAACGTTTGTAAGGCCAAAGGAAGATAAGATAAATTAGTATCCATAGACTAGGCGAAAAGTTATATCTAAAATGATCACGATGAACAGATCAACGGTATATCATGGAGTCGAATTTCAATTTGACTTCGTATGTTCATTCAACACTTACCTCATCTTATCGTGTCAAGTTATAATTCAAATTCTTATAGAATTTGTCGGGTTTATATAGACTTTTGAAGTGTAAAGTTATTCTCTTCTGATTCGATGATTCAAAGTAACCATTAGAATGGTCGAATTTAATAACATCAGATGTTCATTATAAACCAATCATGGAGGTATATGACATTATCGTTAACCAATATTCTTTTGGCTGTTGAAATCATGAGCTGAAATTTATTCACTGTTGTTTGAAATTCCTGACACCTGTGGATAAAACTTCTCTTCGATGTGATAGACGATATTCTGAAATGGGTGATTGGTTAAATTATAGTTCAAAACATGTGCTCATAAGTTTACGAACAAACAGTTTGTTGTCTGTAATAATGTATTGATTATTCGTCAACAATGAGTTGTTTTGATTTGATTGGGTACAATCAAAGTAGCACAAATTGTTTTGATAGGATGCTAAAAATACTCTATTACACATGGATTTTGTTACAATAAGCACATTTTGTTAAACGATTTCACCGTCGTGTTTTTAAAATAAAATTGTAACTTCTGAACAATGTCACATCCATTCTATTTGTATACCACATTATAACACTGACTGTCAATAGATGTCTAGATCAATAAGGATAATGATTTCCCTATTGAGTACATTGAAATAGAATCAATTGTGCTCAATTTCATAGATTGAGTTCTCAAATCATTGTAATCAGAGGAAAATAATGCATTCCTCTGAAAGTGAACTGTTGAAAATGTAGAACGATTTCTTATACCAGACACATTCGAAACTATAACATTGATCATTGTATCTGAAACCTAACATGATTGTTAATACTCAAATAGAAGACTGATTTTCACCTGTGTGTGTTTCAATGTTCTATTCCCTCACATCAGTTGAGCTTGTATTTCATATCGTCTGTGTTCAAATATAGAAGAAAATCACAGTGATAAGATAATGTCAAGTGGATACTTAACTTACACTAAACATTGAATACTGACGAATGAATAAAATTCGACACATTCATAACTGAATAATAATTTTGATGAAATAAGTCAGGAATGTTTGTTTTTGCGTGATATTTAAAAATAGTTTCCCTCCTAACAAAGTAGAGGTGTGTTGTTTTAGTTTACACAGATATGAACAGTAATCAAAATGTTGTTACCTTGACAATCACTGTTTGTCGTCGAATAACAAGACTGTTTGGGTAGTTTTGTGAATTCATAAACACCAAAATTGTTTTCAGTGGTGCATTGTCAATTCAATGCTTAAGAAGTGTATGATTCAGATCATGAAGTATTAAGTGGAGTGTCCCCCTATACTGTCATGTCCATTTCGCATATTGTTTTTAGTAAATGTGTTGTAAGTATGAAGTATGTTTCACAACATAAAGAGGCTACATGCCTTTAAGGTTATGCGACATCAGATCTTACATTTTGCCGGGTCTTGTATATAACCTCTTATTCTTCAATCTTCTTCATAATCCTTTGACAAGCTTGAAAAAGAAAGCGTTTGCTGTATTGTGAGAAATACAGAAAGCAGTTGACAAGGTGTGTGGTGAACCTCTTCAAGTCATCAGTAAAATGACAATCAATAGACATCTAATGTCTAGCCTAAACCTGAAATGTGTTTTCCTAATAATAACCATCAATTTCGTTCACTATTTTTCCTCGTATATCTTCCGGTAGAATCTGTAGAAATGTTTTCATAGATGATGCTATAGTGGTCTGTGGTGAAACAGAGTAGTTTTACAAAATTATCTAAAGATAATGAAACGCATGGAAGAGGGTCTCAATGGAAAAGTAAGAAACGGACTGGAATTGACTTTGGTTGCTCCAGGTAGGGAAAGTAATTCGATCTATTCTCCATCCTCAAGAGCCAGACGAATATGCAGTGATGACACAATTGATGATGATGAACTTAATATAATTAAACAAACTCTACGGGAAACCAGCTACAGAACCATCTCAATTAATGACTGTTATCTGAAATCAGGATATCAAGTTGAATGAAACCTCATACATAGTAGGAATAATTGACGACAGAATATTAAATTTAAAGGAAACATGGCATCGTGGATTTCAGAGAACGGACTATTCAAATCCTTAAAAAGCACTCTATTCTAAAGTATTCCGAGTTGTTTTCTGTAGCAGGAATGTAATCAGGACAATCTCAATGATCAACTTACGCTTGGTGAGATGCATTAATTCATTTGCCAGAATATGCACTTAAGACAAAACGGATGATAAGCTATATGCAATGCATAAAACGTTTTCCGAGAATGACACTAAAGCTATGTTAATTGACAGTGCGAAACAGAGAGAGAGTGGAGTGTGATTTCAGTTTCCTAACAGCTATGAACGATTGTTCGTTCCGTTGCTTCTTTGTATTCCGTCTTCTCTATTTCGATTAAAGGGACAATCATCTTTAACATCTCTTTATCATTAGACAACACTAAGTCTTTGACAGCTCATAAGTATATTTGAAGTGATTGAGAAGATAACTCTGATCAAAAGGAACACACTGTCCTCGATGAGCAGTAAATGTTAAAACAGAAAGGAACGCGTGCTACTTTCATCCTCTCAAAACTGTTTAAACTGAATACAGTCACTTGACGATTCAGTCACCAATATGTGTTTCAATATCACGTATAATCATCATAACTACTATTTGGCATCTTTCAATCTAATATACGTTGCCACGTAAGAAACTATTTTTCTAAAAGTAAAAATAATGATAAGAATAGTTTCTATGATGTGATAGTGTGATCTGTCTGTTAACCTTGACCGTTGTTTTTGTTGTTTATCAACTATCATTCATTCTAATTCCACGTTGTTTATCACCAGATTTTATCTATGATATGACATTTTCTTCTTTATTATTATTATTAATGGCTTTATTCAATATTATAATCTGGTACAATATAGAATTTTCAGCATGAGTTAAAAAAAAGACGGCCGGCTTGAATACCTGGGCTACCTCTTTCTGCCATCTAAATATTTCAACATTGTTATCTGGGATTTTTTAAATTGTTTAAAGTTATCATTATGTCTATTAATCGCATAATCTGTACAGGCGTGTTTATGAAAAGCTTACGTCCTTTCGCTGCACAAATCACAAACAAATAAAATAAGAGACATCGTAGTGGTTGGCAATATGCATTAAAGTGAATGAACGTTAATCAAATGTCGATTCCAGAGCTGCTTAATTCTAACTGTCGATAAATTTACTGATATCGCCGTTACTGCCTTCAATGATTCACTTTTTGGTTGTATGTGGTGATTTCAATTCATGTGACTGTAGCTTCCTTACATCACTAGGTAACCTAAATGTAGTAGATTTTCCTGCTCGTTTGAATGCTCATTTAGACTTGGTTTTCATTAATGATGTGGGTACCTATGTGACTCGCGAACGTGCTCCATTGTCTAGCTCGGATCACTGTATACTTCGTGTTCTACCTAAAGTATATGGTAAACATGGAAAGAGTACACGCATACACCATACCAAAAAAGTAATATATATATAGGAATTACTCAGAAGAAAATTTACAAAATCTAAAAAACATGTTTCGTACGATTAACTGGGAATTATTTACAGATGACTCAATAGAAAACACAACGGATGTTATCACTTGTTATCTTGAATTCTGTTTTGATATTTCCTGTCCTACCGAAACCTTCTTTTTAAACTTTGATCGACTTACATCTCGACAACTAAAATGGCTACGGAGGGTAAAATAAAGGATGTAAAAGGAGAAAAATACTATTGAAATTCGTAAGTTAAATGGTCAAATAAACCAAGAGATTAGAGGTCTCAACTCTGTGTTCACTCAAAAACTCCTATCTTGTAGAAGCTCTCCAAGTATGTGGAAACTCTTTAAAGAAATTACAGGGGACAGGCAGACTAGAAGCAATAACCGGCCGAATGTTTGTGACTTAAATAAGTCCTTTATACGTCAGTCATCTGACATCATGCTCTCTATATCCAAGGGTCTGAAGAATAATTGTGTTCCCAGTTTCACTGAAAATGATGTCCGAAAATGTCTTTGATCACTTTTTTCATCCCAATGTTAAGAACCTGATGGTATCCCAAACCTCCTTTTTAAAAAATGTGCTGATGTTTTATGTTATCCATTACCGAATATCTTTAACAGATCCTTCTCAACTAATGTCTTACCGATAATGTGGAGACAGATAAAGATAAACGCTATACCAAAGAAAGCTTCTGGTGATAAAAATGTGTAACTTAGTCCCATTGCAATAACTTCACTTTTCCTCAAAATAATGGAAACATTACTGATACAACCACTTCAACCTGCAATAAAAGAGCACTGTGATCCATATCAGTTTGCTTACAAATGCAAAAGAAGCACATTAGATTCCGTTCCTATTCTGCATCACAATATAGTGTTGGGGTTGGAAAAGGGCAGGTGTGCCACAAGAAGCTGTTCTTTCACCTCTACTCTTCTCTTTTTTTCTGCGTGATCTGTCATCTTCCACAGAAAACACTTTTGTAAAATATGAGGACAACCTCACTGTATGTATGCCGATTTCTACCTCCTTACATCCCATAGAAATGAATGAGTTTTTATCTCGTATTGAAAGGTGGTCTGTTGGTAATGGTCTCTTACTCAATCCATCTAAATGTCAACCTGTTAACTTTAGCTTGAGACATGGACAGAACCTATACTCTATGTTGGGACCCCATAATGCTTGTGTCATTTGAGACTCCTTAATAAACACAGTGTCGAAGGTCAAATATCTTGGTGTCATTTTGTCCTCTGATCTTTCTTGGCCTTCTCATGTTTTACTGTTATCGAAAATGTTTACCGTTTGATATACTACATAAAGAAGCTGCATGCTTTTGGGATTACTTACCATTTACTCTTACAATTTGTAAATTACTGCATATTACCTATTATTCTATATTGTTCCCCACTATTCTTTCCTGAGCTTTTGAGAAAAGACTTTGCTGTTTTGCGTAGAGTGCTGAAGGCGGTTTGCAAGGTATGTGGTGAATCTTTCCAAGTCATTATTAATATGCTTGTGGATAGACATCTTAAGTCTTGCAAACTCTTGGTAGCTGTTATCTTATCAGATACTAACCATCCGCTTCATTCATATCTTTCTCCTCGTATATCTTCTGGTAGAACGAGACGTAAATACATTAAAATCCATACACGCAAGCAAATCTATGAAAGTTCCGTAATACCTTACCTGGCAAATTTACTTTGTGACGAACAGGCTGTTAGAGTTGACCTGGTGAATAACCTGTACTCTTAGGCGTGTTTCAAATTCGATCATTTGTATAAACTCAGTTTTTTTCTTAAAACTTTTTTATTCGTTTTCTGTTGTTTGTTTTGTTTTTGGCAAACAACTTGTTGAAACAACTCATGCTGAGAATTCTATATTGTACCAGATTATGATATTGAACTAAGCCATTAATAATAATAATAATAATAATAAATGATGAAAGCAGATAGTTTGTTCATCAAGCCATAGAAGGTCTTCATTCAGTTATGAATAAACACTGAAATCATTTACGATCTTATTTCAAATGAGTCTAGTAATACTTGTTGAATAGAAGTATCTCCATTTCAAGTCTTCAGTTTATCAATCTATGGAAACATCACTACCAATCATGATGCTTTCAGACTCGACTAAATAATACGTCCCATAATTATAGACCATGAGACCGTGATCATTCATCTTGATAACAATGTCCACATCCCATTCTGTGTCACGTTCTATATCAATCAATGTGACAGATTAGCTCAACGTTACTCAATATTTTGGATAGATATATTAAACTGTCCATAAAATAAATGTTTGTGTTGAATAGTGGTTGAAGTTTGATATCATGATGAGATGGATGCCATCAGATTTTACGGGAGATCATACACACATCATATTATCATTTAGTATTCAATTTCTACCTAATTTCCCGACAGAATTGAAATGAATTTCCCTGTCATGAGGCAATCGTGGATGAATACTCATTCAATCTGCCCGGTTCGCCTGTATCAACAACCTCAAATTCATATATAAAAATGATATTATTGAGAAGATATTCTGATTGAGTTAGAGAATGTTCGGTGCCTTATCACAAATGCAACATTTGACAAATCCATAAGCTGATACAATCACAGAGAATGATGTGATGATGACGCCTACCGAATAATGTCGATACAAATGACATGACACTCACATAATCAGACTTCAATTGAATTACGTTTTCAACCTTGTTAACTCGTAGCACTCACAGATATAGCTAATATAGTATGAACATTGAGAGGACATATCATAGAAGTTAGCATCCTAGTCAATCGACATCTGGATAATGTACATTCTTCTCGCTGCATATTGCCAGCAACCACGATATCTCTGATTAAGCCTTCTGTAACCTTTACAGCGAAAGGTCTTTTCAGAAAAGCGATTGAATAGGTTGTGCGCATAATAGACATAATGATGTATTAAAGCAAAAGGAATGAGATAACTTGTTGAAATATCTAGTTGACAGGAACAGGTAGCCCAGATGTTTAAACAGGCCGCCAATAATACTGATCGATCAGAACAGAAACGAATTTCGTCGCTATAGAAACTATGATTCTGTGAAGATAATTGAATATAGGGATTGCTTAAGGCTGCATTCCACCTCCATCATAATACATATAAGCAGCACGTGTTGCTTTCGAGATATTGTCAACTAGTGCAAGGTAGATAATTTATGAAAGTATAGAAACCAACATACAACCGATTTCGATCATGGTTAACTTTGTTTTTGCACCCACTATGGAAAAGGGTGCAATTCAGTAAGTCCGTTCTATGTTATGAATTGTACAATTTGTTCATTTTATTTCTTTTGTCTGTCAGTTTTCTTTTTGATATTTGCATTATGTGTGTGTACTGTTTCTTCTGCTACAAACATGCCATCCGAAAATACTGTGTCACGTCTACAACAAACCCTGTCAGTTAAGGCTCTTATTCGTCTTTTTCACTCCATTTATAGTCACCATCCCGCAGCTTGGGTTTATTGGACTGGAAAATTATTTTCTGGTTAACCTCATTAACGTCAAACATAGGCGAGGAACGCCATGCATTTATTCATCTACCGAACACTCAACCAAACTAAATGAAGCCTTCGAAACTCGTCAGTGTTCCTTTTCATTATATCCTAGTGAAGATCAAATTATAATCAAATTCTGTGAAATATTGATGGGCGAATATTATTTGCATTCTTATTGCATAATGTCTCAACAACTAGACTGTAGACGTTCGTATCCTTCTCGTCAGAAGCTTCATTTTGACTTACAATTATCATGAGATTTACGATCCCGAAGTTATTCACATTTTCCTAATTGCAGTAGTCCACAATCATGACAACTTTACGGCTTGATCATGTACAAATGTGATTTCCTGTTATACGTTGTGTTGTGGTCTGTAGGGCTTGTATATAAATCAGATATGCTTGAAGTGGATGATTTGCATATCGGAAGCTGTTGTGCTGTTCACAACCTACTCCAGTCTTTATCACAGATGAACACGTTAACATTCACACATTCGAACAGTCAATTGCTTACTGATCATCAAACAGAAATCCATTCTATGTTATTCTGATTCGGTCGAATCGCGATTTTCCTCCCAAAAACTTATTCACTTCGATTTTTTTGACTACAATGATAGAATCTATTCACAACTGGGTACTAGATAAACATAGAGTTGGCTGATGCTCAGTAATCCATTATTGGACTCACATAATCAATCCATTGCCAAAGAATCCTGGAGACATGGCAACCAATAATTTCAATAAAATCCATCTTTCAAATAAATTTGCATCGGACTGGCATTGAATTTCGTATGCATCACTGATGGAAATTAGAAAGAAATTGTTTCAAATGCTAAAAACTAGTGTCAAACATCAAGTAGAATAGAAGAATAATCTGCGAAATAAGTTACGTCATACGGGATATTGATCGGTAGAATTAATGAGGATTAAATGTAAAGCAATTCACTATTGGAAGTGTTTACATAAGTTTTGGAAATATGAACATGACCTCCACAATGAATGTGAGTAAGCTGATGCTGATAACGATTTTGAAGATGGTGATCATGATTTCGAGGATGGTGTTGTTTATGATGACGAAATTTGGATATTCATTAGGACAAATATGATGATGTTAGCGACGACAAGTAAATTGATGAATGTATTGCGAAAACAAATAAAATCAAACGACCTAATAACAGCAGTGAATAGACATCCATCATTCTCTGTTGCCAAACACAAAATCGAAACTGGTAATATGATTGATCCTTACTCGGTTAATGTGTTAATGTCCCCATGGTAATATAAGCTTACCATACACAGCGATGAGGTGTTGGATTCTTTTCGCATTATCAGCGTTGTCAAACTTGTCCCCTCCAATCCACCATTTCAGGTGCGGTTGATTTTTTATTTCTAGTTTAAAATGTTCTTATCAACTATATGTATGATCAGATTGTTCGAAATGTATTACCTCAGTGATTATTTCCATAAGTAATTATCATGGACCGAATGACACTGCCTGTATGGTGAATTAATTGAAGAGCTTAACGAAATTAGTCATATTCAGTGTCAAGTGTATGTGCCGTTTTGTACTATATACTAAAATGTTCGTTATACGTTCCTTCGTTAGTTGATTCCGTTTATCTATATAGGTCGTTTCAGCTGTTCGAATGAATTAATCGAAACAATGCTAAGATATCCGGACAATGACACGTCATGTGTTAATTTATCATATAAATAACACATACACAAACATACACATTCGAATTCGCACTCTACCCTTCCTTATCATAAATGCAACATTTAACTGCCAAACCAGCACAAGCAATCAAACAGAATGAAGTAATGAAGACTCGCACAGAATAATGATGTGTGATATCAGTTCAATAATGGTTATCAATGAATATTCGTTCTGTTGCTTGTTCATATTTCATCTTCTGTATTTCGATTTAATGGACAATCATCTTCAACATCTAAAAATCATTAGACAACACAAAGACATTGACAGTATATTGAAAGTATGTTTGAAGTGATTAAGATAACTCTGTTCAAAGTGAACATACTGTCTTTGATGAACAGTTAATGTCTAACCAGAAAAGAACGCCTGCTTCTTTCATCCTCTCAAAACTATCCTCACTGACTAAAGTTACTTGACGATTAAGTTACCAATATGTGTTTGAATATCACGTATAATTATCACAACTACTATTTGGCTTCTTTCAATCTAATATACGTTGCCACGTAAGAAATTATTTTTCTAAAAGTAAAAATAATGATAAGAATAGTTTCTATGATGTGATAGTGTGATCTGTCTGTTAACCTTGACCGTTGTTTTTGTTGTTGTTCAACTATCATTCATTTTAATTCCGCGTTGTTTATCATCAGATTTCATCTATGATATGACATTTTCTATTGTATAATGATCATGATATGAGCTGTCATTATAATGAGGAATGCCACTATCTACTAATACATTCATATGACTGATCATCTTTGAAACATACAAAACAAAAATTGAATGAAATTTTCATTTCACATATACTGACTACTTTTCTCAATACAAAATAAAGTTAAAACTAAAAGTTAGTTCATCAATTCATAGAAATGTCTTCATTCACCTATGAATAATCACTGAAATCATCTACCATCTTATCTTAATTGAGTCCAATAATACTGGTCGTATAAAATTATCCTGATTTCAAGTCTTCACTTTATCAATCTATGAAACTATCATTAACAATCACGATACTTTCTGACTCGACTAAATAATACGTCCCATAATTATTGACTATGGGATCGTGATCATTCATCTTGATGACAATGTTCACATTCCATTCCGTGTCACGTTCTATATCAATCTAGTGATACTTGTCGAATAGAATTATCATTTTTTCAGGTATTCAAGATATCAATCCAGGGATATGAATTGATGCATGTTGATAGAAGTTGGATATCGTGTTTAAGGCAACCTCATCAGATTTTTCGGTGGTCTTCATTTGATATTCAAATTCGTCTTCATTTCACAACAGAAACGAAGTGAATTTTCATCGTCGCGAAGAATTCATAGATGATTATTCATTTAGTCTGCCAGCTATGCCTGTCTACAACTACTTCGAATTTATTTATTAATTTGATATTATTGAGAAGAGATTTTTATTGGGTTTGAGAATGTTTAGTGTCTGTAGTCTGTCAACAGAAATTACTGAAGCCAGATTTCATGTTGATTGGTACAAGTTAGTGAATTGATGCCTCACTTCTTCGGTAACCAATACACCTCGTGTGTTTCGAAATCATATCACTCATCTTTGCGATATGAGCTTTATCTACTTCGCTACCAGAACCGCAGCTGATCTCTTATAGGACAGATATGTGCATATTTATTGTTCAAAGCGAAGCTATGTATGTAACTATATGTCCAGTAACTGAGTTTGTGGAAAACTCTCAATCATGTTTTTCACTTTTATTCTCTATTTGTTAGCACGAGTTCTTTTCTTCCCTGACCAAAATAACATGTTTTGAATTTTTGAAGCCCTACGTTTATTATCCGAGCACCTGTAGTAATCAGAACGGCTAACGTGGTCTCTTACGAAGTTTAAGATTGCTCGTATAGTCTCGAATAAAACCAATAATCAAAGACTTACGCAAAAGCGTACCTCAATCGAAAAAAACATTCTTGGTATTACAATCAATACAATCACCTCAGCAACTGAACTCACCTGTGTTGCTCAACTAACTCATGTTAACCAACACATTGTCTCACTAACGAAGAATGTTAACCTGCCTTTCGTGCTTGTAGAGTGACCTCAGTTAACCAGTGTATATGTATTTGAGATATTCATACGATATCTTTCAGTGTAACATTAGAAACCCATACCTAATTATCAAGTTCCAGCGTGAAGTCTATTAACAATACAATTAAGAATACGATGTCGGTACCTTGTTATAAGAAAGTATATTGGACAGATCTCAGAGTTCCACCATTCCCACGGTAACCCTCTATAGTTTTAAATGTCAAAATCTGCCAGATATACTTTTTCACACCACTTTCTCCATAGAAAATATGACCTACTAGGTTAAGTACCATCAACCGAACATCAACAAGCTGCTGCCTTTCCTGCCTGTACAGCAAATCAATTTTTGCCAATTAATCTATCTGATAAAAATAAAGATCCATGTGGCTTTCAGCCTTCAAATTCCTAGTTTCACTAAGCAAGACTTCTTTCATACTTATCACAGAAACATGGTAGCAGCTCGTGCTCTCCCTATCTATGCCTCTTATAACCCACACATTCAAAAAACCTGCCAATATAGAAACTATTACATTGCGGACTGGCACCACATGTGCTCGCTGATCAAACTCTCAGACTGTTATGAATTTTTCGCATTCAATATTGTCATGGAAGTCATTCACAAATTCTATTTGATTGTTAACTCATGTCTATATTTCAGTGCACCTTTAAAACGTTCAGGTTTAGTGAACCTTACGAATTATATATACCAGCGAAATATCGTAATAAACTAAGACGATTACAGAAACGTTATTTCAAGTCAAACTATTTCACGGCAGTTTCACAGATAACAACAAACGCGCTAAACCAACTCAAAATGTTGACAAACCATGTGATCTTGCATAATATAACTTTTATATACGGCTCTATAACTTCAGCATAACTTTTCGGTGATATTTTTAAGAATGGTAATGAATTCTAAAAAGAAATTATTTTAAGTTTCAAGTGTGTGTCAACTAACTCATTAACAATTATCTACTTCACATGCTTAAAAATTAGTAATGCTGTAAATACTCTCACGGTACAGAGAGTTCATGGAGTTCATAGGATTTCATCCTTTTCTATATGTTTATGCAGGCTCAGATATTCCACTTGTGAAACTGTCTGCTCTCTCTTTACAAACGGGACCTTGACACTTACTTACTTACCTACTTACTCACTAACTTACGCCTGTTCCTCCAAATGGAGCATATGCCGCCTAACAGCATTCTTCAACCCACCATGTCCTGGGCCTACCTTTCTAGTTCTGTCCAATTTTTGTTCATTCATCTCGTATGTGTCTGCATTTCTCGACGTAATGTGGTGTTTTGTTTTCCTCTAATCTCTTGGCCTTCGGGACTTCATGTGAGGGTTCCGCTTGTGACGCAGTTGTGTGATTTCCTCAAAGTGTGTCCTTTCCACTTTCAGAGCCTCTTCTCGGTTTCTTCCTCACTGGAATCTGGTTTGTTGTCTCGCACAGTAGGTTGTTGCTGATAGTGTCTGGTCATTCTGATCTTAGTGTTGGTTGGCAATCGTCTTGAGTTCCAGATGTTCTTCAGCTGTGAATATGCTGATCTGGCTTCTCCGATCCTCGCCCTCACATCTGCATCTGATCCACCGTGTTTATCAATGATGCTGCTCGGACATGTAAAGGTTTTCACATCCGCTAAAGCTTCTCCATCAAGTGAGATTCAGTTGACGCATGCTGTATTGTATCAGGGATTCTTGCTTTTCAAACTTGTTTGTATTGAAACCTACTGCTGCCTAGGCTACTGCTACACTGGTCGTTTTCTCCTGCATTTGCATGTCTGTTGAGTATGTGATAGAAGAGCCAGATCAGCTGCGAAGTTTTAATCGTTCAGCTGCATTCGAGCTATCCAATGTATCCCATTCTTCCGTCCAGATGTTGACGTCTTCATGATCCAGTCGAACACCAGGAGAAAGAGAAATCATGAGAGTAAACAACCTTGCCTAACATCCGTCTTTATCTCGAATGAGTCGGTGAGCTGTCCTCCATCATAGTGTCGAAGAAGCCTCCACGGTGTTGTCCAGTTCACGCCATCAAATGCGTTCTCGTAGTCAATGATGTTGATGTGGAGTGATGGATTCCATTCAATTGATTGTTCCACAATGATCCGTAGAGTTGCGATTTGGTCTGTACACGATCGATCCTTACGGAATCCAGCCTGTTGGTCTCGAAATTGGGCGTCTACGGAGTCTCTCATTCTCTTTGTCAACACCGTGTCGAGGACTTTTCCTGGTATTGAGAGAAGGATGGTACACCTGTGGTTATCACACTCGCTGATATCGCCCTACCTTGTTATTTTGATCTGACGAACTTCTTTTCGGTCTTTTGGTACTTGTTCTTCATCCCGAATCCTACGGTAGAGAATGTGGAGCATCTTTGCAGTTGCTGCTACATCTGCTTTTAGTGCCTCTGCCAGAATGTTGTCTGGTTCCGCTGCCTTGGCGCTCTTGATTTGTCCGATGGTCATGCTGATCTCTTCAATTGTTGGTGGGCCAACATCGATTGAGAAGTCCGTGGGTGCTGCTTCAGTGTTGGGTGGGTCCAGTGGAGCTTGTCGATTCAAGAATCTTTCGAAGTGTTCTGCCCATCTGTTGCGTGGTTCTCCAATGTTGATGAATACCTTGCCTTTCTTGATTTTCACTGGTCGTTCTGGTTTAGTACAATTTCCAGCGAGTTTCATTGTTGTATCATACAATTGTCTCATGTGTGTTTCTCTGTGTGTAAGAAGTTTCATCGGCTTCATGACTTGTCCCACGCCGAGTTGAAACGTTATCTGGTGCGGATGCATGACCGAAAGCCTTCAGTTAAACAAGTCCACTTAAACAACGTGGTCAGCATCCAATGTCGAACTCTTAGAAAGCTATTGATTTTGGGGAATTATTTACATCTACAGATCACTCCCCTCCCAGTAAGGTAGTGATGCCCCTAAGATGTGACCAGCCAGAAGTTTAAACCCAACGAGTTTGTCGTTGGTAAACACTCTTCTGATAGCTTGCTTCGTTTAGCAGTGTCTGGTCGTCTTTCCTTAAACTAAGGGATCAAAATGTACAACATAGCAATAAAAAATAAAGTACAATGAAAATTTCGGTTCCTTGCGTAACTTCGTCGTTCTTTTCCAGCCGTCCTGGAAACGAGGAAAAATAAAACGTGTGAGTGCATATCGAAAATACACTCGTACTTGCGTAAGGACACAAGATGAGTGGGAAAAAATGAATAAAGTAATACACTTACAAACAGCGTAAAAGCGATTGGAAAAAAATGGGTTTTTTATATAAAAAAACATAAATACGCTCAAAAAAAATAAAAATCTTTTGTTTTTCTTTGGTTTATTTTTCTGTAAATAAAAAATGAGCATATTAAAAAAAATTTATAATAAACAATGAAAGGGTAATTCAAGATAAAACCTGTTGCGTCGATAATGTTTTGGTACTATTGGACGATCCCTACCTGTAGATGTGTCGCAAAGTAAGATTTCCCTACCTGTTTCCATCTGCTTAATACTTAGTTTAAGAGTTGTCAAGGATAACTCATGCTGAAAATCAATGTCTTCTTTTTTGAAGCTGAGCGAGTTTAAGAAGGTCGATTCCTTGGAAACTGTTCAAGGAACCTATTCGAGACAAGGCGTCTGCGATAATAATGGGCGCTTGAGTGTCCTGATGAGCAAGCAGGGTTGCTTTAGCGATGTGTTCCTTAACTGTGGAGAATGCTTTACGGGCTATGTCGTCTAAACTAATTGATTTCGCATTTCCACGAAGCTGATCGGTTAACGGTTTTATTAGGGATGCGCATTTAGGTATGAACCGTCTATAGAAACTTACGAGTCCGTTAAAAGTTCGTAACTGCCTGATCGTGGTCGGTACTGGGTAATCCAGAATGGCCGCCACTTTGCTCCTAAGTGGTCGGATGCCTTGGGCATCAATAGTGTGTCCTAAGAAGTCTAAGGAGTTGGTTCCGATTTGGCATTTCTGAATGTTTACAGTAATGCCATGCCTTTGGAGTCGATCGAAAACAATGTCCAAATGTTTGAGATGTGATTCTCTGTCCGGACTTGCTATTAGACAGTCATCAACATACTCATGTACGAAGTTGAGACCTCGGAAGACGTCATCTGTTAACCTTTGGAATGTTTGAGCCGCATTTCTTAAACCAAAAGGCATTCGTAGAAATTCGTAAAGACCGAAGGGAGTGATGATGGCGGTTTTAGGAATGTCGTCAGGTGCCATCGGGATTTGGTTATAAGCTTTAACCAAGTCGATTTTCGAAAAGACAGTTGTGCCTTTCAAGGTAGCTGTCAAATCGTGAATATGAGGTAGCGGGTAACGATCAGGAATGGTTTTAGCATTCAGACACCGATAATCACCAGTTAGCCGCCAATCATTGCTGTCCTTTTTAGGGATCATGTGCAATGGGGATGCCCATGGACTATTTGATGGTCGAATTATCCTCAAATTTATTATATGATCGAATTCGTTTTTGGCTAACCTAAGCTTTTCGGGAGCGAGTCGACGGTCTTTCGAGAATACAGGTGGTCCTGTAGTCGAGATGTGATGTGTAACATTGCTGGTTACACAAGACAATTTCGATTGCGACTGGTATATCTCGTGGTATTTGTCGAGTACTGATTGGTACAAGGGGTCTATGGTGCGCTTAATCGTGACTGGGGATAACCTGCAACCAGAACAAGGAGTTACGCAAAGAGATAACTCAGTGTTTACGTCTATTAACCTTCGTGAGTGTGTGTCGATGAGTAGATTGTGATATTGTAACAGGTCTATAGCAATGATTGGCATAGAGACATCTGCAACAACGAAAATCCAGTGTATGGGTTTGCGTAAACCCACGTTAAGGTAGACGTACCTTTTAGATCGGTTTTCCGTTTGCCGCCTGTAAACTTAAAACAGACTGGCGAAGTCTGTCGTTGGAATTCGCTGGAAGAACGCTAACTTCTGCGCCAGTGTCGACGAGGTAGCGAACTTTCGTTGTCACATCTGTGACGTATAACAGACGGCTGTGTTCGCCGGCTGCAGTTGCCGTCAACGCGTGCCGGCTTGGAAGTTTCCCGAAACCTTATTCGTGTCAGTCGCCTTAGACTTCGGGTAATTGCAGGGCTTCCTGCATTTACTAGAGGATTTACCGTACTGGTTATGATACCAGCACCAGTCGGGGTTTTCTGTCTCTCGCGGTCGAGAGACAGATCTCTTACGTGAAACGCTCCTACGTGAAAATTTTGACCGACTACGGTCATTACGAAACCTAAGATAGCGTGTCAGTGTATGACATATTTCGGTAATGTCATTCGGGGTCGTTTGAGGTCTTTCTATGACGAAAAAGACCTCGGCCTTCGAAGATTTAGTGATTTCTAAGATTCGGTCGGCAGATGCAGCCAGCTCATCTATGGCCTTTTTTGGAAATGAGGCGAGCACTGCCTGCACCTGATGAGGAAGTTTAGACATGAAAAGTTGTCTGAAAAGGTTATCATCGAAAGTTCGTTGGAAATAACCTCTCTCATTTTTAGCAACATGTCTTTCGCAGAATCATGTTGCAAGTCCTCCTTATATACAACCTATCTTTTATATACTACCACCACTAAATTAACTTTATCTATGAATACGTTGTTCATCTTGTTGTGCTAACAAGGTATGGCAACTTATACCGACGCATAAATGTGCCTGATTCTACGCTGAAGCTGACTGACAGACTGACGATGAACAGTATATGTTCAAGCAAAAAAGAACGCCTGCTTCATTCATCCTCTCAAAACTGTTCACACTGAGTACAGTCACTTGACGATTCAGTTACCAATACGTGTTTCAATATCACGTATAATCACCACAACTACTATTTGGCTTCTTTCAATCTAATATACGTTGCCACATAAGAAACTATTTTTCTAAAAGTAAAAATAATGATAAGAATAGTTTCTATGATGTGATAGTGTGATCTGTCTGTTAACCTTGACCGTTGTTTTTGTTGTTGTTCAAATATCATTCATTCTGATTCCGCGTTGTTTATCATCAGATTTCATCTATGATATGATATTTTATTTTGTATAATGAGCATGATATGAGTTGTCATTATAATGAGGAATGCCGCTCTCTACTAATACATTCATATGACTGTTAATCATTGACACATACAAAATGAAAAAATGAATGAAATTTTCATTTGACATATGGTGACTACTTTTCTTAATACAAAATGAAGTGAAAACAGATAGTTCGTTCATCACATTATAGAAGGTCTTTATTCAGCTATGAAATTCACCTACAATGTTGATTCAATTTAGTCCAGTAATACTGGTCGAATAGAATTATCTTGATTTCAAGTCTTCAGTTTATCAATCTATGAAACTATCATTGACAATCACGATACTTTCAGACTCTATTAAATAATACGCCCCATAATTATTGACTATGAGACCGTGATCATTCATCTTGATGACATTGTCCACATCTCATTCTATGTCACGTTCTATATCAATCACTGTGATAGATAAACATAACGTTACTCAATATTCTTGACACATACATTTGACTGTTATTCAAATAAATAATAGTTATTACACAATTCACACCAGTTTACAGGCATGATCAATTTGATCTATATAGCAACATTAGATGTAGAGAACAAACATGAGACACAGGAGATTGTTTTCAGTTTACTAGTTCAGTAATTGTTTATGTAGTTTATTTATGTGACATGTATCACGGTAATCCAATACAGGGAACTTGTTATTTTTTACTTAAGTGGATAGACTGATGATTTATGAACGGTGTTATTTAAGGTTATTCTCAAGGCCACGACGAATGATTGATAATTATCTACAACTAGAGAAAGTCAAATGAAAACAGAGAGCACGAAACAACAAAACAATGATTACCAAAATATGTCTATCAGGTTTACCACTGTTCATGTTAGATATTATTCAAATAAGTTAAGATTGCTTGGGCCAGAGTTAGTGTAAATTGACAGCAAGTAAGTGGTTAAACATTCAAAGTTCTTTTAATCACACTTGTGGAGTAAGATACACTTACAAGCACTAGAATATTCAATGCATTTTCAAAGATGCAGTATGTATCACTGGAGCGAACAAATAATGATGGAGACTTTATCTTATGGATAGTATATGGGAAAATATCCTAGAGTCTAGAAAATTTACAGGCAAAGTAAGTCCATTCCCACTATTATCTACTTCAAAAGGAGTTGCAGAGCATGGGGTATAGGTTATAAACGAATTCTTATTATTTGGAGAAATAGGGCTTTACCAGGCTCATTTGTCAGTCGGACCATTTTACTTTAACATTTAATTTGAACGTTATTAATAAATAATGAACTGAGATTCAACGACATTTATTCACACATTACAAAAATACAGCCTAATTGTAACGCAAAGTTCAAACGTACCGCTTGGATATCAGATCTGAGCTACCCGATAATGAAGTAAAATACCAGCTTCACATCACTCTCTGATTTCAAACACTTACGAGGTTTATAATAGAGCGGTTGTTGAAGTGATGGAATAACGATGCAAATCCTTCATGGAATTGATGATCGCAACGTGAGAACGCGAATCACTATCTGACAATATAATCCAATCTCAAGTAAAGGCAACGCAATTCGTCTCTATCCGAATCATCATCCAAAATAGAATCTTAGTTGTGGATTTATTACACATGTAATGTTCAATTTGTTATAAACATGCCTTCCGATAATAATGTGTCAAGTTCACAGTAAACACCGTCCGTGAGGGCTCTTAATCTTTTTGTTCACCCGTTTTAAGGTCACCATACAGTAGCTTTGGTTTATTGGATTCGCAAATTATTTTCTGGCTAATCACATTAACTTTGAAAAGCGACAAATTCGGTCACGCATTTATTCATGTACCGACTATTCACCCGCACTAAATGAAGCCTTCAAAACTCGTCAGTGTCCCTCACCGTTATAACCTAGTAAGGATTAAGTTAAAGGTGAATGCTGGGAAATATCATTAAGCGAATGTTATTTCCTGTTTAATTTCATGATGTGTTCTCTTTTGCCGGCATACAAACCAGGTATGTTTAAAATAAATGATTTGTATAGTGGATGCTGGCATCAGTGTTCTGAGCGTACTACAGTCACTATAATAGACAAACATGTTGAAATTCAGATATTCTAACATTCGCTTGTTTACAGACCCTCAAACAGACATCCATTCCATGTTTATCTAATCCGATCAAATCATGATATTTTTAACACGGTATTATTTATTTCGGCACTTTCTAACCTGAGACATAGAATTCCATGAACACTGTAATTACATTACTGTCTCTGACTCTATCTTAACCATATTGATATCCGATAATTGACCTGTCAATTTCATTTAATATAACACTGTAGAAACGGGAGTATTCATCATCATCATCATCATCATCATCATCATCATCATCATCATCATCATCATCATCATCATCATCTTCATCATCATCATCATCATCATCATCATCATCATCATCATCACCATCACCTTCAATTAAATTTCGAAGCTACTGTAAACATTTTTGGTTGCAGTCTGTGGAATTATTTCCATTCACAAGGATTTTGCGTGTCAGAGTTACGTTAGCCAGCTATTAACGTAAACATGCATCTTAATAATAATTCCCAAAAATATACCATTGGTGGTTGACATTTCTATTTTGACAATTCAAACATGGATATATTTAGTCACTCATGTGAGAATTCATTGACGTAGGCTGACATTTTACGTGAAACATTGTTCGGAATATGCCACTTGCCCTCTTTAAATATTGTGTGAGAGTGTCGGGTTACACTTGAACATGATCATCACTTCAGACCAATTACATGTCATTTAATAGGATATATTTTACAGTACGATAAATATTAGAAGGACAGTTGTAGATTGTAGTAAGGATATATTTATTGGTGATATGGTGGTATCGAAATAATACCGTGATCATGTAAACGTTTACAGGCGAAACGTGTGTGTTTTTAGTACAATTAAACAAAACGGTACAGTACAGTCCCACTGTTCTTCTAATCTTTCTTCTTGATTATTTGTTGCTGGGTTAGATGTTGCACGGTGAGTGAATAAAAATCTTTGAAATATATCTTCTATTGAGCCTTCTCTCTCGGTTTTAAGCAGTGCTACTTGAAACGTCATCAGGGCTGGCCGTTGTTTTGCAGTATGCAGTTCTTACATCACAGCACAATATGAGCTTACAGGTAGAACTATTCGACTTCCAAATATAAGGCACTCGTCCACAGGCTATAGGGAATTTCCTCGATGAGCGTACTGTTCAATGTTTTTGTTGTCTATATGAGTAGGCTCACCATGTTCGTGATATTTAATAATCTGCTTCATCTCCACGTCTTCAAGATTACTGTGTTTAATGTCCTCAACGAATAATGGTGTTGATTGATAGCAACTTGTAATATTAGATGTATGTCTCCCTCCAATGATATCGGTGCAATGATAGAATCTTCGCTTCCCTGCTTCTCATTCGCAATTAGTCGAGATAAAACTTCATCTTGTTCAAAATTTTCATCTGGTTTCTATAGAATTTGAAAATCATTCGCAAATATTGTAATGGCCGAAGGGTGTAATCGATTTGCTGTATATGCTACCACCAGTTCGTCAGCAAAAGAATTGACAACTATAATAATATCCAAGTAAATTGCTTCACCTTTGAGGTTGGACAACGTAGTATCTATTATGTTGGAGCTGGACACAGGCCAAACAGTAATCGGTTAGACGGCTAAAATCCGCGGTAAATATTGTTGTTTAGTAAGTCCTTTGCATCTTCGCCAACTTCCACTTGTAAGTAGACTTCAGATAAATCAAGTTTAGAAAGATAACGTCCAACGTTAAGTTTAATAAAAAGCCTTCTGGCAAAAAGGTTGTATGAATGATTTTGTATAGCGTCATTTAATCCTTTGGAAAAGTATGCGCATAGTCAGATAGTTCTGTTCACTTTTTGCCAAACAATAGTTGATGCTTCCCATGTCGAACAATTCACTGTTTGCATAAAACCGATTTCTCCAGTCAATCTTATTCTTTGTCCACTTCATCAATAGTGGCATATGAAACTCGACGTTTTGGACAAAAAATTGGCCCTTACTAAAGTGCAGCATCCATTTTTATTCTGGAACAAGTTCTTATGCTTCTACAAATGCTCTTCTGCCCTGTTGACCTTTTTAGTCACATACCTTCTATTATCTCCTATGCCTGAAGCCAATGTACCCAATACTCGCTTTATGAACTTGTTTTGATACTCGTGAGAAAACTTCGTTGACTTAAACCTCAAGTTATTTTTAGTTTCACAGACTGTTCTTATGACCGACTTCTTTACATATAGTATGCCGAATTTTCCATTCTGAAAATATATTCAATTCTGTCTAACTGAGCTGCAGAAGTGTGACCACTGTCTGCATCAAAAATGAATTCTGAGATTGGATTGAGATATGACTCCATACCTTCATATTCCGGAATCTCTTGTTAAATTGATGGATTACCCAAGAGTGCTCCCACCAGTTGATTTTGAGAAGCTAACATCTGCTGCTGTTATTCAAGACGAGACGAACACAGAGTACATCAAAGGGTACAATGGGTCGAGGAACAGCAGTTGTGTTATCACACAGCATAGTACTTAAGGTAGAAGTTGAAGGTACTTCGAGGCGTTGGAGTGATGTAGAATGTGGTGTTTCTGTACAGAAGAGCTGCTTGGACAACAGCCACGGCAGGAAGATCAAGCACCGGGGAAGTAACTGCATTCACTTCGATTATGTGGCATATTATCGTCAGCAAAGGTCAACTCGCCTTCGAGGTGCCGATGGTTTGTCATGGACTGTGAGATATGTTCAAAATGTCTGCACTCTCATAGTCAGTAGCCGTCGGATTTTGTATGGAGAGCACACGTCAAAGGTTTATTGCCAGTGAATAGGATGAAATTTTGACCTTCTACTGCGGGCATTAAATGTTTGACGGCATAGTAGGATGCTAGCTGTTCTCCACTGAAAGCACCATAACTCGTCTCTGAGAGGGTGAGGCATCGTGAGAAAAATTTGAGAGGTTGCCAACTTTTTGCAATGTTCTGTTGCCAAACGGCTCGCATGGCGAAATCAAATTATTCATAGGCCACACTAAGCGTGGCTGATGGGCCAGGATTATTAGGGTATATGGCTTGAGCTGAACACATTGGATCTCTGCAAATGTAGTATATGCGGCATCATTCAGTTTCTATATGCACTGATTACTTCGAAGTAAGTAAGTCAACCTGAGATGAGAGGTCAGCGAACGCGATCGCATTTACTCGCCTGCATACGGTGTAAGTTATTAACTTGTATTTTAGAGTACAATCACTTTTCCTCATTTCGAACCGTTGTTGTTATATATATAACAAAGTTCCGACTTGAATTGTGCAACACCTATGAATAGACGGAACACAGAATAAACGTAATTGAAAACCTAGATAGACTTCTTTAACACATCTACTTCACTCGACACAATGTGTTTGACGACAAAACGTTATGATTGTAATGATCAAGTAGAAAATATTGTCCAACGAGGACAAATTATTCATGATGAGCAATATTTATATGACCGGAATAAAACACCTACTCCTTTCGTCCACTTCAAACTATTCACATCAACCACAGTGACTTGACGATTCAGTCAGGAAAACGTGTTTCAATATCACATATAGCCATCAAATCTATTTGATTTCTTCCAAATTATTATGTATTTTCACATAAGAATTATTTTTCTAAAAGTAACAATAGTGATAGTAATAGTGTACATAATGTTTTGGTGTGATCTGTCTGTTGACCTCAGTTCTTTTCATTGTTGAAATATGTAAGATTGTACTTCCTTGTTGTTTATCACCAGATTTTATCCGAATAATCAGACTATATGACATTTTCTTTTGTTTAGTGAGCATGATAAGAGTTTTCGAAATTATAATGAATGTCACTCTCTATCATTACATTCATATGACTGATAATCATCGACGCAGAGAGAACAAAATTGAATGAAATTTTCATTTGACATATGACTACTACTTTTGCCCAGACAAAATGTAGTGAAAACGGATACTTTGTCCGTCGATTCAAAGAAGATCTTGATTCAGCTATGAATGAAAACACTGAAATCATCTACTATCTTATTTCGAATGAGTCTAGTATCATTTGTCGTATAGATTTACCTAGATTTCAGTTTATGGAGCCACGGATGTATCATCTGTAACCACAATGCCTTCAGACCGGACCTTAAAACATGTCTCATCCTTATTGACTACGATGCCATGAAAAATCATTTTGATGACCTATGCCACATCACGTTTTGTGTCACGCTCCATACCAATCACTGTTATTGATTAACTCACGGTTAGGCGATATTCTGGATAGACATATTTCATTCTTCATCAAATGTATTTTGTGTTAGAATTGAAATGTACTTTATCGTCATTAAGCATTTCGTGGAAGAAAGAATTTGCTACAGCTGTGATCCTTAACTATTCTCTAAACTGTCGAGCACAGAGTCTTTTGTTAGCCAAAGTCAGAACAAGTATGCCATTCATTTTGTTATACTTTATCTGTTTTTATCTACAACGTAAATTTACACTGTTGATATAGAAAATAAATAACACAGTATAAGAAACGGGGAATCAAATAAATGTGAATAACTTTCCAAACAGTGACTAGAGGATAGGAAAATTGAACCAACAAAGTGAATATTGTTTTGTAGTGAACATAAAATTGTGACTATTGAATTGACGCAGCATAGTCATACAAGACCAAAGAAAGTCAATGTGTTGGTAGTCACTTTATTATATCATTGACGTGTTCACTGATCTACTACGTTTCACATCTCCACCTGAATACTAAAATTGTCTGCCCGCTATGTCTGTCTCAACAAATTCGAATTCATAAATGAAGTTGATATTCTTCAAGAGATATTCTGGTCGTTTTAGAGAACGTTCTCTGTTTTTTACTATGTCAGCAGAAATCACTTACTCGCTGACTCGTTTATAGACTTGATCACTCGCTCGCTCATTCGACTCGCACGCTAACTCATCTGCTATAGAGCGCTACCGTTTCATGTTTGCCTTTGGTGCCTGCAATTTTGGATATCTGTATGTGTTTCAATGACAAACGCAATCAACTCTTCGTATTTGCTTCATGATTTGCACACCGTTGGGGTGATACGGAGTAACGGATATCAAGACGAACAATCTAAGACGTTTGAAGAATAACATCAAGTATCGTCCATCACAGACTGTTATCATTTCTATATTGTAATAAAAAAAGAAACCTTGATGCATAAGAAGAATATGAATGCATTCTATTTCGAGATTTCTTATGTGCTACTTACATAGTGGAGTGACGACATTAGAACTGTCTTCATCTGCTTGACAGTGTCTAATCAGTTAAGGACGCAAAGTTCTTCTAGGTGAATAGTAAACAAAATACAGTAAAACTTTTAAACGGTTTCCGAAATCACCGACATGTAATCAATCAAACTAATTTCATCCATTTAAATCCTGTAGTTGTCGATAATTATGACTGATCAAATAACTCAAAAAAACTTTTCGGAACATTCTAACATTCGTGACACAAATTATGAAGTTATGACACGAAAACTCATTGTTAGCTGACATCGAGAATATAGACATTTTACTGCTGATCAAGTGCATATTTTTAAAAATATTCGTGAAGGTTGTCAAAAACGGCTGAGTGCAGTAGGCCGAATTCTCCCAGATATTTGACGTTCCATAGATAGGTTGAAAGGTTTTAAACAAAATAATGGGAATTGTCTACTATCATTTTCCACAAGTGATGAGGGAATCCCTTCAAGTCCTTCGTCATAAGAGTTTTTCAGGACAGCTGGATGTCTGGATGTCAGCATTGGAAATGCATTGATAAAGCTTTCAGTGGCCGGGTTGTATGACTGTGATAAATGCTGGTTGAATTGTTCACAAATAATATCAGGGTCATCAACAATGCTTTTGTCAACTATGAAGAATTTGGTCGTGTCAAGATAATTTGACTTCACAAAGGATTTTAAAAGCTGACTTGTTGATAATTCCGAGCTTTGATTATCAGGGACCTTATTTCCTATTTTCATAAAATACTCAGGTTTATATGAAGTGCTTCTGTCGATTACAATAAGTATACTCTGAAGTGCATACCGGTCTTTATGCTGCTGGTGGTGACGGCGTTTTGATTTCCTCAACTTCCTTTTGAAAATTTTAAAAGTATTCTGGCTCCTTTTGGCAATTTACGCCACGTGGCGAATATTTAAAGCAGAAACATCAAGGCAGTATATCTGGTTGTGGTGTACATCAGAAGCGTAATGTCAATATTGTTTGCGGTAAAATATATTTCCCAAAGTAAACAACGAATAAGAAATTCAACCCGTTTACTGGTTTGTTGATGAAAGTGTATACTCTTGAACATCATTGCAGCTTTAAAATTCATTTGTACGGTGTCTAAAGAATGACTCCTACTCAATACAACTCTTTAATCACTCTTAAAAGCTCATGTCTGAAATGCACTGAAATAGAATTTATGTTGATTAATAACAGTAAATCAAGTATATTAATCTTTCTAGGTGGTTCCCATACCTGTTGGACTAATGCATAAAGTTCTGGTATTTCAACTAACTTGTCAATTCGACCTAGAACTGAAGTCGAACTTCATGTAATTTTTGGGCAGAATAAAATCACCTCCGATGATTTTAACAGCATGTGGTTGGTGTGAAGCAATGGAAAAGATGTTTGTTAGTAATCTGTCGAACTTAGAGTTTGCAAGAGGTAGTATGTATATGCATCTCACCAGTAGATAATTTTGACAGTTTACATTAACCCAAATGGACTCGTCTATAGCATCCAGAGATTTATCCGTAAATTTGCACGCCGAATGTACCGCCTGTTTATTCATGACATCTATCAGTTCTAATGAGCACGTAGTCATCTATATGCAAGGAGTAATCGGATATCGATTATTTGCACCACGTTTTCGTGATAAGTACAATAGTTCTATTTACAAGAAATAAAATGGTTTGAAGAAGAGTAATTTTCTTGAACAGAGAGCGGGCATTGAAGGAAATAATAAGAAATTCAGAATTATCATGGTGAAGCAGGCTGGAGTATAAACCACAATTGGTGGCCTCGTAAATATTCGTATAATTGAATAATGTAAGACTTGTGTTGCGAGGGGAAATTAATTAAGCGAATTTGTCATCCTTTAAAATATATACTAGTGCCTGCAAAAAAGCAGTTGGAAGTGTAAAAAAGCTTCTCACCGTAATTGTATATAACATGTGATAAAAGAATAGTGTACATATTGGGAGCCGGCCTAGAAGGCTATCAGGTCTAAGTGTGCATTCAGGTGTCTATTAACAATTCAGATTACTTTTTATGCTTGACGTATGTGGAACATCCTCTAGATCGTCTACTGCTATACATGCTTACAATGGTTTGCAAGGTTCAAATATATTGACGTTAGGTGTGTGATCAGTTATAAAATTGTAGTGACCAGTTTCCCCATTATTCGTTGCACGGTCACTGTAACCAGTTGTCTCACTAACAGTGATTCGGACTGTGCTATCCCATTCCTAATAAGTACAATTACTTTGAGTTGAATCGAAGTCAGCATTATTAAAATAATAAGCACCAACTACATCGTGGTTATTTTCTTTTGAGTTTTGAAGTTGAAGAGATTGAGGTGAGATTTTGGTGGTTGCATAGTCGTAAACTTAGATGTTCTCGGAGAACTTGACTTCATTTTTCGACATTCGGGATTATGATGCATTCTGGAGTTTATTCTTTTTAGTCTGTAGCTAACTCTTACTGCTTTTCGCTGGCACGGTGTTCTATCTGAGCAAATCTTAATATTCTTGAAAATCTGTTTTAGTCTCGATTAATTGAAAGATGGAACTCACTAGCGTCTTCAAATGATCTGAAGATCGATGAGTGCATATCACGATCGTGGAAATTATTTATGTCGATCTATTGCTCTGGAGTCTGTAAGGTAGGGGTTGATGTGATACTTGAGCGGATCGAGAATATTTGTGTCAACTTGCAACCATTTTTATTATTCGTATAGTTGCAGTTGTGATTATCATCGTTATCTAACAACGAAGTCTTTAACACATCTGAAATCGAGACAGCTCGCACATGAATATTAATATCGAGTTAGATATCAGTTTTGTAAGATTATTGGAGTAGTTATTCTTTATTCTTCAAAATTTTGTGCTATGTATTTGAATCACACTGAGAGTATTAGTTGCTTCATAAGTGGTTGTATGTCTCACTTACTTATACCAACTCGTTTCACGAATATTCTTGATGTACCGTAGTTTACGTCAAGATTCTGTTTTTAGCTGCTTATCATTTCCTATTTATAGGCATTTATGAACAGATCAGCACAGATAACTACAGTTTTCTATCACTGTCAACGTAATGTCAATGTACAGCTGAAGACAATTCTGAGACATTAAATCGGATTACATTTCGAAAATTCACATTCCAAATCTGACTGTATATTGAGCTATTAACGCAAAATCTTCTTCGCGATTCTTGTAGCGAAATTTCATAATCACACATGATAAGGAGCCACTGTGTAACTCCTTGTGATGCTGCTGACGATGGAGACTAGCGTAATTGGCAGGCTTTCAACGGATTCTTCTACAGATGCTTCATTATGGAGACATTCATTTCGATACTGTTGCAAAATTAGGAGGAAATTACATTATCAAACAAACGGGAAGTATTATTGATAGTTCCTTAGCTTGATGAAGTGAGGATACAGATATATTCTCAAGATAACGATAACTGAACTCATTTGATACTAGATGAGTGATAATTACAGTGTTTATGCATATCTGATGCAAGACCATCTATGAGTACACATGAAAACTGTTTGTTTAAACTTCAGTCTCTCTATACTTAGTAGTAACCATTTTTAAAGTGAAAATTTAATTCAACCTTCCTCCGTATGAGTGAGTGACTGTCGGTCATACGAAAGCATCATTATTGAACAACATTCCTCATTATGTTGAAGACTTATATCAGGCTAAATATACAAATGAAAAATCCATCATATATATTTAGTTAGATTACAAGGTAGTGATAAACAACAAGAGAGTTCAATCAATGACATTTGCAAAAACAATATCTGAGGTCAACAAACTGATGTTTTTTTCTTTCTTATAATCACACGATCAGGTAGTGTATACTACTATCATCATCATCATTATTATAATTACCTTGATAAAACTATTTCATATGAACATAACGCACATTAGATAGGAAGAACACCAATAGGAAATGTGATGAATATGTATGTAATATTGAAATAGATATTCCTGTCTGATTCGTCATTTAACAGTCCTCAGGTTAAAAAGATTTGAGTGGGCAAATGTAGTGCATGTTGTGATTAGCTCAGACAAATATGGCAGATCAAGAATAGTATCTTTTTGTTGGAAAATATTACCTTCCTGATCACTTCAACCATTCTCTTTTGTTGTCTAATACATTATGGTCTCGAGTACAGTGTAATTGTAAAAGATTAGCGTTCAGTTGACTCTAATGAAAATGACGAAGTGCCAACAAATAAATTTGGAAACAACTAGTAGACTGTTATCTCACATCACATTCTCTCTCGAACCATCACCAATGAGCATAATACCTATTGAAGCTGTGTGTTCCGAGATCGAATCCGTCAAACAGCATCAGTTCCCTTAAGAATACAGGTACACCTTGCTGATTAGTGACAAGTAGCAGGCGAATCGGGTTCAGAGTTTCCTATTGATCACCTCCAAGCATCATCTTATCTGTTTACTCAGTTGAAGATTTGACGGAATCGACTACTTAGTATGCTGTAAAAACACTTTGATAATAAAATTCCCTTAATATTTATTTCAAATTCAATTGTTCTGTAAACTCTAGGTTGATTGCTTAATTATGAATGTTCGAATAATGGTGAATAGTGTGTGTTGGGTTTATTGAAGCATCTGAATCAGGTGAGTTTGTATGGGTTCAGTTCTTTGGGCGTGATAAGAATTTTAGAAATGATAATGAATGTCACTCTCTATCATTACATTCATATGACTGATAATCAGTGATGGTAACCGACACTACAAGACCATAGATAATATTGAACATAAGCAAAGAGGCTAACTATGCTTCTACTAATATCGTCAATTGAAGTCATACATTCCTTGTTAAAAACAGTTTTTTCATTAGCATTAATTGAGATTGTAGTAAAGGAGAACACTAGTGAAGACAAACGTATGTACTTGAATAGACAATTACAGAATCCCCCAGAACAATCTGAGAACCATACAGTAAATTCTTTTTTCGCAAAATGTCAACCAATTGTCTCAGACTTGGTTGTTTATTCGTCTCAACACCAATCATTCCCTGTTCTAGTTGTCATTCTCTTTCTTTTGAGATTCTCAACTCTCTGTCATCAGGCATTTAACTTTGTTTCATGAGATATACTGCTTATATCTGTTGACGTCAGTGAACACTTTTGTCCGATGATGTTTGGTAATTTATACGCTACATTATGGACTGAGCTTGTTTTAGGAATAGTCAGTTGATCAGTTGCTTTTATCCCTTATTTGTTATAAGGATTATGGATAAGAATGATTTGTGATGTTCCTCACAAAATTGATTTATCATAATAAAACAATTAATAATTATTGAATATATATGGATGGACATTTTTATTCTCCCATTTGATAATTAACATCCAGTTAAGTAGTATCTGATTGTTAAATACGATTTCATACTCTTCAATGAACAATAGTACCCTAATACTTTTCATTCTTTATCAAACAACGAGGGCATCATTTCAATGTGTGTATCTTTAAATAAGAAAGATCTAGTTTTATGTGTAAAGCTAATACATGAAACGCTAAAAACCTGAAACGTGTAAAGATCTCAAAATCACTTATTTATATTTGTTACTCCTCATGAAGGAGCATAGGTCAACCAACAGCAATCCTACTGCATCCTACTCTTATGACCAACACTTTCCAGTTGTTTGCAGTTGCGGCAGCTTCCAATTCTGGTAGTAGTGTGCTTTTTGACCTTACACTTTTCTGTTTACATTCATGGTTTAATGTAGGGTCTGACCTCGTAATGCAGTTTGATGATTTCCTCGAAGTAAGCTCTATCCCATCTTAACTATTTTTTCTAAATTTCCTTTCTAGCCGAAAGTTGGTCTCAGTCGTTTTGAAAAGCATTTTTGATCATACAGTCAATTGTCAATCGAAGTATTTTTGAAATTACCTACCGTGATTATTCAGTTAAACATCCGATAAAAAAGATTCATTTTAATTTGTTTTAAAGAAGACACACAGCAGTGTGCATGCACGGTTCTGCATAATGGACTCTGACACAAGGTATTTGAATTAACTCCTGCACAGTTACCGTTTGTATCACTGAACTAGCATCCAATCATATCAAATCGGTAACAACAAGCGCATGTTCTCTGGTATTCTTAGATTTTTTTCTCATGAATTTTGACGATTTTAGATTTCTCCATATTAATTCCAGTTTTTCATCAAGCTAATGGATTATTACTAAAATATTCTATTGATATGAAGGTACTGATTAATATCCCTGAGGACAATAACCTATGGCGTAAAAATGAAAGTTCATCTTTAATTACATGGGACTTCTCATATATTATTCTCCTAGATAAATCATATTTATATTTGATTATATTTCTATTATCAGCTCAACAATTAGTGATGGTCTTAAGAACGTTGAAACGTGACCCCACGGTTCTATGGACAACTGCTTGTGGCCCATCGCGCACTCTCTTTTTATTGTAGAGCACTTGATGTGCTGGCTTTGTGCTTCAAAATGACCATCCACCGGAGACATAAGTTGATGGGATAAGGTGAAGTATCACGCATTCTGAGTTGTCTCTTTATAATCATTGCATCAGTTATGATAAAGCAACATTGCTTTACATGTGGGCGGTTTGACGATAGTACCTTATTGCTGTCACAGGCTTATGTACACATTAGCTCGACATCGCCCTCGAGCATTAAGTTACTGCTTTTAGTCTTACTAATCTCACAACAAAAAGTTTGACAAAGTATGACGGTAGGCAATACATTTTATAGCCCACATATATTAGTTGATTTATGACGGTAGGCAGGCCTGATCAACACGTCAAGGTAACAATTACGTTCAGTCTCATTGTTTATATACATCATTATTTAACCACGTTAGAAGATGTTCTCAAGCACGTAGAAAATGCTTCCTTCTAACAGGTGAATAAATTATTACACGAAGAGTAAGATGAATATTCTATGTAATTCCTCTATTTAAAGTCCGTATGAATATACGACAGATGAATTTTGCTAGTTATACCTTCACCAGATTAAGGAAGTTTTGACCGATAATCTTTAACTACTCAAATGAAATTTCAGTAGTATTTCACTACACAAATAATTGTGTTCATATCATTCACTGTATTATTATTATTATTATTATCATTGAATTATTCGGTCGGTTAAAAATAAATTGAGTTCTCATTAGATAATAGAAATGATGATTGAAATTACCAAGAATAACTGACCATCACTGAATCTTTATCTGTAATTGAAATAATGGACCCCATCATAACAATAATGTGTATGATTGATGATATTATTATTAACATAATAATCAACATCATCCAAATCATCATCCAAATCATCATCATCATCATCATCATCATCATCATCATCATCATCATCATCATCATCATCATCATCATCATCATCCAAATCATCATCATCATCATCCAAATCATCATCATCATCATCATCATCATCATCATCATCATCATCATCATCATCATCATCATCATCATCATCATCATCATCATCATCATCATCATCATCATCATCATCATCATCATCATCATCATCATCATCATCATCATCATCCAAATCTTCCTAAACATCATCATCTGCGTCATCATCATCATCATCATCATCATCATCATCTGCATCATCATAATATGCTCGAGTACAAGCTTATTATATTTCGATTACTACAAACTCATCAGGAAACGCGTCAATTTCCGACTACTTTGACTGTTGTAAGCCAAGTTTAACAAATGGAAGAAAAGCATGAAATTTGTTTATATCATATCTTATAAGACTTTAAAAAGTAACTTAAGTAAACAGATAGATAGAGATTCCCAAATTTGCTCTATTCTCTCCTCAAAATAAAAAAAAACAAAGAAGGAGATTAACTTTATGTTATGCATTGTTGTTTTGATCAATTTTCCAAACTTCAATTGAAGTCAATTACATGAATGATTAGTAATGTATCATATGTTGTATGAAAGAAGATGAAGATTCATAGTAGAATTAGATAATTACACTATACACATTGTACATTGACCACGACCTGATTTCATTATGAATGGTTTTATAACGAATGATAATTTAAAGATATTGAGACTTCTCATTATTATCTCTTCAAAATAATTAATAATTGTCTTCTGTTATTTACTATGCTTGAGTATAAATTTATTATATTAAGATTACTACAAACTCATCAGCAAACGCGTCAATTTCCGACTAATTTGACTGTTGTAAGCCAAGTTTAACAAATGGAAGAAAAGCATTACATCGGATCATAGAAGTAGGAATAATGCCCGTCAACTGAACTGACAAGCTTTAGGTCCTGTGAACTGCATTATACCCTTAAACCACTGACACAGCATACAGTGATTTCTTAACTGATATCAGTTAACGGGTGATGTGGCACAATCAACCTGTTTTTGCTGAGCTGTCACAGATTAAGATGATCCGCGGTTCAATACTTCATGGTTTTCAGTGGTTTTCGAGGTTATATTAGTTCGTGATGTTAATTCATTTCAACGATCAGTACAAATCATTATTGATGAAAGGTAACAATTGTGCATTATTTATTACTTTTGTAAAATAACAATGTTAAGTTCGATTTAGTTCATTGTCACTAGGGTAAACATAATTTCGTTTTTGTTCTTTTTTCGTTTAACATGGCTATGTCAATCAATAAATCAATATTTTATTGATGGTGAACATAAGAATATCTGGTAGCACAATGTTTAAAAGATCAAAAAAAAGGAGGGGGGTAAAGGATAATAACAGAAATCAATTGATGTGGAAATGTAGGAACACATGAAATCTGAGACAGTTGATTGACAATTTTGCAAATAAAGAGACTGATAGGTCCTGTGTTCGAATCTCGCGAGAGCGGGTTCGTGAATGCGCACTACTGAGGAATCCCATAATAGGACGAAACGGCCGTCCAGTGTTTCCAGGTTTTCCATGGTGGTCTAGCTTCAATTGATTCACGCTTTCAACTATGAAAAATAAAGAATAAGGTGTATTATTATACAATTTCACTAAGTTATTCTGTAAATGTATTTTAACATACATAAGACTATCTCTATTTGTGTTCGCATACACTACTACCTGAATGATTTTAAATATCTTTGATAATTATGTAAAACTTTACTATTTTACCACATGCTTACTACATGCTTAATAAACCAACTATAAATGCACTTGGTATTGTTTGTTTGAATCAAGTGAATTTAAACTTCACCCCATCGCACAAGCAAGTGGCTATCGGGACTCAGTGGCCGAGTGGATAACGCGATGGCGTTTGAAGCGAGGGTACTGGGTTCGAGTCCCAGAGTGAACATCAACTCTGAGATGCGAGTACATCCAGCTGACGAGTCCCAAATAGGACGAAACGCGCGTCCTGGATTCCACTGCTAGCCACTATCCATCTCTGCTAACCAACTATAAATGCGTTTGTACATTGTCAGAAATTTAAATGATCAAAGAGAAACTTCACTGAATAGTCTTCATTTGTATGAATGTTGACTGGTGTTATTGAGAAAGATATTGACGCATGATTTCAATTCCATAAAGCTTAGAGATGACTGTTTATTTCGTTATTTTTCATATTTTGCCTTCTATATTTTTGTTAACTGAACACAGACCTTTCACATTTATAATTCATTGAAGACCATATTGCGCAGTCAAAGGGATAGGTATGATTAAAATGATTCAGAAAATGACATTGTGCGGTAGAAACGAATTGTAATCAATAAACCGTATTTATTTCATCTCAACATAATATGAGGCTCTACAATCTTGTCACTGAGGACTATTACATAGACAATTTAGTTATAAATGAGTACATAAGTGTCTGTGACAATTCATATACACACATTAGGTATGTGATCTGTCGAGATCTTGAGATTTTTACAGATTTATCAATTAGAGTGCTCAGAACACTGTTTTCATGTTATGATAACTGTGGTTTAGATCATCCCTAAGGCAAAGCTTTTAAGGAAACCGTCGACCCTATTCTACACATATCAACAAAAAGATCATAGTAGAAAACCTAATCAGTCTTGATGACACCTTTTTAACCATAGTTTGTCAATCATCATTTACTAAAGAAATATGGAAGTGTTTAACTTGGTATTGATAAAATGTTTCGACAGATCACTCTATCAAATTTACCATTCACACGGAACTCATAGTTGACTGCAATGATTACAATATCACTTATGTGCACTACTACTTATCTACGAGTTATTATGAGCCTCTCTAATCTTGTCGAATTCTTTACATTGAAGACTATTACATCGACTATTTAGTTATGAATGAGTGCATAAGTGTCTGTGACAACTCATATACAGATATTAGGTATATCATCGGTCGAGATCTTAAGATTTAGCAGTTTTTTACTAAATGTCAAACATTTATCAGGTGTTCTTCCGCTTCTTCAGTTTTCTTTCATGAGGTTTTCACTAACCGTTAAGTTTGTCTTACATTGATCCTAATCGCTCTCCTTCCACTTCTTTGTTTATTGTTTTATACTACTTATTCATATTCAGTAAGCAGTTGTATACTTAACAATTTTCACATTTACATTGTAACGCAAGTTGTACTGTAACATTCGGAAACGTTCCCATATATTTATAATGTTTATTGTACTTATCATTGTATTTGTCATTGTAATTACTGTACTTTAATTACTGTAACGGTTATCCACAGTTGCGGATTTGTTTAAACACAACAGTTTCCATATTGTTTGCTCTTGGTTCGAGTTTCGATTGTTCATAAACTGTTGTCCGATTTCGACACAGCCATCGGCTGTCTTTGTACTATGGAAGCCTTTACTATTTCATTCTTGAAAGATGCGTTAAACGCCTAGACACCTCACAAGTTGAGGTTTGTAATTAAACTTTGTGTTTATATAATAATAGAACCGCTTATGTAGACAAATCGTTGTTTTGGAACTTCGATTTTGCGCGTATCTCAATCGGGTCATTTGGACGCTTTGATAGACTTAACAGTTCTCAACTTTGGTCTCATTGGTGTGGATACAGTTCTGAACTTTGGTCCTAATTGGTGAAGATACTTGCTGTAACTAATTTGGTCGGAATCGAGTCTGGTTCATTCATCCCAACGATGACGAAAACGAGAATGATGAAGTACAACGATGACAGTTCCCAAGACACAGACAATTCTAATGCTGAAAATATCATTCCTTCAGTTTCTAAGGTGAATTCACCTATTTCTTTAAATATTGCTCTTGATAACGTTTTACTTAACCCCAAAGACAGCTGTTCTGTAATGGACGACTATGTAGAGACTAGATGTAGCATAGAAGACGGAGTCGTTTCTAGGGAAAAGGAAGTAGAAAAGATTGAGTTAGAGAACTTCAACTACGCAAACGATTGTTAGAGTTAACCCCGAACTCTTTAAGCCAAGTGAGAAAAGCAAGAGATTAACGAGTCATTGGGGTCTCGATCTGGGGACGTAACACCAGCAGCCCCGTTAAGGCGCCGATACACTACTGCACATTTGAGCGAAGCGGTGCAACTCAAAGCACAAGCGGATAGTATCAAGTCACTAGTTATGACAGCCAGTTTACCTAAGATAGAGGTTATGAAATTTGATGGAAGTCCTTTGAAATTTTGGACGTTCATAAAGGGATTCAAGGCTAACATTGCTGACAGAGTAGAGGATGATACTCAGAAATTAATGTACCTGATACATTATTGTGAAGGCGCAGCTAAGGACGCTATCGAGCACTGCGTTTTATTACCAGAAAGAGAAGGTTATACCAAAGCTATTAGCATTTTACACGAACAGTTTGGCAAACCACATGACATAGTAGAAGCGTTCTTAACAGAATTGTTAAATGGAACGCCACTAAATCAAGACGATGTATCTGGACTACGGAAATTAACAAGACTCATGACTAACTGTAAGATAGCCTTGACACAGATGGGCAGAAATGCCGATCTGAATTGTTCGACCAATCTAAAACGAATAATGAGACGACTTCCACGAAGTATACAGTTTAAATGGGCGGAAGTTGCAGACGATATTCTAAGAAGAGGGCTAGAACCCAATTTTGATGATTTGTTGCAATTCTTGAAAAAGAAAGTGTCAATCGCCACGAACACTTATGGACAGTTAGCAAGTGGGAGCTACAAAGCTCAAACGACATCGAACAACCGGTCTGCTTCTATTAGAGCTACGATCCATACATGGTCGAGTAAAGGAAAAGTTCATTATGTAATTTGCTCTGATACCCACGAAGTCGTATCTTACCCACAACTGCTAGCAGTAAGACACAACGAAAGGCTAGAATTACTGAAGAAGTTTAAACTTTGCTTTAATTGTTTAAAACCCAGTCATCGAGCAAAAGACTGTCGGCAATCTGTGTTGTGTGAAATTGATGGCTGCAAGCGACGTCATCATAGAATTCTTCACAACACAGAACCTGATGCTAAACAAACATGCTGTAATCCTACTTATTCTGCTGGAACGTATTTAGGATTTGTGCCAGTCAGGTTACATGGTCCCACAGGACATGTGGATACCTATGCATTATTGGATAATGGCTCAGACTCGACACTACTGCTTAGTGATGTGGCAAAGCAGGTAGGAATTTCAGGTACAGTGACAAGATTGAACATATCTTCTGTAATTGGAGCGTCATCTCAGAACGCTGAACTTATTAATTTCGAAATCGAATCTTTAGAGAAGACTAATCGAATCAAAATCGAAGGTGCATATGCTATAAACAACCTACCTATTAAAAGGGCAGAAATTCCACCAACGGACTTCCAAGAAAGATGGAAACACTTGAAAGCTGTACAGCTACCCACCATAGCTTGTGACAAGGTTGGTTTGTTACTTGGTGTTGACGTTCCAGAGGCCCACTGGGTTATCGATCAGCGTATCGGGAAACCTAAACAACCCTATGCATCACTAACTATGTTAGGATGGGCTTTATTTGGACCGACAGGTCAACTTGATAAAACTTCAGCCTTCATAAACTGTTTAGAAGCAAAAGGTTCCGTCGAGGAGGATATTGAAAGGATTAGTTAGATTAAACAAATTATTATCATAAATGATACAATTATTATTATTAACATCATCATTCACAACATCAGAATCATCCACATTATCAGGATTATATTCATCAGTCTCATATACTTCATCATCATTATCATCATCCACAATATCAGGATTATATTCATCAGTCTCATGTACTTCATCATCATCATCATCAACATCATCGTCACAAACCTCATCATAGACATAATCTTCATCATCCGCCTCATCATCATCATTATTGTCACCGTTCAGAACTGTATCCACACAAATGAGACCAAAGTTGAGAACTGTTAAGTCTATCAAAGCGTCCAAATGACCCGATTGAGATACGCGCAAAATCGAAGTTCCAAAACAACGATTTGTCTACATAAGCGGTTCTATTATTATATAAACACAAAGTTTAATTACAAACCTCAACTTGTGAGGTGTCTAGGCGTTTAACGCATCTTTCAAGAATGAAATAGTAAAGGCTTCCATAGTACAAAGACAGCCGATGGCTGTGTCGAAATCGGACAACAGTTTATGAACAATCGAAACTCGAACCAAGAGCAAACAATATGGAAACTGTTGTGTTTAAACAAATCCGCAACTGTGGATAACCGTTACAGTAATTAAAGTACAGTAATTACAATGACAAATGCAATGATAAGTACAATAAACATTATAAATATATGGCAACGTTTCCGAATGTTACAGTACAACTTGCGTTACAATGTAAATGTGAAAATTATCAAGTATACAACTGCTTACTGAATATGAATAAGTAGTATAAAACAATAAACAAAGAAGTGGAAGGAGAGCGATTAGGAACAATGTAAGACAAACTTAACGGTTAGTGAAAACCTCATGAAAGAAAACTGAAGAAGCGGAAGAACACCTGATAAATGTTTGACATTTAGTAAAAAACTGCTAAATCTTAAGATCTCGACCGATGATATACCTAATATCTGTATATGAGTTGTCACAGACACTTATGCACTCATTCATAACTAAATAGTCGATGTAATAGTCTTCAATGTAAAGAATTCGACAAGATTAGAGAGGCTCATAATAACTCGTAGATAAGTAGTAGTGCACATAAGTGATATTGTAATCATTGCAGTCAACTATGAGTTCCGTGTGAATGGTAAATTTGATAGAGTGATCTGTCGAAACATTTTATCAATACCAAGTTAAACACTTCCATATTTCTTTAGTAAATGATGATTGACAAACTATGGTTAAAAAGGTGTCATCAAGACTGATTAGGTTTTCTACTATGATCTTTTTGTTGATATGTGTAGAATAGGGTCGACGGTTTCCTTAAAAGCTTTGACTTAGGGATGATCTAAACCACAGTTATCTTCACCGACATCACACTCGTTCCACATTCTTTGAATCAAGATTTGGTGGTTGCATACATCAATTGTTTTCGTGAGATAAGATTCCTGCTTTGTATATTGAATTCCAGCTTTTTGTAGCTTACATACTTTAGCGTCAACACTGAACCATTTGCAACTGGAGTTTATCTTATTCTTTCAGACAATTATTAAAGCTTTTTATGAACAATCGTAAATTCGTTTTGCAGCAAAAATAGATTCACTCCAATCCATTTCCAATGATATCAAACATGTGAAAAAGGTCCTGTTGACAGAATGTCAATTGTAGTTTAATACGAGTTATGGACGGAACTTTACAGTAATAGATCACTCTTTCGGAATGTTTCTGATATTACAAATATGTGTTTATGTATGTATATGTCGAAGGGACAAACAAAATTGGTCAGTTCTCTAATTTTTCAGGCCATGTATGACCACAGATAATAGGCGGCTTGTCTGACAAACATTGTCTTATCAACTGAATTGAACCCATGCATGAAAATAATTCCATTTGCGGTTGCGAAAAATTCATTGATTCTTTTAACGCCACAAAGCGCTTAAACCATAGTTCAGAACGTTCCGATATCTAATACAAACCACTCTTTAATTGCTTTCAGATAACACAACATCGACACAGACGTTGAACTCTTTTTCATATTTATTAACTGCGTGTTCACACTCACTTCGTCATAATGCACATTCACTTATATATTATAATACGGCACACAATCCATAGCATCATTAGACAAACCAGTTTGTATACGCTTCACCAAGTCAAGATGCCCTTTCTTAGCTAAAGACTCAGAAAAGAATATTCATAAAAACTTTCTCGAACTTTCCGACGGTGTAAATTAACGTAGAGATAACTATGTGGTATGTGTTGGAGATGAATTCACAAATAATAACATGAAAACAGTGTTCTGAGCACTCTAATTGATAAATCTGTAAAAATCTCAAGATCTCGACAGATCACATACCTAATGTGTGTATATGAATTGTCACAGACACTTATGTACTCATTTATAACTAAATTGTCTATGTAATAGTCCTCAGTGACAAGATTGTAGAGCCTCATATTATGTTGAGATGAAATAAAAACGCGGTTCTATTATTATATAAACACAAAATTTAATTACAAACCTCAACTTGTGAGGTGTCTAGGCGTTTAACGCATCTTTCAAGAATGAAATAGTAAAGGCTTCCATAGTACAAAGACAGCCGATGGCTGTGTCGAAATCGGACAACAGTTTATGAACAATCGAAACTCGAACCAAGAGCAAACAATATGGAAACTGTTGTGTTTAAACAAATCCGCAACTGTGGATAACCGTTACAGTAATTAAAGTACAGTAATTACAATGACAAATACAATGATAAGTACAATAAACATTATAAATATATGGGAACGTTTCCGAATGTTACAGTACAACTTGCGTTACAATGTAAATGTGAAAATTGTTAAGTATACAACTGCTTACTGAATATGAATAAGTAGTATAAAACAATAAACAAAGAAGTGGAAGGAGAGCGATTAGGAACAATGTAAGACAAACTTAACACTGCCCCCCAAAGACAGCATGTCTTTCCTTACTTTCGCTGATTGAGAACTAACGTAAAAACATTCAGAGGTGACAATGGTACAAGTTACTCTAGCCACAGTCACTCTGAAGAGTCTCTCTATCCTCTACTGTTCAGTCATCCGTAACACTTTCGAGGTTTGCGTCCCTCCTTAATCATGATTGTGTCTAAATAGTCTACTCCTGTCGTTGCGAACGTGAAGTCGGTTGTTATCCGCGTAGGTGGCAAGTCTCCCATCAGTTGTGACATCGGCCTGGCTGATCTAATACAACAGCCTATACATTTTTGTATGATCCTCTTAATTGCAGTAGTTCCCTTTAAGATCCAAAACCCTTTGCGCAAGGAGGCTAGTGTGTAGTACACTTCCATGTGTCCGTCAGCTTGATGGTGGTGACGAATGATAAGCTCCGTTATAGGGTGTTTGCTAGGTAGAATAATCGGATGTTTTTGCTCTAACGGGAGATCACTACAGTTCAAACGTCCTCCTACGCGAATCAGGTTGTCAATCAAGATTGGACGTAACTTATCAATAACATGAATTTTGGACAGGATGTTATCAGAATGCTTGTGTCGTTTAATCCATTGTCTAATTTCCTCAAAGTCTTGCGCTTTTATGTATTTTAATAAGTCCCTTTCGGCATTATCCAATTTGTTAGGCGTAAGGGGTCCCCCTACGATCGTTTAATTGTAGAGGTGACATTTGAATCTGATGAGCCAAGCTGTGCCTTGTTTGAGTTTAATCCATGACGAAAAATGGGATATAAATTTATCAAGGGGAAAATCTGTAGTCATGGTGTCCAAGGTTGTGGCGTTCTTTAACTCTAGCTTGACTGGGAGTTTTAATATTTCTTCTCGTCTATACTCAGGCCACTTATCTTTCTCAGTCGTTAGGAACTCGCGACCTGAAGGCCAAGCTTTAATACGGTTAGGGTCATACTTACACATTCCTCTGGAAGCTAGATCAGCAGGATTGATGGATGATGCTACATACTTGAAACGTGATGTCTTATTAAGTATGTAATTTAATACTATCATAAAATCAGTCCAGAAGTAGATTTCAGTCATGTCCTTTAGCTTTATTTCTTCTACTATTTACCTCATCAACTTCACTGCCAGTACTGAGGCTTGTAGTTCAAGACGAGAAACATTGACAAATTTCAGGGGTGCTATTCTAGACTTGCTTATGATGAAACTACATCTACTCCTTGGAAGTGAGTCCCAATCCACTTTCCAGGGCATCGGCACTTGATAATGTAAATCAAGCAATGATGTTTGTTTGTCAGTAATTTCCATAATGGTCTCATCACATAGGGACATAGCAACTTTATCAGAGTACTTATTTTCAGAAAATTCATGTTCAACTAATTTGAGAATATCCTCCTCGACGGAACCTTTTGCTTCTAAACAGTTTATGAAGGCTGAAGTTTTATCAAGTTGACCTGTCGGTCCAAATAAAGCCCATCCTAACATAGTTAGTGATGCATAGGGTTGTTTAGGTTTCCCGATACGCTGATCGATAACCCAGTGGGCCTCTGGAACGTCAACACCAAGTAACAAACCAACCTTGTCACAAGCTATGGTGGGTAGCTGTACAGCTTTCAAGTGTTTCCATCTTTCTTGGAAGTCCGTTGGTGGAATTTCTGCCCTTTTAATAGGTAGGTTGTTTATAGCATATGCACCTTCGATTTTGATTCGATTAGTCTTCTCTAAAGATTCGATTTCGAAATTAATAAGTTCAGCGTTCTGAGATGACGCTCCAATTACAGAAGATATGTTCAATCTTGTCACTGTACCTGAAATTCCTACCTGCTTTGCCACATCACTAAGCAGTAGTGTCGAGTCTGAGCCATTATCCAATAATGCATAGGTATCCACATGTCCTGTGGGACCATGTAACCTGACTGGCACAAATCCTAAATACGTTCCAGCAGAATAAGTAGGATTACAGCATGTTTGTTTAGCATCAGGTTCTGTGTTGTGAAGAATTCTATGATGACGTCGCTTGCAGCCATCAATTTCACACAACACAGATTGCCGACAGTCTTTTGCTCGATGACTGGGTTTTAAACAATTAAAGCAAAGTTTAAACTTCTTCAGTAATTCTAGCCTTTCGTTGTGTCTTACTGCTAGCAGTTGTGGGCAAGATACGACTTCGTGGGTATCAGAGCAAATTACATAATGAACTTTTCCTTTACTCGACCATGTATGGATCGTAGCTCTAATAGAAGCAGACCGGTTGTTCGATGTCGTTTGAGCTTTGTAGCTCCCACTTGCTAACTGTCCATAAGTGTTCGTGGCGATTGACACTTTCTTTTTCAAGAATTGCAACAAATCATCAAAATTGGGTTCTAGCCCTCTTCTTAGAATATCGTCTGCAACTTCCGCCCATTTAAACTGTATACTTCGTGGAAGTCGTCTCATTATTCGTTTTAGATTGGTCGAACAATTCAGATCGGCATTTCTGCCCATCTGTGTCAAGGCTATCTTACAGTTAGTCATGAGTCTTGTTAATTTCCGTAGTCCAGATACATCGTCTTGATTTAGTGGCGTTCCATTTAACAATTCTGTTAAGAACGCTTCTACTATGTCATGTGGTTTGCCAAACTGTTCGTGTAAAATGCTAATAGCTTTGGTATAACCTTCTCTTTCTGGTAATAAAACGCAGTGCTCGATAGCGTCCTTAGCTGCGCCTTCACAATAATGTATCAGGTACATTAATTTCTGAGTATCATCCTCTACTCTGTCAGCAATGTTAGCCTTGAATCCCTTTATGAACGTCCAAAATTTCAAAGGACTTCCATCAAATTTCATAACCTCTATCTTAGGTAAACTGGCTGTCATAACTAGTGACTTGATACTATCCGCTTGTGCTTTGAGTTGCACCGCTTCGCTCAAATGTGCAGTAGTGTATCGGCGCCTTAGCGGGGCTGCTGGTGTTACGTCCCCAGATCGAGACCCCAATGACTCGTTAATCTCTCTTGCTTTTCTCACTTGGCTTAAAGAGTTCGGGGTTAACTCTAACAATCGTTTGCGTAGTTGAAGTTCTCTAACTCAATCTTTTCTACTTCCTTTTCCCTAGAAACGACTCCGTCTTCTATGCTACATCTAGTCTCTACATAGTCGTCCATTACAGAACAGCTGTCTTTGGGGTTAAGTAAAACATTATCAAGAGCAATATTTAAAGAAATAGGTGAATTCACCTTAGAAACTGAAGGAATGATATTTTCAGCATTAGAATTGTCTGTGTCTTGGGAACTGTCATCGTTGTACTTCATCATTCTCGTTTTCGTCATCGTTGGGATGAATGAACCAGACTCGATTCCGACCAAATTAGTTACAGCAAGTATCTTCACCAATTAGGACCAAAGTTCAGAACTGTATCCACACCAATGAGACCAAAGTTGAGAACTGTTAAGTCTATCAAAGCGTCCAAATGACCCGATTGAGATACGCGCAAAATCGAAGTTCCAAAACAACGATTTGTCTACATAAGCGGTTCTATTATTATATAAACACAAAGTTTAATTACAAACCTCAACTTGTGAGGTGTCTAGGCGTTTAACGCATCTTTCAAGAATGAAATAGTAAAGGCTTCCATAGTACAAAGACAGCCGATGGCTGTGTCGAAATCGGACAACAGTTTATGAACAATCGAAACTCGAACCAAGAGCAAACAATATGGAAACTGTTGTGTTTAAACAAATCCGCAACTGTGGATAACCGTTACAGTAATTAAAGTACAGTAATTACAATGACAAATACAATGATAAGTACAATAAACATTATAAATATATGGGAACGTTTCCGAATGTTACAGTACAACTTGCGTTACAATGTAAATGTGAAAATTGTTAAGTATAGAAATGCTTACTGAATATGAATAAGTAGTATAAAACAATAAACAAAGAAGTGGAAGGAGAGCGATTAGGAACAATGTAAGACAAACTTAACGGTTAGTGGAAACCTGATGAAAGAAAACTGAAGAAGCGGAAGAACACCTGATAAATGTTTGACATTTAGTAAAAAACTGCTAAATCTTAAGATCTCGACCGATGATATACCTAATATCTGTATATGAGTTGTCACAGACACTTATGCACTCATTCATAACTAAATAGTCGATGTAATAGTCTTCAATGTAAAGAATTCGACAAGATTAGAGAGGCTCATAATAACTCGTAGATAAGTAGTAGTGCACATAAGTGATATTGTAATCATTGCAGTCAACTATGAGTTCCGTGTGAATGGTAAATTTGATAGAGTGATCTGTCGAAACATTTTATCAATACCAAGTTAAACACTTCCATATTTCTTTAGTAAATGATGATTGACAAACTATGGTTAAAAAGGTGTCATCAAGACTGATTAGGTTTTCTACTATGATCTTTTTGTTGATATGTGTAGAATAGGGTCGACGGTTTCCTTAAAAGCTTTGCCTTAGGGATGATCTAAACCACAGTTATCATAACATGAAAACAGTGTTCTGAGCACTCTAATTGATAAATCTGTAAAAATCTGAAGATCTCGACAGATCACATACCTAATGTGTGTATATGAATTGTCACAGACACTTATGTACTCATTTATAACTAAATTGTCTATGTAATAGTCCTCAGTGACAAGATTGTAGAGCCTCATATTATGTTGAGATGAAATAAATACGGTTTATTGATTACAATGCGTTTCTGCCGCACAATGTCATTTTCTGAATCATTTTAATCATATTTATCCCTTTGACTGCGCAATATGGTCTTCAATGAATTATAAATGTGAAAGGTCTGTGTTCAGTTAACAAAAATATAGAAGGCAAAATATGAAAAATAACGAAATAAACAGTCATCTCTAAGCTTTATGGAATTGAAATCATGCGTCAATATCTTTCTCAATAACACCAGTCAACATTCATACAAATGAAGACTATTCAGTGAAGTTTCTCTTTGATCATTTAAATTTCTGACAATGTACAAACGCATTTATAGTTGGTTAGCAGAGATGGATAGTGGCTAGCAGTGGAATCCAGGACGCGCGTTTCGTCCTATTTGGGACTCGTCAGCTGGATGTACTTGCATCTCAGAGTTGATGTTCACTCTGGGACTCGAACCCAGTACCCTCGCTTCAAACGCCATCGCGTTATCCACTCGGCCACTGAGTCCCGATAGCCACTTGCTTGTGCGATGGGGTGAAGTTTAAATTCACTTGATTCAAACAAACAATACCAAGTGCATTTATAGTTGGTTTATTAAGCATGTAGTAAGCATGTGGTAAAATAGTAAAGTTTTACATAATTATCAAAGATATTTAAAATCATTCAGGTAGTAGTGTATGCGAACACAAATAGAGATAGTCTTATGTATGTTAAAATACATTTACAGAATAACTTAGTGAAATTGTATAATAATACACCTTATTCTTTATTTTTCATAGTTGAAAGCGTGAATCAATTGAAGCTAGACCACCATGGAAAACCTGGAAACACTGGACGGCCGTTTCGTCCTATTATGGGATTCCTCAGTAGTGCGCATTCACGAACCCGCTCTCGCGAGATTCGAACACAGGACCTATCAGTCTCTTTATTTGCAAAATTGTCAATCAACTGTCTCAGATTTCATGTGTTCCTACATTTCCACATCAATTGATTTCTGTTATTATCCTTTACCCCCCTCCTTTTTTTTGATCTTTTAAACATTGTGCTACCAGATATTCTTATGTTCACCATCAATAAAATATTGATTTATTGATTGACATAGCCATGTTAAACGAAAAAAGAACAAAAACGAAATTATGTTTACCCTAGTGACAATGAACTAAATCGAACTTAACATTGTTATTTTACAAAAGTAATAAATAATGCACAATTGTTACCTTTCATCAATAATGATTTGTACTGATCGTTGAAATGAATTAACATCACGAACTAATATAACCTCGAAAACCACTGAAAACCATGAAGTATTGAACCGCGGATCATCTTAATCTGTGACAGCTCAGCAAAAACAGGTTGATTGTGCCACATCACCCGTTAACTGATATCAGTTAAGAAATCACTGTATGCTGTGTCAGTGGTTTAAGGGTATAATGCAGTTCACAGGACCTAAAGCTTGTCAGTTCAGTTGACGGGCATTATTCCTACTTCTATGATCCGATGTAATGCTTTTCTTCCATTTGTTAAACTTGGCTTACAACAGTCAAATTAGTCGGAAATTGACGCGTTTGCTGATGAGTTTGTAGTAATCTTAATATAATAAATTTATACTCAAGCATAGTAAATAACAGAAGACAATTATTAATTATTTTGAAGAGATAATAATGAGAAGTCTCAATATCTTTAAATTATCATTCGTTATAAAACCATTCATAATGAAATCAGGTCGTGGTCGATGTACAATGTGTATAGTGTAATTATCTAATTCTACTATGAATCTTCATCTTCTTTCATACAACATATGATACATTACTAATCATTCATGTAATTGACTTCAATTGAAGTTTGTAAAATTGATCAAAACAACAATGCATAACGTGAAGTTAATCTCCTTCTTTGTTTCTTTTTATTTTGAGGAGAGAATAGAGCAAATTTGGGAATCTCTATCTATCTGTTTACTTAAGTTACTTTTTAAAGTCTTATAAGATATGATATAAACAAATTTCATGGATCTTCTTCTTCGTTTTCATCAAAAACGCGCTGAATTCAGCTTGAACTGGAAGTCATTGAAATCATGGTCACTCATAAATTTGACATAATAATGACGATTTAGGACGATGATGATGATTTCGATGATAATGATGATGATGATGATGATGATGATGATGATGATGATGATGATGATGATGATGATGATGATGATGATGATGATGATGATGATGATGATGATGATGATGATGATGATGATGATGATGATGATGATGATGATGATGATGATGATGATGATGATGATGATGATGATGATGATGATGATGATGATGATGATGATGATGATGATGATGATGATGATGATGATGATGATGATGATGATGATAATAATAATAATAATAATAATAACATCAATCATACACATTATTGTTATGATGGGGTCCATTATTTCAATTACAGATAAAGATTCAGTGATAGTCAGTTATTCTTGGTAATGTCAATCATCATTTCTATTATCTAATGAGAACTCAATTTATTTTTAACCGACCGAATAATTCAATAATAATAATAATAATAATAATACAGTGAATGATATGAACACAATTATTTGTGTAGTGAAATACTACTGAAATGTCATTTGAGTAGTTAAAGATTATCGGTCAAAAATTCCTTAATCTGGTGAAGGTATAACTAGCAAAATTCATCTGTCGTTTATTCATAACGACTTTAAATAGATGAATTACATAGAACATCCATCTTACTCTTCGTGTAATAATTTATTCACCTGTTATAAGGAAGCATTTTCTACGTGTTTGAGGACATCTTCTAACGTGGTTAAATAATGATGTATATAAACAATGAGACTGAACGTAGTTGTTACCTTGACGTGTTGATCAGGCCTGCCTACCGTCATAAATCAACTAATATATGTAGGCTATAAAATGTATTGCTTACCGTCATACTTTGTCAAACTTTTTGTTGTGAGATTAGTAAGACTAAAAGCAGTAACTTAATGCTCGAGGGCGATGTCGAGCTAATGTGTACATAAGCCTGTGACAGCAATAAGGTACTATCGTCAAACCGCCCACATGTAAAGCAATGTTGCTTTATCATAACTGATGCAATGATTATAAAGAGACAACTCAGAATGCGTGATACTTCACCTTATCCCATCAACTTATGTCTCCGGTGGATGGTCATTTTGAAGCACAAAGCCAGCACATCAAGTGCTCTACAATAAAAAGAGAGTGCGCGATGGGCCACAAGCAGTTGTCCATAGAACCGTGGGGTCACGTTTCAACGTTCTTAAGACCATCACTAATTGTTGAGCTGATAATAGAAATATAATCAAATATAAATATGATTTATCTAGGAGAATAATATATGAGAAGTCCCATGTAATTAAAGATGAACTTTCATTTTTACGCCATAGGTTATTGTCCTCAGGGATATTAATCAGTACCTTCATATCAATAGAATATTTTAGTAATAATCCATTAGCTTGATGAAAAACTGGAATTAATATGGAGAAATCTAAAATCATCGAAATTCATGAGAAAAAAATCTAAGAATACCAGAGAACATGCGCTTGTTGTTACCGATTTGATATGATTGGATGCTAGTTCAGTGATACAAACGGTAACTGTGCAGGAGTTAATTCAAATACCTTGTGTCAGAGTCCATTATGCAGAACCGTGCATGCACACTGCTGTGTGTCTTCTTTAAAACAAATTAAAATGAATCTTTTTTATCGGATGTTTAACTGAATAATCACGGTAGGTAATTTCAAAAATACTTCGATTGACAATTGACTGTATGATAAAAATGGTTCTCAGATTGTTCTGGGGGATTCTGTAATTCTCTATTCAAGTACATACGTTTGTCGTCACTAGTGTTCTCCTTTACTACAATTTCAATTAATGCTAATGAGAAAGCTGTTTTTAACAAGGAATGTATGATTTCAATTGACGATATTAGTGGAAACATAGTTAGCCTCTTTGCTTATGTTTATTATTATCTATGGTCTTGTAGTGTCGGTTTCTATGTTAACCCTATCCACCTTATCTTAACTTGTGCACAAACAAATTTATCCAATACTTTTGATCCATATTTTGACCCTGTTTATTATTCACTTATCAAACATCAATGTTTTTATATGGGCGGATGTGTATTCACTTCTTATCGTACTCATAGCACGTCTGTAGCTTATTTTTGTATGACGTTAAATAATTATTAACTCTTGGTAAATAGAGTTAGCTCACTCGTATTCGCCATCGCGCGTCATATCGCTTTGCTTACTTTTCTTTGCTTGATTTTTTCGCCCGTTTGTTCTGATCAAATATTGTATAAAATATACGTATTTGAAATTCATTCTCGTATTTGAATGATTTCATTCGGTTATTCACCGACGCGGAATATTTTGGTAATTGTGTACGAGGATAGGCGACCTATATATTAAGATAGCAATAATATGTTAAAGATCACTTCTCCGATCTTACTGAAGTCAAATGATAGGCAACTTAGGTCTGTTGATCCATGTTATAAATATTTCGAATATCGAACACAGATTTCTAAATCATTTATGTTGGTAAGTACAAATATCCTTTCGTTGAAGAAAGGCTTCAGTCCTGCGTATATGAGTTTCTAATATATGTGAAGGATAACAATGAAAATATCATAAGACGGATATAAGTGTATACGTATAGATCTACTGTCAACTATATATACTCTATGAATTGATTCTTTAAACTGGTTTTCTACTTTCCTTCGACAGTTTAATTTTCTTTCTGATGCTTAAGATTTGTTTTAAAGTTTATATTTCTTATGTTTTCTTCGCAAAAACAAACGGTTAACTGTTTAAAAATGTAAAAGTCGCCGAATACTGACTCATCCAAATTACGTGCTTACTTCCTTACGCTTATTTTCATAAGCTCAAGCTATTGACTAGCATTTTTTGGCTCACACTGTTCCGCACCTTCCTTTCTAATTCTATCTAATTGTTGTTCATTCTTATTACATTTTATGTAATGACCAGTGTAACTACAAAACATTGAGCACCCACACATCTATATTCGTTTTAAACAATAAGAGTAATCATGAAGAATACGCCCAATTAGTCCACAGATGAATTGTGCAATAATTAATTGAATGAAAGACATACCTTCAATTAACAATCAAAAATTTAATTTTGAACGATTTCCAATATGATCGTGTGAAAAACGCATTAAGTAACCAGTTACATTCTGATTACACTATCAAGCAGTGTTCAATGATCAACTGAATTCAATAACATCTATTGAAGTGTAATATGTGGTTGACAATTTACTCTCGTTTTCTCTCATCGATTCCAGTGATTCATTATTATCAGTCCAGGATAATACATAGAATATTCCATTGATTACCAAGATGATATCAAAATCTGCACACTAATTGACAATAGACTATTACTCAACCTGAAAAATCATCACTATTCATGCAATCTGTTTACGGAAATGAACCACTTTCCGTCAGTGACAATTTATACTCTGTAAAGAAGAATGATTGAAATTGCCAGTAAGAAAATGTATTACTGTTTGTGAAGCGTGAAACTTCATATAATCCCAATAATCATGTGCCCTAATAGTGAGTTACTTTGGGGGGCAGTTATTCTCAGAGCTCTAATGAAAAGCAGTTATCAAAAAAGTGTTAGACCATATCCGATATGAGACGTGTATCATCAGTCACAATAAACGATATCTCAAATTTACAACTGTAAACTATACCATTCATTCAAACAGAATGATTTAGATGTTAAGTTTTTGAATTTTAGTGCTGAAACATTCAGGTGCAGTCCATAGTAGAAGTGTAGATGCGCATTGCTACGCATTTGTTTCATACGATAAAATAACTACCCAGTATTCTTCAGTTCCATAATATTAAATGGTCAACGTCAACAATTTGTACAGTAAACCATATCACCTAAAAATGTCACTTTATAAATACATATGGGACAACTCTGTCCACCTCTAATTTCACTAAATATTCATCAATATCTCACCAACAGCTTTCGATAAACATAATGCATATCGATCAACAACTATTATAGTTTATTTACAAGTTTAATAACGAAATGAGTTTTGATAATGGAAAGCCTAGTAACATTAGCCTGTTTTCTTAATTTGAATGGCAAGCCCGTGTTGTAAACCTCTCCTTATGCTTCTTGTGTGCAAAAACACCCAACTACTTTTCCCCTGCATAGTGATTTGATTTATTTTCAAACGTTTGTAAGATTCGGTTCGTATAACGAATGATGCAGTGTTCTAACGAACCACCTATCTTATTCATTTATGCTCGCATTCTGGGAACTTATTTCTTGGTTTCAATCGGCAGAACTATTTGTTCTCGTGTTATTCCTCTGGTCGCTTTTTATACACGGCAAATTGATTGATCAGTTCATCTGGGAATATATCTATAAGTTTATTTCCTTAAGTCGTTGACCTTCACTGACGGAAGTAGATGTCTCAAGTTCTCTCCTCTGTAATACACACCCTCATTTAAATTATTTAGCTATTTGGCACATATCTGCACAGGGATTAACGTGTGGATTAACGAGAGAAATGACTAATAATTCAAAAGCTTCATATTCTACTAAGTTTCAAAAATATCAGCAATCAATACTGACACTAGAGAGAACACATTTTACACTAATTGACTGTGGGATAAAACAAGTCACCACAGCATTCAATAGACAGTTGAAAAATGAAAACTTTTAAAACCTAGGTCAATGTTTCTTCAAATAGCAACTGTTATGGATTTAATCAACTAGTTCAAATATGAATTTGTTGTGAAACAGGCATGAATGTCACTTGCCATTAAAATGAAATAAATTGCTTAGGACAGAGTTCGAAGGACAGTCACAATGGGCAGCTAATGCCCCTCCACGAGGAATAAAAGGCATAAGTGAGGATGTTTGTTAGTGAAAATTAGCACCAATAATTAGAAAGGTGAGTCAAACATTTGATCAACAGACCAAAAGACATACTGAAAATGTTACAGAAAAATTATAAAATTCGCATATTAACCAATCAAATCGAATTCTGTGGTAAATGTGTAATGATCACGATATGAGATTTCAATTAAAATGAAATGTCGAATAAAAAGTAGGATAGCTTACAAGATGAACTGTCACTTTATGTCAAAACAGAACTGTGTCTACAAATTTGGATGTTTCGATTTTGTCATGCTTCCGATTTTGAAGAATCATCTCGCGACATCTTTACTCGAACCTAAGTTTATCTTTGATACACAAAAAAACCACGTATTAATTCCGTAAATCTGGATGTACTTGAATAAACATTGGCAAAAGCAGTTCATGTCATTCACAACCATCACCATATCGTCATAGAAAGCATGAAAATACTACAAAATGGTTTTACAAATACAAAGAAAGAACAGTGGCTGAAGCGATACATCGAATGCTCAACTCTACTGCTCTGTCAAACAAAGAGATGCTCAATAACCATCAAACATGTACTACCCATCCAAGCTTCTGTGTCCGATAATATTCGAAATTCGAACCATTATTGCACATGCAAGTTAAACTCCGTCCATTCTCACACAAAGTTCACACACTTTTTCATCTCTGAACCTCCACATAAACAAACACAAATTGACATAGATGTATCAGATAATTCCTCTTGACTGAAACGATGAGATATTGACTTGTTCAGACCTATTTTTCGATTGATCGCACCTTATACACCTGCTTTGTTTCTTTGTAATACTTTAAAGTGCCTTGATTTCGATCTGATATTTATTCTCTGATGAAGTGGTTGACATCGAGTAACGAAAGGTCAGACGTCTGATTCTCGTACTCACAGAGATATCAACAAATTTATTATTTTTATTTATAACAATTTCTCGATAAACAATTGATTTGAAATTATCACGTCAAACTTTGCTAATGATAACTATATTCTTACACAATTTATATGAACGCTTTACCATCACTGATTATAATCCAATATGTTTCAAATGATTCAGATAAAAGTTGATGTCATTCATTCATATGAATTCAAATCATTCATATACTTAAGTTCACTCAGCTGAAGCACTGTATTCAGTCTTGTAGTTTATACACACAAATGAGTCTTATTCATCAAATCTTTCGTGTTGTAAATTGACCGATATTAGAAGGCAGGAAGTCGGGTGCTTGCTGCCTGCTCTCCTGTTTAAGAATGTACATTAGCACGAATTCATCAAAATGTTTTTAGAAAATAGGCTGACCATCAACAAACCAACAAGCTGAAGTCAGGTCTTCCTTCATCATAACGAATACGTATCATAATTCAGCATCGAAATTTTATAACACTTTGAAAGTAGTATTACTTAAAAGCCGAAATAATCACCTGATACCAGCTTTCGTAAACTCAAAGACTCAACAGCAAGTAATTACGAAACAATATATATGTAAACTTCATGAAGTACCACAATTATCAGAGTGAACACCCTCTTGAACAACAGTGAAACAAATGTTGGTTATCGAATAATATAAACAACACACCTTCAGTTATATCAATTGTTGTTGACGGAAATGCATAAAAACAGAAAATGTGAACTGAAGAATCAGTGATCACATGATTGACTTGTTTCAGTAAATCGCTGTCAAAATTATCTCTATGTTGCCATTATTCACATGATTTTGCACCCATTCATGGTAGACTAGATGAATTGAATTCTGAGTTCTAAAAATACTACCTTCACTGTTCGCGATGTCGATCTATTTTTCAAACATGATCAGATTGAGAAAATCAAAGTGTTCTAGATCTGTGTTATGTAATTGAGGAATGGCGTGAAATAGGTCTTTCAGAAGGAGAAGAATAGGTGTGTTTAAGTAATCACAGCGGCTTTCTGAAAAATAACACAACTGAAACTCTTCGGAGTCAATTTTGCACATTATGCTGAACCTATATGTACTTGTTCTGACTGATGACTTCGAGGAAATAAAAAGTCACATGTAATAATGTCAGATGGTTGGGATTGATTCGAAGAATCCCTTTGTAGCATTTCATTTATCTTCACCTATATTTGTGTTGGAAGAGCAATGTTAGATTGTTGGGATCAGTGATGTAGGCTGATTAGATTAGAACATATGTTTCCATCTTACTTTTGACCGACTCTAACCAACCTATATAAGAACAAGGTTAGCATGCTAGTTTGTAAATCATATCACAGTTCAATGTATAAGACACAATAAGATGTTAATATAATCAAATATGTGTGATAGTCGTCAGCTATCTTTGTAATGAATCAATACTAATCATTCCATTTATCCACAAGGTACTAATTGTTCCGTATTTTGTGTAAATTGACCACATTGATTGATTGATTCATACAAACGAATTGCTTTGAAGTTGAAATTTGTCAATTTATGATCAAACATTTTTGTAACCTTGTGTGACAAGAAAGCATCATTTTCATATATATCCCGATAAGTCAATCTTATTTCCGGCCAATTACCGCAAGAAACTCTTTCACCTCGCATTAAATGTAGAGAAGAAACATGTGATATAATACTATTTTGAGTTGACTAGTTTAAAAATTGTTTAAGTAGTACATTTATGACATGTATTATGACAAAGAAGTGCTTCGAAAAGGGACTGTTATTTCTTGGTATATGCATGTCTTGTTGACTTATGAACGGTGCTATTGAAATCATTTCAGATATAAATTGAAGATGGTCAGGGTTTACAGAGACAGTTTTGATGTGAATTAACATCAGGTAGGTGACTTTACTTAGTAGATTCTCTAATTGGAATGACCGAATATTTAACCTTCTTTTAGTCTAATTTATGTGTCAAGATAACCTTACATTTAATAGAATATTTATTGCGCTTTCACAGGAGTAGTATGCATCATTGCAGAGAACAAAGGATGGGAGCGATTTTTTCTTGTAAGTAGATTATGGCGGATTAATTTGGAGTGTGGAAAATTTACAGGTCATGTAATCCATATAGAGAGATAGTTCAGAGTGGGTTTGTTTCACTAATGCTAACAAGATTCAGATGTCATCATTAAAAGTTTTTGCATATTGAATTACTTGACTGGATGTGAAGGACAGTTTATTAGGTATATTGCAGAAAACAATTAGACTATGTTTGAGTATCCTCTTTCATAGAGTATCAAGCTCAACTTCATTACATCAGAAATAATGGTTCCCGATTCAATGAGTTCAAACATTTCGAAGTGTAAATCGTCTCTTCATTGATTACGGGCTTAATTTATCTTTCATGAGCACACTATTAAGAATAAAGTTATGTTATGCAATGAGTTGTCGATACACGATCTTTGAACACGAAAATACGTGGCTTTTTGATACAGAGGTTACGAGTTATGCAACCTTTTGAACGTTCAGACTAGGAGATATAGATCAATACCTGTTCCGTGAACGACAAATCGTAGAAGTACCTAAATCCACTACTGCATTTAACGTAGATAACACTTCAGTAATAATGGTGAAACCTAATTCGAGTAATGTATTGCCGAAGCATATCTATTCAGATTTATCTGTGTCGACCTACAACTACCATTTTAAGCACTATTGCGCTACCCTGTTTAGCTCCATGCTGATGCAATTTCGCATATTGTTCACCTCACGAGCAGGAAATGCATACACGCTTTCGAAATTATATGCAAAAGAAGGGAAAAAGCACACAAGAAATCTCGAAATAGAATGCATTCATATTCTTTTTATGCATCAACGTTTCTTGTTTTATTGCAATATAGAAATGAGAACAGTCTGTGATGGTCGATACTTGATGTTATTCCTCAAACGTCGTAGATTGTTCGTCTTGATATCCGTTACTCCGTATCACCCCAACGGTGTGTAAATCATGAAGCGAATACGAAGTGTTGATTGCGTTTATCATTGAAACACATACAGATATCCAAAATTGCAGGCGCCAAAGGCAAACATGAAACGGTAGCGCTCTATAGCAGATGAGTTAGCGTGCGAGTCGAATGAGCGAGCGAGTGATGAAGTCTATAAACGAGTCAGCGAGTAAGTGATTTCTGCTGACATAGTAAAAAACAGAGAACGTTCTCTAAAACGACCAGAATATCCCCTGAAGAATATCAACTTGATTTATGAATTCGAATTTGTTGAGACAGACATAGCGGGCAGACAATTTTAGTATTCAGGTGGAGATGTGAAACGTAGTAGATCAGTGAACACGTCAATGATAAAATAAAGTGACTACCAACACATTGACTTTCTTTGGTCTTGTATGACTATGTCGCGCCATTTCAACAGTCACAATTTTATGTTCACTACAAAACAATATTCACTTCGTTGGTTCAATTTTCCTATCCTCTATTCACTGTTTGGAAAGTTATTCACATTTATTTGATTCCCCGTTTCATATACTGTGTTATTTATTTTCTATATCAACAGTGTAAATTTACGTTGTAGATAAAAACAGATGAAGTATAACAAAATGAATGGCATACTTGTTCTGACTTTGGCTAACAAAAGACTCTGTGCTCGACAGTCTAGAGAATAGTTAAGGATCATAGGTGTAGCAAATTCTTTCTTCCACGAAATGCTTAATGGCGATAAAATACATTTCAATTCTAACGCAAAATACGACGAATCTAAACATGAAATAATGATTTACAATGTGTTCGATTTCACGTGAAATGTGGTGACGTCCACCTAACCACTATACAAGGCTTGAGTCGAAATTAAATACAAACATACATTTGATGAACAATGAAATATGTCTATCCAGAATATCGCTTAACCGTGAGTTAATCAATAACAGTAATTGGTATAGAACGTGACACAAAACGTGATGTGGCATAGGTCATCAAAATGATTTTTCATGGCATCGTAGTCAATAAGGATGAGACATGTTTTGAGGTCGAGTCTGAAGGCATTGTGGTTACAGATGATACATCCGTGACTCCATAAACTGAAGGCGTGAAACCTAGTTAACTCTATACGACAAGTGTTACTAGACTCATTCGAAATAAGATAGTAGATGATTTCAGTGTTTTCATTCATAGCTGAATCAAGATCTTCTTTGAATCGACGGACAAAGTATCCGTTTTCACTACATTTTGTCTGGACAAAAGTAGTAGTCATATGTCAAATGAAAATTTCATTCAATTTTGTTCTCTCTGCGTCGATGATTATCAGTCATATGAATGTAATGATAGAGAGTGACATTCATTATCATTTCGAAAACTCTTATCATGCTCACTAGACAAAAGAAACTGTCACATAGTCTGATTATTCGGATAAAATGTGGTGATAAACAACAAGGAAGTACAATCTTTCATATTTCAACAATGAAGAGAACTGAGGTCAACAGACAGATCACACCAAAACATTATGTACACTATTACTATCACTATTGTTACTTTTAGAAAAATAATTCTTATGTGAAAATACATAATAATTTGGAAGAAATCAAATAGATTTGATGATTATATGTGATATTGAAACACGTTTTCCTGATTGAATCGTCAAGTCACTGAAGTCGATGTGGATAGTTTGAAGTGGACGAAAGGAGAAGGTGTTTTATTTCGGTCATACAAGATTGTTCATCTTGAATTATTTGTCCTCGTTGGACAATATTTTCTACTTGATCACTACAACCATAACGTTTTGTCGTCAAACACATTGTGCCGAATGAAGTAGATGTGTTAAAGAAGACTATCTGCTTTTCAAAATAGAAGGGAGGAAATACTAATAATTGAATTAACAAACAATCAAGGAAAACCATTACGAAACTGGAATCCGGCAATTCTGTCTCTCTGTTCATCACTAGTCAGCATTGTCAATTAACCTAGTTTTAATGAAATTCTCCAAAAGTGTTTTCCGGACTATATTGAGTTCATCATCAGCTGTGCCTCCGGTACACATTATCTCCGCGGAACGTTTAGGAACCTCTAAGCCTTAATTGTTTCTTGAGACTGTCCTAATGCGTTTCTTCCTGACGAAAACAAATTAGAATTCAGCAGAATAGAATGTAGTTTTCAAAGATCTGGATAGTTTGTCCTCTGAAATGCAAGATGCCATATCTCCCTGGAGTTTGATATTCTGTAGTAAAAGATGCTTCGTAACTGCGCAAGTTCATTCAAATTAACATCCTGATTTCTGACTACATTCAATGATTGAGATCGTTAAGTAGCATTTTCTCGAATGGTTTATAAAATTAAATTCAACCCCTCACTATCAATTACGTCATCGGTGAATATTCGTCTAGTTCGTGAAGATGGAAAACAGATGAAATTCCTTCCACTACTTAGAGCATCGAAATCTGAAAAGTCCACATCAGCCTGTTTTTATTCCAATCGAGCTCTTCTTCGATGGATTTGATGGTCTCTGATAACTTTGTGGAACTCCTCTTTTTTACCACAGACTACTGTTTCCCCATTTATTCATCTACAAATACATTTGTGCGACTTCTACCGAAAGATGTACAAGGCGAAAAGTATGAATAGAATGAATGTTTGACATTCATTAAGAAAAAACTGTCAGGTTTCAACACGATATTAGATATCTATTCATAATCATATTATTAATGACCTCAAACGTTCACCGTAGACTTAGCTTACTGCCTTATGAATTCTTCACGATACAGCGAAGTCATTCATTTGAAAGGTTTTGAAATGATTATTAAGACGATTCGAGAATAGTGGGTTATATGCATGAACTAACAAAATGTAAGTGTTGATGTCGCGTAGCTACATCAGCATGTAGCCCATTTAGGTTGCTGAACGTATCGTGTACTTACAACACATTCGCTTTTAAAAATATGTCAAATACACAGGTAGATATAAGGAGACACTGCACTGGATACTTAATAATGTCCGTCATACTCTTCCTGAACACAGTCACTCATTAACACTATTACATACACAGATACGTTTCCTCTGCTGATTAGATATTGGTCTGCAGCATAGAATGAGCAATGTACCATTGGAAACAATTTTGATATTGATGAATTAACGAAATTACGCAAAAGCGTTTCTTTCGACAATAGACCGTGAGACTCGAGAAAACATTTTGATTAGTGTTGACATCATTTTCAAGTAAATCCATACAACTCCACTGAGTCGGGAGGTAAACATTTTTGCAATATCATGCAAAACAAATATTCCCATCTCAGTTTGCTGAAATTATTATTCACTTACGGAAGTACAGACTTTTATTCATTCATCAGAATTCTATGTTTAGTGTGAGTTAAGTATACACTTGATATTATCTTATCACAGTGAAATTCTCGTATGTTTCGACACAGATTACAATTAATACAAGTTCAAATGATGTATGGTAATCATTCATCGAAACACTGAATTCGAATCAGTCCTTCACTTCTGTATTGTTAAACTTTTCAATTTTCAGATACAATAATCACTGTTGTTATTTCAAATCTGTGTCACGAGGGAGATATCGTTCTCCATTTTCAACAGTTCACTTTGAGTAAAATGTATTTTATTTCTCTTATTACATTTTTTCGAGAGCTCAATCAACATAACTGAATACAATTACATCTATTTCTGCGTTAATAATTTGAATAGATTATCCTTTTTCATTTAGACACTTTTTAACAATCAGTGTTATAATATGGTAACAAAAAGAATAGATATGACTTTCTTTAAAAGTTACAATTTCATAATGAACGACGATGAAGTTCATGGGTAAAAGGGTAACTATTATTTTCCAATCAAAACAGTTTGTGCTACTTCGATTTCATCCAATCAAATCAAAACTACTGATCGGTGACGATCAGTCAATAAATTATACCAGATAAGAAACTGTTTGTTCGTAGACACATAAGCACAAATTTTGAATAACAACTTGGGTAACCGCATATTTTGAAATCTTGTCAATCACAGGGGTCATGAATTATAGATCAAC